>VXBO01012415.1:101943-147863 GCA_013400135.1 Rhinoptilus africanus
AGTAAATTGACCGATCCAGGAATAATAGCGCAGCTGCTAAACTGCCAGTCTTGACATGTAAATCAATTTAAATGCAACAACTGCACTAGCTACTTTGATAGTTATTAAATTGATACCTTGGAGATGTACTAAAAAAAAAAATTTCCACAAGCAAAATTCATTTTTTTAAGCAGAAAAAGAGGCAACGGTTTTCAATTTAAAAATATATTTTAATTTAGTGGAGCTAGAAAATCTGACTCCTGAGAAAACATTTGTTGAAGTTGGCACTGTTATTTCTATGAAAAAGATGTAACACCTCAGGATTCTGCAATGTTCTGAATGCTACCAGAAGTAAAATTAGTATTACAAAATTCTATCTTCCATGACAATTATGAGAATAGTAAGATTAATATCCATTATTCTAAAATTTGCAGTCAGAATTTTTTCCTTTCCCAGTAAGTCAGAACGAATTAACTACTGATGCATTAACAAAAACTCTGTTCAGAAAAATTGCTTAGGATGTTATTTCAAAATTAAAACTTCTACTGAACTTTCTGTTTAAGAATTGAGTAGGAATTTTAGCATTTAAAAAAATAATAATGCATTTGCTAAACACTTTACTGTTAGAATACAAAAAAATATTTTAGAAACAAAACCATTTTAAAACAAATTAGGCTGATAACAAGATTTCACAAAAGATGCTCTTCCTTTTAAAGATTCAGAGGAATATATGTAGAATCAAGAAATTTTTTTTAATACTACTATAAATTTACTAAGCGTTTGCCCTTCTTATACACTAAGGTTTGTTAACTGGTGTACTGAAAATGTGGCTACTGATTAAATACGGTCCATATATGCTAATAGTAACAATATAGTAATACGTAAAAGAAGATTGTAAACTAACCTTTGGCAACCACATTCTATTATAAATTATCTGCTAAGAAAAAATAAATTAAGACAGCAGAGTCTCTTGCATTAAACACTTTAAACAGCACTCCGTATTTACTAGGCTATGTCCGCTGTTCCGAACAACAGTCTCCAAGGATTAAGTCTCAGAATCAATGCTCTATTGATTTTACTATCAATGAGCATTATGGCTCACACGACTGGCCATTTTAAGGGAAGATAGCTTCTATTATAACCCACTTTTTAGAATATATACTGTTAAAAGATAAATCACTGCTTTCAATAGTAATTAAGCTCTGTATTTGAAAAATAAAGATATCAATGATTTTTAGGATTTCAACTGGAAAATGATCCTACTGAAACTCAGAAGCTTCCCATAATTTTTAAATCTTGATTTCGAAATACAGAATGTAGTTTAATTGAAAGCAAGTTTCTCATTAAAGAATTTCTTTATAGAGACCTATATTAAGTATGAAAGATAGTTAATCCATGTGCATTAAGAACTACATTCAAAATTTAATGACAAAGTATTCTTCTTTTGGCAACCTATATTAATTTTTGCTCTACGTAAGAAAAAAAAAATCAAGCTGAAAAGGGAAAATACATCTGCGGTATTTTTCCCTCAGACATACATACACAGAATGCAGCAAATCTTTGGCATATGAGTATGCCTGCCAGTTGTCTCTGAAAGGTAGCAGTCAGCACGCTACAAAACCCCACAGCACCAGTCCGGAGAAAAAGAAAAAAAAAATCCTCATTTATAACTTAAGTCGAATCTTTAATTTAAAAACTCAGGATTATAGACAAGACTTAGTCTTGTACTAACAAGTAACCAATTGCAAGATTATTAAAATTTCATTCTTCTGTAAAGTTTTATGAAATAGTTTTTAGAGCCCTCTGTAGAATCAATTATATTGCAAGAAAAAAAATCCATTAACTATTGTAGCTAATTACAGTATCATCTATTTTAATATAATTATAATTTACTTTTCCCTTTAAGAGATCCATTGCATTTCATATTTCAAATAATTTCAGAGATCTGATGTAGTTTACATACTATAACCCTGAATTAATGAGATGTATTTTGAAATATGGGAAGACTGCACTGGCGTTTTTTATTTTGGAGGCTTTTCTTCCTCAAGCTGTCAAAGACATCCAGTGCAACATCAGCCAGAACAATTTATACCTATGAATACAGACATTTAATTATAATGAGAGCTAAGATAAACACCTTTCTTACTCTAAACAAGTATATCTTGATTCCTTTGCAAATGCCTCCTGTAATCAAGTCCACATTGTTAGACGATAGACCTGGTAGGTAAAAAAAGCTCCTTAAAATGGTAACAAACAATGAAACTAAAATTTAAGACTTTTTTCCCTAATTACAATTAATAGGAGTGCATAAAGCTACCTACTTTTTCATAAATTAAAAATAATCAAAGGCTAATAAAATGTATCATCATCAAGTTGATTTACCAATAAATGCCCTAAAGTAAAGTGTATTTCAGGAAATGCACCTATCTCTGCATACCCTAAAGATAAACTCTTCTGTAGAGTTTCACACACTCTGCAGTGTCTATACAAAACATAAAATATTATATTCAGATGCATGTATGTTTAATTTAATGTTAAACACTGCTACATTAAACACTTGCTGCATGTATGTTTAATGTTAGAATATTAGAAAGTTTTGATTATGTATCAAAGTGTGTAAGAGAAAAATACTAACACGGTAATATTACTATATTCTGTAGTACTACTATAAGATTTGTACACTTCCCAAGCAACTATATGACTTTCTTCAACAAGCAAACCACATTTTAATTAAAAAGTTCTGTATTAAAATTGTCAGCAGAGGAACTATAATATTTTAAGAAAGGCTTCTGCCATCAGATTAAGTAAAAATTCACTGATAAATGTAAAAATACAAAAGGTTTTAGAAAAATATTTACAGGTAGCTGGCCAACAGATCTGCCTTTTTAGAACACTGGTTCCATACATGCACAGGAACAATTAATATCTCTGATATTCACCAAGACGTGGAGAAAGGGTGTAATTAGATGCAGTTTTATTGTTTCAAAATGAGTTAATCACTCAATCATACGGTGCAGGAGCTTATTCCTGCCTTTATTTTTTCTACTCTCTATACGTGCACCAGGACCGATGCTGGATTACACCACTCTTGAGATGAACAGCAAGAGGCACGTACGGCTGACTTCACGGTACAGAAGCTGAAGCCTGCAGCTCACTCTTCTCCAAGTGGTGTAATATTGCGCCCCAAATCATTTAGGTGGACAGGTGTAAAGGGATTCCCAGCTAAACTGCCAGAATTCGTAACTACTTTGTAAGAAACATGANCCAAATAAGTATCTCTGGAATCAGGATAAAACTGAGTTGATGAGCCCTGAGAGATAAAGGGTGCAGCATAGTTTCTCCCTGGTGCATGAGCATAACAATAAACTTTCGAGCCTCTTCCACTAGGTCCATCACCTCACACAGTGCATAGCCAAATACTAACATCTGAAGTAGGAAGATCCCAAAAAGCAACAACTCTCTCCTTTCCTTTGCCATACGGTTGCAAGAAACCCATGAGTTACCTTACAACAGAAACAATATTGCAGGCGAGCAGCTCCTAGCACACTTACTTAAGACTTGTTTTAAAGACCTGCTACGACAACACCTTATAGGATACAGGACAGACCACCCTCCACTTACAAGCTCAACTGAACGTTTATCATTAGACTGTGTAATAAATCTGATCAATAAAGGTTTTCTCAAAGCAATGAAACCACATAGCTCTGCTACTCTACACGCTATTCCTAAACTCTGCATATTGTTTCCAGAAAATTTTCTAGAGGTAAACACTATTTAATCCACTACACTTATATTTAATCAACTCTAGAAGCAACATCAACCATACATCCACACCGTGCAAGAAAAATACGACATTGTCTATGTACAAATTAAGTTATTGACAATGAAATCAATCTAAGCTAGAACAATCCACTGCTGCTTTAACGTCTCATTTGTAATCACTGTGCTGCACTAATTAGCAGTATTCTCAAAAAGAAGTTCGTTAGTTAGAAGTTAGTCACATTTGTAATGTGTACAGGGCTTAAAAACATAATTTTTACAAGATACTGCATCACAGTTCCACATAAAAAGCTGCTATTACATTCACAAGGAAACTCCTATAAGTTCCAGAGAGGGAATATCACAAAAGGTGTGAAAATTTTTGGGACAAACCACTTTTCAAGTGGTCCGAAGCCACTTAACTAACAATTTTTTTGAGTAGAACTTCACAATGAAATTCTCTTGTAAGATGTGAAATAAAAAAAAAGAAAGGTAAATTTCCAAAAGTACTTCTGTGAAGTACATTTTCATGACACTTCAAGAGAGGGCTATCAAAAAGTAGATAATCTGTACTATAGAACCTGGGCTCCTGCCAAGACATCTACAAAGCCAAAAATCCTTCAAGAAATATCTCACGAAGCCCTATTTAAAGACTTTCAAGCCAAAAGATGATTTACTAAAACGCCAATCCAAAAGAAAAACTCTTACAGTGTCCTAGTTTTCCTGATAATCATTAGTGTAACAGTCATCTGCTTAAAAGAAAGAAAGAAAAAGTTCAAAATAGTCTTCCAGAAAGCAGACCAGCCCCGGGTTTTCAGTTCTTAATCCTAACTCCTTCAGATACTGCTGGACCTGCTCCTTGAAGCAGCAAGGTCAACCATCATTTCTATTAAAAAAATTATGCTACGTATATCAAATTTTACAGTATTCTAGATAATATATCTGAAAGAAAACACAATGAACTAAACAACAGAAAACAACATTTAAGACAACATGCGCTGGCAATAATACTTAAATATCATGCAACAAACCTTTTATTGAGATAGTGAGATACGACTGACAGTTGAATCAGTGTCTTATATTTGCAACCACAGCTTTAATAAAATAAGCAATGATAATTGACACAACTCAACAAAAAGGGATATGATTAAGTGTTAAAAAAATTGCTCCAAATAAGAGCCAGCTTTTAAAGTTTTTTCAGATACTAGTTTTAATGGAGAGTAACCAGTATATCATACAAAAATACAGAATAGCTTCCCCTTTAAGCCACATACGATCTTTAATTAAACAGCTACATAGGAATTACAAACTGCAATTACGTAAAAATCATCATAAGAGTTATAATTAAAGTCAAATAGGACTTCAATATATCACTGGCATGAATGCTTTAAGAACTTGTGAAAATTAACTCACCTCTGTCTTCTTTCTTCATCCTTTAAAACCTCATAAATGGCCACCAACTAAAACAAAAACAGGGAAAAAAAACCCCAACGTACAGAAGAGTTTACTTTAGGATTGAGTTTACAGAGTTTGAATAGAAGCATCATATTTTACATTTGCCAACTAATGATCTTTGCTAGTTTTTATTTTTCCCTACAACACTAAGAAGCAAACTCAGTATGCAAAAGAAACAGCGACATATTCATATACCAAGTGTCATCAGATACACAAACAAACAACTCTACAAAAGGCTTTTTTTACCCTCCTCACATCTGTCAAACTGAGTTACACCTTGAAAGTAAAAGGTATCAGTTGTTTCAACCTAAAGACCGTAATGAAATTAAGTAACCTGTATTTAGTCATCAGGAGTGTATTTTTAAAGGTAGAGCTAATTACAAGTGTCTCACAGTTTCACTCTCTAAAGATTCAAAAGGCAAAAATTCAAAAACTAAAATGAATTATTTTCATTAAATTATGTCTATGTGTGACTTGAGAACTGATCAGAAATTTTCCCTACTGCTTTTGAAAATACTACTTATAAACAATCTTACATAAAGTGCAAAACATATTTTCCTCCTAAGAGTATAAATGTTATGTTCAAATTATTTGTAATATACAGGTAAGTACTAAACCTGAGTTATTTGACAAGTTAATTTTGCAAAAACATTCCCATTTTTAATCTAACTACATCAGAAAAAACGTAATTCAATGTTCAACTTAATCATTTCAAAGGTATACCATTGGTCTGAAACAACATCATAATAAAAAATTCTGATTCTATTTTCCCTAAAACTTTTATTTCCACACATTGCACTTACTTGCCTAAACTGTGTTTCTGCATTTTCATCTTTATTCTTGTCTGGGTGTAAAATTAGTGAAAGCTTGCGATATGCTTTACGAATGTCTGCAGATGAAGCATCCTGAAAAAGGAAAAAAAAGCAAACTGTCAGAAACTAATTCCCCAGACTTAGTTAAGATGTGAAGAGAGCCAACCAAGTGCAGGAACTAAAGGCAACGTAATTTGAGACGGCTAACAACCAAACCGTGCAACTAGCCCAGCCTAAATGGCTGAACAGTCATTCAGTCCAATTCATCTTTCATTACCATATATCCATTACGATATTTGCCAAAACTTCCAAACACTTTGTTGCTTAAAAACTAAATCTGGGCATCTTCTGCACCATTTAAAAGTTCAAATAAAAATTGAAAATTATTGTGTCTGCGTATCTACCAGACAGACGTCATTTCAGCAAATTATCATGCTCAATTTCCCAAACTCAGGACTTGCTATGAACTCTTTCCTTATTAATATTTACATGTAATTCATCACTAATAGGATTTCCATTCAACTTCAGCTTCACCATGTCTAAAGAATTGTATTTTTCTAAAGTAGCTCCAAATTGCAGTCTTGAAGCTATACTGTAGCACTGACATCAATCTATACCTTAATTGTTATAAGAATTGCACACATTTTGGGAAGAAAAATAAAACTCAGAATATAAAATGCATCGATAATGTACCAACTTAGCTGCACAATGCACAAATTTCTGAATTAATGATTGCTATTTAGTACATGCTATAAAGATATCCAGAAATTTAAAGAGTTGTATATCCACAAAGGATCATATTTAAACAGAACTACTTGCATCCTATTACTAACATATCCAAGGCAACATTTTAGAAATCAACTGCTTATCTGACAGTTTATTTCTTGATTTTATATATATTGTTCCCCAGTATATTCTCTCTTTCAAAATTATAGTGTCAATGGGGATTAAAAAACACCAAAATCCAGATCTGAATTAGCTGTGAGAGGAACAGAGCTGAAATAAGATAATAATTAATGCAATACTATAATTAGTCTGTCAGCCTTTTTATTATAAATCATTACTTTAATTTTTTAAAATTTCAGTTTTATAACATGAGGCTATAATAACGCTCTACACAAGTTTGGGCCAGGAGTGAATATTAGAGAAAGCCTGGAGGAGGGGAAGAGGAAAAAGATAAAGAGGGAGAAAAGGCAGAATTTGAGACAATTCAGCTTTGAAATTATATTTTAAGGAAGCTGGTATTATGCGCTAATGCAAGATCAAAGTTTCCATAGTCTCTTGACTGTCAAAGGAAGGTGCTTTTATTACTCACGGGGAAGATTTCTCCTGAAAGGACTGCATACCCATCTTTTAAGTTTTCCAACAGCTACTTCTAAGGCATGTGCACACCAAAGCAGAATTCCTCTCGGTAAGTACCAGCTTGATTACTGCCAGTCAGTTGTTTCATATTGTCATTGTTTTATAGGTTTATTTTTAACTCTCGGTTAAGGGGAAGGAAGAGACAATGACTAAATATCTATTATAAGCACAAAGAAACATTAAATTCTTGATATGCACACTTAATAGGATTATATGAAATAAATGTGAAAATGCAAAGTAAATAAATGTTTTAAAAATTAGGGATTGAGACCATGGTAACCTCAAGAAACAAGTACCTCCAAACCCTGTATTTGGGATAAACCACAGCTTATCCCTTCTCTACCACACATGTAGATGTGCTTAGTATTATTTTAGGAACACTCCTGACTAACACTTAAAAACCTGATAAAAGCACATTAAAGAGTTGACCCACAGTATTCTTCTAATTACTTTAAAAAAACCACAACCCCAAACAACAAAAAAACAACCAAACAAACAAAAAACCCAAGAAAAAAAAGTTTGTGTTTTCAGTGGTATCCAAACAATTTAAACTTTTGTTTCCTTTGGGAGAAGCATGATGATTTGCGTAAAAGATTAAGTCAAAAGGTAGTTTATCTGTTTCATGCTTAAGCAAAGCAAGAGATCTCAAGTCAAGTCTGAAAGAATAAAGTTGCTTAAATATTTATGTTGCTTCACCCTGAAAAGTTGAAATAAAAAATTATAAATTTTCAAAAACAGATAGTTCATTTTAGTTAGCAGAAATAATTTATGTTGTTTTGTTTCCCCTTCAACTACCAACCTAATAGCACTTCATAAAAAACATGGGCTTGTCTTCAAAACAAAATGTAATATTTCAACACTACCATAGCAAATAAAAATCAGAAAATAGTTTACTGGCCATGATTTTAGATAAACCATGAAAGTGATCTTTATGAACATATCAACTAATGGTAATTAAGCCCCTAAAAGGTTGAAAAGGGGACAATAATACCAATAAGTAATTTAATATGGGATGCTGCTGTAAATGATTTAATTACAACTGGTCCATATAAACTTCTAAAGCGACAGTCCGCCTACTAACACAACACTGTCAAACACAACACAGGAAAATGTTGTATGTTCCAAACATTTTGCTTATTAACGCTACCTATGGGCTATGTTAGGTATCTTCAGAGAAGGTTCCATATCCTCTAGGAGCTGCCCTGAACAGAAGTGACTGGTTTTTGAGAAAAGCCTCTCATCACTACAGAAATTCCTAGCATTGCATGACCCTAAATAAGCTACAAAGACTGATTATTTTCAAACTAATAAAGAAACATCTACCATACTAAAGATAGCCATTCTAAGAGACTTTCGTTTATAGCTAACTGACTCTGATGGCCACGTTCAGTAACACCTCCATCACGGCTGAGCAACAAAACACCGAGTTAAGAGTCATGTTTTCTACAGACTAAGATATTATTTTACATATTAGGGACGAAGCCCAAAGATTAGAGACAGAAAGAAATGACCACACTACAGTTTTGCTTGTTTTAAAGAAAAAGCTCAGAAGACGTGTTGGATGGCTTTGTTCACAATTCAAAGTCTCAATCTCAGTTCCATCTAAGGAGGGAAAAATAAAATCTGTATAGGCATATCAGTTAATAGCAGAAGGAGCTGGTAATGTTACAGACAGCTAGTGCATCCGGTGACTTCTCTGACACTGTGCTTCAGGTTGCCAAGTTTTGCCACCAATTAAGACAAATGAGCCTGTCACACTGTCTCCCTCATGTGGATACAAACATCAAAAGCATCACCCTATTTCTTGATTACTACCTTTTCAAAGCAATACTGTGCCATCATACTTCCAAGGTTGAACATCTCTTTATACACCTGTTCTCAGTTAAGGGATCTTACAAGTTGAGAACTACGCTCACTGCAACAACAGCAGATGATTCCATGTGCACTAAGTCCACTTTCATGTGAGTCACTGCTGTTGAGGAGGAAAAAAGGCAATACTCCATCACATATACTTTGAAAAACAAAGTATAATACGAGCACTTATATTAAAAGATAATGCAAAATGAATGTTCTAAGCAAAAATAAAAGCTGCTCAGCTGTCAGCTGCATAGCTGGAAAAAATGTACATCGTAGACAAGTCAATGGAGGAAAAGGTGTTTCATGCTAGAATTAGTTCTCAGAAATAGCAAACTGTAATTCTACATTTAGATAGGCCACAGTTTGGCCTCTCATGCATGCAAAATATGCAAGCATGTGTGAATTTTTAATTGCTAACACTTTATTGAACAAGCAGGGTGTCCATGTGTCTAGCTACACAACCTCTAGGAAGAAGTTAAAAGTTCAATCTTTTACACTTTCTTGCATAATCCCTTCCACTACAAACAAGTATTTTAGCACACATAAAAAATTACTGTTTGAAGAAATCAACAGTATATCAAAAGTTAAACGCACTTCTGGAGGTACTCTTTTGTAATTTCCAATTTTTGTCTAAAGGGTGATGCACATCAGATTCCCAGGGTGGGGGAGAAGAGGAAATGTTTTTCTCACTATTTATGTTGTTTACTTTTGCAGCTTGTTCAACTCAGACAATGAAAAACACATCACTAAATTTTATTTTGCTCAGCATCATTTTCAAATTCTCTAACATTACCAAGAAGAGTTCTATCATTAGACTACAAATACATAAAGACAAAGAAATGATTTTTTTCACAACATATATATAAAAAAATAATCTAAATAGGCATTTACCTTTTTTTTTTTTNTTGCTTAAACTCTTGCTGAAAATGCACAAAGATTCAAATCTGGTCTCCTCATCCGTCTATACAAATTCCGACTCCCACCTACAGAGTTCACTTCCCCCTTTTACAATAAAAAGAAAAACTGGTGTAGTACAGTACAAGTATATTACTCCATTGCCTTCTATTCCTAATGTAACAATGATTACTAATGAAGCTAAAAAAAAGCCTCATTGTGGTCCCAAGACAATTCTTGGTGAACACATAACATATCAGATATTGCCATAGGCAAACAGTGATTAGGTCAAGGGGAAAAAATAATCAATGTCTACATAGTTTTCACTTACCAACATATACAATTCAAAACCTAAATTGTTCCCTTGAGTGCAATGCAGTCATACAACAAGACTTAGTTACTTACAATTTAGCAACTGCTTCCAACGTTGTAAATGTGCTCAATTCATCTTGGGTTTTAAATATGCCTGCCAATGTCTTCAAATAGGTGGCATTATCTTTATTAGCAATGGGAAGGCACGTGGTCCAGAGGCCCAAGTGTACGCATAGAAATCACGTTTCTATTTATTTGCTGTTTGTCCAATCACTCATTAATAGGTGAAAAGAGAATGACATCAGTGTATCTAGTTCATTGCAGTGCTGCTGAATAAATGTGTGGAATTTTCTACAGCAAGTTGCCATATAGCTTCAGTAACACCAAAAGTGGCAATTGTGTAGAGCAGCAGCTGACTATTTCAAATGTGAAGCTTATACCTGTAAATAACCTCAGCACAGACAGGCCTTCATGAGGCCTTTTCCAGCCTTCCCAAATTATAAATCAGACTTGTATAACTCTTGTGTCTGGTTTGTTTTTTATTCAAGAGCAATTCAAATGCATATGGTTTCTTCAACAAAATACTCCATTCAGAATTTTTGTGTAGAAGAAGGGGGCTAAGTCACTACTTTCGGTAACCATCAGGTATACAAGCAGAGCGGTACAGAAAAAGAAACAAAACATGAGCTTTGTAAATTCACAATCACATGTTTCTTCCCTGATTTGAAACTGCAGGATGCAAAGGCTCTCCCCACAGAAATTCACAAAACCATCAGGGGCAGACAACTAGCCAAAAGCTGCAGCTGTCTATCAAACATTGTGGTAACATCGCTACTTCCTACCTGGTTGTTTTCATAGGGATTCCAAGGAAAACTAGTATCCATAAGTGTCAGAGACCAAACAAACATGACCCTAGGCCAACAATTAAATATCCACAGACCTCATTCCTTGAGCAACATCAAGGAACACGGTGTGACCCCTCCTTAGTATCTCATCCTCATGTGGGGACAGAACAGCAACCACTGCTGCTCCACAGCCCTTCTCTAGGTAATTCTTTGGAGGGAAACCACACAGCTGTGATCCTCCTCTTCCAACCGATTCTCACCCCCACTTTGGTTCAGCATAGGCTGACACAGACCTCTTCAACCTGCTTGAAGGCCATTCTGACTCTGGAAGCTTACCACCTAAATTGTACAATTCAATAGCTTGCATTTGCTCTAGACTTTGTACCTTTAAAAAAAAAAAAAAAAAATCAAAACAATAAATGAGACTCTTAGAAACAAATCAAAAAACTCCCAGCATCAGTACCAATAGTCTTAAATGTCACAATATATATCTTCTGTGCACAATCGTAAGCACCCTTGTTTCCTCAGATAGTAATTTCTCTTTAAGAAAAAATATTAAGAAAAATGTTTTAAAAAATCACCCCTGCATGCTGGTCCTACACACAAAAATTGCTCAGTAGCAAAAAGCAACAGCTACATAAAGCAGACATACTCACACCTAACATGGTTACACCTCTAACAGCAGCAACAGCACACGACTAGGAAATAAATGAATCTTCACCTTTATCAAACTTGATTAACATACCCCTCCCATACTTGCTTCACATGCATCCACTGCAACCTGGTCCTAATTTAAGCTCCCATGACCAGATTAGTTCCAAGAAGTACACCTGAGTTTGCCAAGTTTGCACTTGGAAAAACATCTATGAGGGAAATAGAGTCTTGTAGCACATTCCAGAGGTGGGATGGACCTGCTGGCAATCCTGAGGAACATAACTCTAGGAAAGAAAAGCGAGTATCTCCCAGAAGACCAAGAACTATCTGTGAACTTTTACAGTTAACAGCTGCCAGCTGAGTTTTGGCTCAAATTTCTTGCTTCACAACCTTTGTTCAATTCACCCTATATTTTTATTGAACTTCTTTCTAAGACGCTCATCTTTTTCAAGGATGTAAAATGAGTTAAACTCAAATTTGCTGCTTCTCTACAGATGAATGCTCCAAGTATATACCCCGGCAGGAGGAGAGATCTGCTCTGCTGCAAACCCAGCCATGTGGCTCACAACATTCCGTTGATTTAAACTGAATAACGGCACAGCAGGGAAATACATAGGAACTAAAAATAATGCTAAAAAGGTGTTTTAATGCTTTTTTATGTTGCTAAGTTTTAAAGCAATTCATGAAATGAAAATGAATACAAACCAGCACAATGTATTCCTGTGAGCTTCTGATAACTGGCACAATCCCTTCACTAGCATGTTTGTTTCCAGGGGAGTGTGTCAAATGAAAGAAGACTCTGTTTTCAGCCTAGCGTGCCAAATGAATGAAAATTCTGCTGCCTCATGCTTGAGAAACTAAAAAAAGTATTCTCCTCAGCACATGTGCACAATTACATGGGCTTAGGTTTTCTTGACCAATTTAAACAACAGTATTTATATGTAATTTTTTTCTTCTGTTGAAACTATTTTAGCCTTTGACTTTTTTTACTTAGATTTTCAGAAACTGATTATTTAGGAAAAATTAGATTGCCCAGGAGAACACTGCCACGTATAACCATAAGTTACGATTTAACATGAGATTTGTCTCCGAGATGCAGAGAACACTCAACAACTCTCAACACTTTTAGAACTACTCTTAAAATTCAAAATGGAGAAAAGCTATCAAACAACAACTGAGGACGTTATTCAAGCCAATACAGAATAATTTGAAATTCTACCTATGGTTATAGTTTATTTCCATTTAGTTTTTCATTCTGATAGTTGAAAAGGAAGGAATGAGTAGGTATCCTTTATTTATTTCACATGTTTTTCCAGGAACACTATTACATATTTATTTTTATTCCATTTTATATATTACATTTATTGTTTACATATTTATATAACATGCCTTATATTTTTTTATAGTATAGATAGTTGTATATATTTATATATACCTGTGTGTATTCCCTTATAGTCTAGAGTTCTCTTGAAAATCAGAGATTTCCAGTCTACAGCTCTCAGATAAAAATATTACCTACAAAATTCCTGATCCTGCAACACATTCACAGGAACTAAATTGCTACAAATGAAAGACCACCGCTTTTACAGTCCAGGTTGGCAGGGAAAGCAAAACGTGATGTTTCCTGCAGCACATTTCTTGCTCAGTGCCTTTGCCCCTAGATAGCAGAGCCCCATGATTTACAAGAGAGGCGACGCTATACCCCAGGACAGCTGAACGCAGTCCGCACTCTCCACTGTGGAGCATCAGCATAAGGCAGCAAAGATTTTTGGGGTGTTGGATCTGACAAGTTTCAACCCTTCCTACAATGTAATGCCCAAAATATGCTGCTCTTTGATTGTTTATATAGTTTTCTTGCTACATTTCAGCTTTAGTATGTTTCCAACTTCTTTCCAGAGGGTAAAGAAATAAAGGAAATTATAGAATCAGCAAGGCTGCCTCCACACCAGGCCTTTACTTCCTCTTCCTCTTGCTTATCCTGTTCTCATTACACCCTTCCACCAGAACTGACATTACTGACCCATATGCTCCCACACACCAAACCTGTCTTTTCAAATAACTGCTTCCCAAATCTTAAGTTAAGTGTTATTTTTTGGAGGTAGATTACTAATGACCACAGACTTAAGTCTTAAAGAAAACCAAAGACCAAAATAAATTTTAAAATACCCTAAAAAAACCTAATTACTGAACTATATAATTACCTGAATCGAGTCACTTTTGTGACTACATCTTTAATTGACTTTTAAGCTCTAAATCTTTTCATATTTTTGAAAGGTGTTTATTACCCTCCCTTCTGATGTCCAAAAAATGAGGAAACAGCATAAGAGACACAGAATATAGGAAGTATGGGTGAAAAGGAAATATTATAAAGCCATACAAGAAGCCAGAGAACAATTATTCCAAAGCAGAAGTTTTCAAAAAATCTACCCACTACCTTATGCATCAACACAACATTTACAGGGTGAATAATCCCCACAGGCACCAACTTTCAGAACAAGTATTAACTATTTATTAGCAACTTCCTCAGCTAAGGGATGTCAGTAAAGGACACCAATTTACATGCCATACACCCACACATGTCCATCATATATATTTTCATACTAATATAAAAATACCTGTAAACAACTGTACCTCCCCAACAGTCCTTAATGCTTATAACAATGCTCTAATTTATATTTGTAATTGTTGCTCAACTTCACAAAGTATTTTAAGAACACAGTTAAATAACAGCTGTTACATAAGCTTGGAATTAATAGACAGTGACCACTTTCGTATCTTAAGTAATGTTCTAATGCACGTGTTTTAAACAAATGACAAAAACTTGCGCATCATAAAGCTTCTCTTGCGAGCGCAAAACAAACTGGTAAGAAAATAAATCGCACTTTGAGTAGTTAAAGGATCTAACTGTCAAAAATGAAAAGGCGTATCAAACGGGATTTTATGAGATCTGTCCTCCCAGTTCCACTAATACTCAATATTTTAACTGGCAAGTTGAATTACAGAATCACTGTTAAACTGGTAGTTAACACTAACCTGGAAAAACCTACAAAGACGCTGTCAAAGAGAACCAGAATTTTAAAAGATCTGGACAAATTGGAGAATTCCTCTAAAAATAGATGACATTATTTCCTAAGTGAAAGACTAATGGTCTACATCTGGACAGAATTCATCAACTGCACAAACACAGGGCAGGAAAAAGCAGTTAGGCAGAAGGGATCAGTGAATCACAAGCTGAGCATGAGTCAGTGGCATGATGCTGCCTTTCTGTGCTGCACAGCCCACCGTGACACAAGCCGTACGGCAATCAGCAACCATGCCATTTCACGCAGCAATTGTTAAGACCTCAGCAGATTACTGTGTCCAGTTCAAACAATGCAGTTAGAGAGAGCTATAAGCCTGTTTGGAAGATAAGCAAAAAAATCTGTATAGTAAGAGGTCTAGGAGAAAAAAAAATAGTGACTTGTTCAGGGGAACTGAAGAACAAGAGTGACTTAAGCCTAAAGAAAAGGCAGCTGACACAAGGAAATAACATCTTCAAATACATGAAAGGTAGCTGTACAGAAAAATGGAATAACTGCCTTGTACGACCTCTCAGGGTTAAGCAGTACCAGTCAGACAGCAGCACAGGAAGAGTCAAGTTAGGTTCTCAGGAAAACTTCCCAGAAGCATCACTAGCATATCACTGGAACAGACTGCTGAAGTCTCCGTTACAAGCAGGTCTTGCATACATTCATCAGGCATGACTTAGATTTAACTGGTTCTGTCACAGCAGAGTGTAGTAGGTCACTAACAGTCCTATATTTTAGAATTTAAATATCCTTTTGATGATCAATTTAATAATTACTCTGAAAATATTCCAACTGGATTTACTACATCTGTTTATGCAGTTTAAAAGGTCCTGGCTGAATGACAGTATTCTTGTCACACTAAAGATGACAGATGCTCATGCCGGAAGAGAGTCAATGAGATTTTCACAAAACCTAAAAGGGGTTTGGAAGGAGTGGCAAGTATCAAGAGGCGGCAGGAAACACTTCTTTGCTATCAATTTGAAGTACCATGGGGCCCTGCTCCCTGACTTGGACAGCTAGGTATTAGGCTTATTTTTCCTGTTACACAGCAGTTACTGTGAGCTACTAAGAAAGTCACCCTGTAGTGGATGATCACTCGTAAGTTATTCACATAATTTGAGTTTAGAATGCTTTCTGTTATCAGCTTTAGCCTTGAAAGATAATATGGAACAGATATGATCAGCAAGCTTCCTTGAGAATGTCAGATGAAAATAAGGACTAAGCTGAACAAGTAAGGCAAGCAGGAATTTCTACAAATATAATTGAAACATTTTTTAAATTAAACTATTCCTTTAAAAATGGTCTGTATTTTGTTTATTATAAATACATACTTAATTCTTGCAACAAAAACACCTAAATGAGGATATACTAAAGCTGCTGTAGTAAACCATATCCAGGCACGGCAGTTATAATTTCTTCACTTATGATTGAAAGCAGGAGCACTTCTCTAAAAATCATATCTATATTTATTATACGTTTACAATCTATTTATATATTGTTATAAATATAATTATTTAATATATTTTATATTTGCTTCCGCCTTCATTTTCCTATTGTTTACCTAGCTTCTATACCATACTATATAATATTTCAGAAAGACTCATCTTGTAGAAGCAATGTTATTTTTCTTAGTTTAAGGACTCTTAAAAATAGCCCTGTCCACTGGATTTGAGCTTTGAGATCTAGGTGTACCTGAGTCTGCAGTCTTTCTTTGGGTTTTTTTGTCCTTCTAGAGCCTGAAAGAAGACATAAAGCATTTACTGAGATCAAAAATTTTTTCATCTCACTGCTACAAAACATACATTGTTCAGGTTGGATAAATCCTTGATAATAACCACAGTTAAATAAAAGATCTCATGTGTGAGGTGGTTATGTTTTCCATGAACAAAATCATATTAAGGGAACATTACTCTCCTCCTGTCTCAAGGAGAAATTGTTCCAATGTTTATTTTTGGCATATAGAACAGAAAATGTTTACATATCTTGAGATATTTTAAAAAGAAAAAGTAATTAGGGAAAAAAAAGTATCTTTTTTTTTTCTTTTAAAACTTCAAACCCAGCTGATCACAAGTGGCAAAATGCTGCATATTTTTAACCAAAGAGACTTCATTACAGACTATGTTAAGGTAACTTTGAGATTACATAGGGTACTAATACCTCCAAAAGCCCTAAAATACATTTACAAAACCCTATTAATTTATTCAAAATGTGTTTCTATGAGTGTTTTTTCCGATGCATTGCTTTAAATAGCTAGGTTTATAAAGAACTACCATCAGAATTTATCAAATTCCTTCCTTCTTTATTTAGAATACTTTCTAACTGAACTAGTTAGGATTTAGCCCTACCCGTTATGTAGCAGAGTCGCATAATGATCCCTTTATACTCATTAACTACCATTTTAATGAGCTATTACTACCTCGGGACTCAGAAGACCTCAGGGAGGTTGTAACATGCCACTACCTATATAGTAATTCACTGCTGAGTTAGTACATAGCCTCCTTGAAAGAATATAGGAATGCCCTCCATCACTTTCTGCAGTGCTGAGGCCAGTGTCAGCAAAATTTCTGTGTGTAAGACACATCCCAGCCTAAAACTTTAAAACCATCTCCCTTAAACTCCAATAAACTTAACAGATTACCTATTACTATGGCTCACCACTTTGCTAAAAGTTACCACGCTCCTAAGAGAGCGAGCTGAAAGCATGAGCGCTGCCTGACCACCTCAACACACAGTCTGATGGCACAAAACATGGCAAATCTGATAAAGGGCCAGGGCAGAAGGCAGGGGACACTAACATCCCAAAAGACTATTCACAAAACCTGCCAGAGACTGTATGAGCCATAAATTAGCCAGCCGATGTTCAAATGTACCTGGATAAAGAAATCAAGCTTAGCATTAGGAACCATCAATTAAAATTCACACAGAAAACTAAAACGTATAAGCAACTGAAAGCTAAATGAAATTTTTAAAATTGTGCCCATATTAAAAAGCCACATACATGCAATGATGAAGACAGCCCTTCTCATTCACTAGCAATTTTGTGTAGAAAACTGGTATTATCGTCACTAAAAATGCTTATCTGACATTATTTCTAGTGAGAATGAGCCAAATAATCCTTAATAAAGATAATTACCTCTCAGGATTTATGGCAGCTGTGGGCAGATACTGTTACACACAGCGTCACGCTGTTCCCCGAATTGCCCTCTGTGCTTTACAAATCAAAACGTTTGAACTGAAGCACACAGGCCCAAGCGAGAGGCAGAAAGATGACTTCCCTGCTCTTCATAAAGCCATTCCTGCAAGCAGTTACTGCTCTTCTTTTCCAGCATCACCTTGGAGGCATTATTTGCATCAGGGAAGGAGGGGACTAATTCACACTGATCCATAAACTGCCTCCCTCCTGGCCGGCAAGAGCCAGAAGAAGAAGACAGGCTCTACCCAAACTGGGAGACCCTCCCAACAGGGCATTCCCCTACAGAAGCAGCCCAGGGAACGGCTGGGAGAGGCAGCGTGTGCCGAATTTCTGCTCTCACAGCAATACCCACAGCAAGGCTGCAGCTGAACCAGATGCTCTGAAAACCCAGACAAGCCTACAAGAGGCAGAGGGCAGGTCTGCACAAGGAGGAAAAGCTGAGAAGACGAGTGCGAAGTAAACACTTCTCCCTATCCACTTTAAGGATTCTTCAGTTAGGGGAGCACAACACCCAACCACCTCATCACTACAAAAGGCGGTGGGTATCAAACACATATATGTGCCTGTGTCTCTCCTTATACAGACATAAAAATAATTCAGCAAAAACAAGCTTTTTTTGCTGGGAAGCTAAATAGCAGAGGGCTGACAGAGGCAAAACAATAGCTCTTACCCAATACTCCCTCTGAAGTTACAAGTGAAACAGATTGGGAAATGCTCCCTTCTCCTGAGGGAAAAATAAGTAAAGGGGCAAATGTAAGGTCAGTTTTTCAGCCACTGATATTAAAAGGCAGCAGTTGTGTGGAGCATATTTGCCTCCCATCATCTCTCGTCCACCCATAGAAACCTATTCTCAAGTCACAACAGCATAGTTGGAACTGTACAGCTGAAAAGAAGAGATCTCTTCCTTCCTCCATCCCCATTTTCATTTCACGACCACCACAAGCAGAAGTAACAGAAAAGAGGAATTTTCTTCTGACACCTATGTTTTAAGGATAGCTCCTCAGTCAGGAAGCAGTACAGAGCAGGACAGACAGCAATAGCCAACTGCAGGAACTACAAAGTTGGGTGAGCAGAGCTGGTAGCAAGACAAACACTGCAAAAGGAGAAAAGACCAAAATAAAGGCGGAAAGTATGCCTTTTTCTATGCCTGTGAAAAAGAAGACTCAGCAGTTGAGTGAGCAGCAATAAAAACTTGGCACAGGTTACATGCCATTAACTATGCTACCAGAAATCTGTTCCAGCCAACTGTAGAAGATAGTGGCTATTACCAATTCATTTACTTGCCTCTCAACACGGGATTACAGGATTATCAGCATCAAAGATAACAGAGAAAGTCAGAAGATAAAACTGTGGTCCTGCTGACTCAAGTAGAAACCCTGACAAATGTAGAATATTTCAAATGCAAAAGCTACAGAAGTTTTGTGATCACAGGACTTAAATGAAGCCAAGATAAATCCTAACACGAGTTCTCTCCTGAGTTTTCAAGTTATAAAGTCAAGACTAAAAGAAAGATCAACCGACAAGAAAGAATATATTCAGTGGGTAACTTTGACCAAAAGTTACACAAGTGGAGAGGAAAGGACTGAAACTGCAAGTCCACAAGCTACTACATGGAAAAAAGCATTCTGTTACTGACAATCCTACAAGAATCAGTAACAGGCCAAAGCTGCATTTCCCTCTGTCCCACAACCCCAGCCATGGAATCAAATCCATGAAGTGAAAAAGGATTCCATCAGATGTAACTTCTTCCTCTCATAACTTGGCTTTTTTGGAAGGAAAAAAACCCAAACACAAAACAGTGGTGGCAGAAATATTGCAAAACTTTCTGAAAAAAATCAGTCACAGTAAGTACCAAAATAAAAGAAATATTTACTGCTGGGTGAAGAAACTGAGAACTGGACTAAAATTAGGCCATTTCCATGTCTAGCTCCCTCTTCCAATGAATCCCACACCAATACTGAGCCAACTTTAGGCAGATGCCAGCAGTGGAAGCTGTATACCCTGTGGCAATGTCAACAAAGAGCACACTGTTGGCAAACAGACCAAAAAGATAAGAATTTTTGGTCAAGTT
This sequence comes from Rhinoptilus africanus, assembly GCA_013400135.1. Lineage (NCBI taxonomy): Eukaryota > Metazoa > Chordata > Aves > Charadriiformes > Glareolidae > Rhinoptilus > Rhinoptilus africanus. The sequence goes on from VXBO01012415.1 coordinate 122,205, forward strand.
CTATTTTTGTTCTTTGAACCAAGAGAGAGGATGGTACACTTTTTCTTTTTTTTTTTTAAGTATCAAGAGAAGCTACTGTTAAAAAAAGTAATGATATTGTTAAAGGGTAAGATTTGAGTTTAATTAAATCTCCAATATAAACTTACAGTTTAAAAATTAAGGGATAACAGAAATATGATAAAATAATACATGGTATAGGCAATAATGAGTATTCTAAACAGGCAAAGGAGATTTGGGAAGAAGTTGGTGGTTCCCTGAAAAGGAACTACACTCTGTGGTCATTGCTCCTGCCACTCCATCTTTATGCAGCGTACAGAAGATGACTGCTTACCCAGTGAGCAGCTATTCAGTATTTTTCTCCACACATCTCTTCATGTGTGGCCTCATCTGCTCTTAGCTGCACGCTGTTCAAACACGTTTGGAAGCCGTGGTTATTTGTTTTGAGGACCATCACAATGGCATCGGAGTTCATCAATAATATTATTCACCATTGTAGTATCAGACAAGCAGCATGCATTGCTTTCCTTTTCCTTTTTTTTTTTTTTTTTCCAGATTGCAAAATGAGGCACAGATTAAGGTAAAATCTTCAGTAATCTCAGGTGCTAATTTTATTTTATATATGATTTTTCCAGAAGCTTGGTATCAAACAACATTCCATACATTCAGGGCACAGAGTTTAATTGACTTCAGCTGCAGCTGCAAACCCTCAGCATTTCTGCATATAAGCCCCTAGAATCTCAAATTATGCAACCAGAATTGCAGAGCACTCAAATCAATTAGTCACCACTTGGGAAAAGTTTCGTTTAAACGACTTGCCTAGCATCACATAGGAATTCTGTGGCAGAGAGAGGAACAGAATCCAATCCTCAAGGGCACTTTTCGTCTGACTAGCTTACCCATGAAACCATTTTTTTTCCCCCTGCAATCTTCTCCCCCATTCTCCACATACCCTCAACATCTACAGGTTAAACAGTTTTTACTGACAACAGTCTCTTTCAATACATAAGCCTGAAGCTGCACTGGGGCCAGATCTCTCCCTGAGCCTGAATAAGTAAAGACCCTGTAGAATATAATGTAGTGAATTAAAAATCATCACAATGAACAAGCATAAAGAAACCAAATTAAGATTTGAGACATTCTGAAAACTGACATGCTCTATTTTTGCGGTATGCAGTCCCAGAAATTTGTTACTAGTCTTTAAAAGCGGTATTAACAGCCATAGTCATTGTACAAAAAGAGACGCAGAAACAAGCAGATTCAAAAAAGAAAAAAAATATTTGCATAAGCGATGCAGACCTGCTTCATAATACTAACTCACAAACAGTGCTTCCACGCCCCTAAATAAATCTCAGCTCTCTGAAGAATCCTTTTGATTCTAACAGGCTCCACTAAATTGCAGAACGATCTGGCTAGTTATCAGCTTGCCTATTTCAAATTACAGATCTTAAGACAAATATAACATAAAATGGATTATTCCTTAAAACAATACAAGTGTAACATTTCTGAAAGATCTGCAGTAGATGACTGGTATCTGCACAGAACTAAAAACCAGCATACGTGATACCATTTTAGAAGGGCAGGGAGAGGAGAAATCAGTAAACCGAGTGCATCAATTAGGAAGGGGAAGGAGACTGCACGTGTTCCAAGCAGAGGAGCCCAGGTGTAGACGGACAATTCTGAAACACGAAGTGTCCAGGCAACTGATGATTCTCTTACAGAAAAGTGTACTTTTTGACTCAAAAGACCCAGAAGTATTTACCAAGCTCTTTCTGCAAGGCGTATCTATTTTTATCGTCTAAGACAAAGAATCACGAGACCCAGCAACCTTGCAAAATCTCTCAAGTATCACAAAAGTAATGAGATTCTAAAAATAATGGCAGCCACATGAGAAACTGGCTAAGCGTTTTAATTACCAATTCTGTTATGGTACCACAAAGTTATTCCTTAATAAATCAGTAGAACTTCTCTACACATGAGGGTCCTCCAGAAGCACAAATGGAGATATCTACTTTCAGACCACAAATGACTGCAGACATTTTTTATTCAAATTACTTGGAATATTGTTGAAATATAATTTGTGAAGCACATTTTCAAAAGTTGTTAATAATCCAGAACTGTTGTGCTTACGTGAATAGCATTGTTAGCATTTACCAATACAAGACATACTTGCAATACTTTTGTATCATCTCCATCCCATTATATCACCACATTTAATGTAAAACATTTGAATAAGAATTAAAAAGCCTTGTATACCCTGGAAGACAAATTCCATCAAGCTGAATAAACATGAATAACCCAAATGTTTTCTTAAAAAAAAAGAAAAAAAAAAAGAACAAGAGTCTAAGTATTTATAGTCACATTATTTTATTGAAACAATATTTCATGTATTTTATGTTTGATGTAGTTTTCCTGCAGTTGGTAAGAATAGAAGAATAGCTTAAAATAAAGAACTATACTATTCCCACATGGGGCAATCAAAAATTGCATGCAATTAAAACAACATTATTTTAAAGATTGAAATTCCAACCCTGCAAGTTTCCAGGAATCCTAGGGCTCATGCATATATTTACATGGGAATCAAATATGACTGTTGCCTAAACACTGGTAGAATTATGCTCCCAAACAAGCTGACAGGCATGCTAAACTTTTATTCAATAATATTTATAGATCTATATTCAGACTTAAATGTCCATGAACTGAAAAATTACAGGCACCTTTACAAGCAAGACAATTTTACATATGGAGAACAGTTTATCTTATCCAAGAAAACCTTTCTGTTTATATTGATCTAGAGTTGCATGAACGAGTCTTCTTTATAAAGGATTCTTAGCATAGCAAGTGTTCCTTGAAAAGGAGAAATGAGGGTAACTTCCATAATCATCTTAATTTAAACAGACTTTACACACACAGAGAGGTTATAATCTATAGGCATACATACTTTATGTAATGTCCTTCACCTGAAAGACTTTAACAAATTTTTTTTTAAGAGTTTTCACTACCACTCACCTCTTTTCAACTAATAATGTTAGGTAAGACCAAGTGGGTTTTTCTAAGGGAGAGAAGCAACACTCAAAAATGAGGAAACAACAAAAGGAAATTGGGATATGGTCCACCAAGATACAACTATAATTAGTTTCCATATTTCTTTATCAATTTTTGTACCAAAATGTGAAAAACAAACTAGTTTTAAAGAACAAGGTAAGGATATTTGTTCAGTTAATCATTATTAACAGGAGGTACAAATAAAACTAGATACAAGAAATAAAAAAGCTTTTGTGATAAAACAACAAAAAAGGAAATTTTTTTTTGCTTTATTTACTGAATGAATCTCCAGAAATCCTTAATTGGGTCTGAAATTTAGCTGAATATCAAGAAGGCAAACAAACAAAAAACTTGCTGCTCACTGCATTAATGACTTGCAACACAATGGCATTCAAATTCTGAAAGGCTCTCTTGTGGCAAAATAAAACAAAAACATGAAGAGTTAATTCTATAAGCAATCTTAAATTCTTCATACTTATTCTGCTGTCACTAAACATCTTGTTACACAGTTTTATATGATCAGTTTTATCAGCTTTTTTTGTATGATTTTATGATTCTAAGAAAATGGTTTAGAAGATCTCTCCACAGAAGGGGAACTTCTGATTATTTTCACCAATTCAGTAGTTTTAATTAGTGTATCTCTTCCATCACAGTTAAAAAGTAAGCCAAGGTAAAAATTAACTCCACAATAGCATCAAGTCTCCAGTTCCAGTAGAACATTTTTACTTTTAAATGACAAAGCTAAGTATTGCCTACAGATACAGAATTAATTCTTTATTCAAAATACACATAGTAGTGAATCCAGTAATATTCAAGGAAATTTATTCCATATATTGGTCGCTAATTTGTCCAATTGTATGCCTTTTCCAAGAATTCACTTGCTTCTTCAACCCAAACAGTTTGAGATTTTCTCAGCAGTCAAGGTTAAATAAAAATACCACCAACATTTTTCTAATGACAAAGAAATTTGAAGTTTTAATGATAAATTTAATATAAAGATATAACTTAGAGACAATTTCAGGGCAAAAATTACCCCAAGTTTTAGCACAGTAAAAGAACAAAGCCAAAGGATTTTTAAAAGATCAATATGAATTTACTGACTTTAACAGAGATGAAACATAGAAACTGAGACCATTATTATTATCTGCAAGTCTTAACCAGAGAAGGAATAATAAAAATAACACATTGCTTCTGGAGAATTGCTAATACTGCACTGATTAACATGGAAACTATTTAGAACAAACTAGTTACCCTCCAGGAAGTGCAGGAGCTGCATCACATCCACAGCCTTTTTCTTCCCCCTCCTTTTATAAAAAGTTATTTCTTGAACACAAGACTTAACAATTGTATGCAGTCATATATAACATAAAATCCCTGAATGAATAAATTGCCCATCAGCGAGCTAAGTTTACTTCTCTGGCAAAAAAACCCAAACAACCAAAACCAACTGAACCAGATTATTTTTAAAGTTACATTTGCTAAAATTCTTGACAATCGCCTAGAAGAATACAATTTATTTTGCACAAATGTATGTATTCATTTTTCCCAGATCTGTTTTTTGGCAATTATGCTATTCAGCCTAGCAAGCAAGCAGAGCAAGATTAACACTAACTTCCTAAAACAAATTGATTTCATGTTCCAAATGCTGTGATAATTTTCTTTGTGCCTTTCCAATTTCAAATTTCCGTAAATTGAATAGTAGCGGCTGAAAAATCTTGCAGTAGGTTCTCTAAAAATTGTATTGCACCACAGTAGCTAAGATTTTCTACTGATTTTAAAATAAATGCAGCCAATCCATATCCCGTAACGAAGTAAAACTTCATTGTTTTCTAACAAATCTTACTCAAACCAGCATTGACGAGAAACTCATTTCAATACCCTTTTATATCACACAATGAACTAATGCTATAGATGAAGAAATGCTACAATCTCACAAGGGCATTTCCAGCAAATGAGTTTCCACTGGCTGAAACAATCATTTTAAATAGTGCACTGTCTTCAACTCTGTCTCCTAACCCTTTCTTTTGACCACTGGACAGATTATGTATTTGATACTTACTTGATAAGATAAACTTAAATTTTGCCCAAGAAGTATGCTCTGCTTGTCGTTATATTAAACCAGCAACACTAATCCTTCAATTAAGCTAACAGATGCCAGATAACACTAGAAATAACGCACTTGAATGCTTTTGGAAAACAAGAATACTTTTTAAAAAATAAGAATGGTGTCTGAAAAACAAGTAAATATTTTATCACTCCAGTAAATTTTCACTTATTTTTAACTGTGAGTTTATGTAGTACTGCCTATTATAGAACTGGAAAAATACTGCTAGTGATTAAGATATAGAATAATTATGCAAACATCATTTGCTTTTCTATATTTTCTAAAATTAGTAACAGGCTGTACTTCCACAAAACTTAACAAGCCCAGTTCTTTCTTTAGTATTCAATCAAAACCATAACTGCAAAATATTAGCTATGTGTATTTTTAACAAACAAGTTCAATCAAGTTGCTATCCTCTGCATGGACGTTTTCGATACTCATTCAAAATCACTTACATGTCAAAGACACTGCATGAAATTGAAACCTTTACTAATGCCAAGGTTTGACCCAGGATCCAAAATAAATCTGCATGTACAGACCCTTGTACCTACACAAAGCACCAATTACTTCAAATAAGGTTTTGTCTGTACGCTAGAGTCCACCCATGTGGAGCCAATTACTATAGCAGGGCCATTATATGGTTCATTTCCCCATACCAGCTTGGCAAGAGGTGTACATGGGTGTAGGAAGTGCAAAAGAACCTTCACTAACAAAGTGCCTCAAACACACGTCCGTGCATTGTAATATTTAATGTTACAACAAACACTTCTTCACTGGATCTAGACCATGCAAAACAGTAAATACTGCAGGGCAGTTTCCAATTTGAACAGTAGTTTTCAAGTTTCTCTTTTTGGGCCACCAGTAAAATCCAATTATCTTTTTCTTTAAAAGCTTGAATAATTAATTATGCTGATCCTAATGTACATCACACATTTCTAACAATATCTGGGTATTCCTAAAAATGTTGAGATGCTGTAGGATTTGAAGAGAAGGTGTGAAAAAAAACGTCAGAATTGCATGCTCTTCAGAAAGTATAGTATGCTTATAACATCAGAAGCACTGATATTGCTTATTGATTATGTCTGGTATCATCCCATTCTTAATGGGGAAGTTGTTGTTAGAAATAATTATTATAAATAGGAGCAAACCACTTGAGTATAAAAATCTCTCCCCCATTGGAAGTACTGAAGCTCCATCTAGAGGCTTTTCTTCCTCTACTGTCATTTGTGGTATATGTAATATCACCTAGAAATGTGAACAATATTAAATGTCAGAGGCTTCCTTTGTACCTCCTCTTTTGTTATTCATGATGGGTTCTTGCCCTGAACCTTTGCCTGGCAACACTAGCTCCTTCACTGCCATCAAGTGGTAAGAAACCAAAACTGAACTTGAAAATGTAAAATCTCAATAATCAGATTAAACGATCTGTATAGTATAGAGACAGCTATAAATACTGAACACTGAAAATCTTTATGGTTCTTTTCATTGAAGTTCTGGTATATCTACTCCAGAGCACTATGAAGCCTCAGACAATAAATTCAGAAATGGTTTCAAATCTCATTTTGTAAGGTTCATTTTTACTTCAAATTGCACAGGATAAAAATCTACATCCATATTCCTCAACATTATATTTAGAACAAAAAGGAATCACAAGAAAAGAATTTTTAAGCAGTAATATATGTAATGCTTAACACTTCAAAAATACCAGATTTGGCGATTAGAGGGAATACCATAACACAATTAGAAGGAATGGCATAAACGTCTCCTCAGACTTGGTGTTGCCTATTGGCAGTATCTCAAAAGAAAGGGCGAAACGGCAGCCCATCTCTTCAGCAGTGTCTAATGCAGCAAGTATGCAGCTATGTCAGTCTCTCCTTTGTGCTCCACAGCTGTAATCAACTCTGGACATTTGTTATGTCAGGAGAAGCCTTAATGCTCTACAATCAAAAGTGACCTATGGGGAAACAGGCACACAGCACACCAAAAAAAAAGGGGGGGGAGGGTTTGTCTAGATCAAATAAATAGGAAAAAGAACTAATAAAGTAACAGCAGAATGGAGCCAGGCTGCAAGACCTCGATTACTTCAATTTCAACCCCTTGAGTGACTTACGGTACCATTACTCCCACTGCTGCCCATCACTCACAAGTACAATGCTTTGAATTACAGAAATCCCACCAGGTCTTCACCATGACTAGGAACACCTCTAAAATAAACCTCCTAGCATACATACAGTCAAATTGCATTAACTGCTTCTGTCTGCTCTTCCATGAGCACAACCTCACTTCACTATATTTTCTCCTCAGCAGTTATCCCAATTGGGTATTTTGTCCACGGCAGAAGGTAAAGTACAAAGACATATTGGTGTTGCCCTGTTAGACAGAATAGTGACTAGCACATGTAATGGAGCTTAAGAATTCAACTTCTGTTACAGAAATTTTAAAATGGAGAAAGGAACAGTTATCATAAAACAAACAGAAAAAATAATATTCTCTATATCAGAGATATTTTATGCCTTATCAATATTTCATTGGTAAGAAAAGAACTATTGAACTATTTCTATCAAACCCTGGGTCTACCAGTGCACAGATTAAATCTGTGCAGTGTAAGTAGTGGGTGGCCACTTACCTACTCCTAACCGTGCAGAGCCAGCTCTCTGCTGCAAACCAGGCTCACGCAAAGCAGTCTGATAAAACTTTGTGATTGGGAAAGCAACCACCAGAGAGCCAAACTTTCCATCTGGAAAAGGTCAGTCTGAAAGATCTGACTTCTGTGTTTGCTTGGCCCTGGAACCCAGCCTGCTTGTCCAAAGACACTTTGTTTCTAGACCAGCAATTTTCAAACACCTTTGTGAAAAATCCTCCTGCAAAATAATCATTGGCCTACCATCTAGGTACTGAAATTGAGACCACATCATATATTTGTTTGAGGATGCCACAGAAGAAGACAAAGCCACAAAAAATAAAAGTATGTATTGTAAAACTTATGACAGTTGTTTCTTTTGCAGTGATGGAAAAGGAAAAACAGGGCTGCCACTGACATGCATAGGTAAAAATGGATCTTCAGAAATGACACGAGTAAGAAAAGACCAGAAACTGAACAGAAAGGGCCTAAAAATCACTGAACAAGCAAAGGAGGGAAAAAACCCAAAAAACAACCAACAAACACCCACCAACAATTAAAGTATGTGAGGATTAAAAAAAAATATGCAAGAATAAAAAAGGGAATATACAGAGGGCTATAACATGCAGCCTAAAGCCACACACAGCTTTAAGCTCGTGGCAACACTAACTGCCTGTTGCTTGGCAATTCAATCTTGAGGTCCAACTGAAAAGCCAAAACCAATTTTAGACAGTCATTTTAGTTACGGAAAGCACAGGGATTAGACAAAGAGGCTGTTCCTGAAGTAATTGAAATGTAAGTTAACCAGGGTGCATACAGCCACTTTAGCTCCTGAACTCAAAGAAAGGACTGAATTTATGATGAGCAGTGAAAGCCGCAGTAAAATTTGACGGCAGCAGGAATACATTTAAAAAAAAACAAACAAACAAGCCACACAATAAAGCGTAAAAATGAACTCCAAGATTAAGAGTGACAAACAGAAGTAGAAGGCATTGGAGATTAAAATAAATAAATAAAAAAAATCCCTAGTTTTTCTTCCTGAACATGATTACATGTAGTTCAAGCTGATTGCAGACCTCTCAAAAGGATGTATCAAATACACTGATAAGAAAAAGCAAGCAGAGAAAGGGTGCGTTAAAAGGTACAGATAGCCCTGTATAGTATCCCTGATTGATAACTGTAGTTCTTAACGAGGGGACAAAAAATGGAAACTCAGAAGACAAAGTACAGTATATACTTGAGCAGGACAGAGGGGACTGTCAGATTGCTGGCTCTTTCAGCCTCTGAAAATTAGAACAGAAAAAAAAAATAGCACAAAAGCCACGGAAAGGTTCATCAAAGAAGAGAGAATAATTATTAGCTCCAGGGGCTGCACGAACAATCACTGTGAGCTGCAATGCAGAAGGTTCCTAAGATGCATTTACAAAGCCCTAACAATACTTGAGCGTCGCAGTCAGCACTTCTCAGCTGCGGCCACCAGGGACCTTATGTACTGCTCTCATTAAAGAGAAACGCTCCGTCCAGTCCCAGCAACAACGCTGTCTTGGTGAAAAATAAAGCTTTAGGCCTAGCAAAGAACAAGAAGCCATTTAGGTAACTCTCTCATTCTCCATCATTATTCTATGATGGCCAGTTTGAAGACAGAAATTTAGTTTGGAGAGAAGAAGGCAAGAAGAAAAAAAAATCCCCACAATGCCCAGTGAGCTAATGGGTAGTGAAAACTTTAAACCTGTTGCCAAGAATTAATCTAGAAAATGAAGCCCTGGTAGGCTGGTCTAAATAGATCTGCTATGAAGTCTGGAGAGGAATGAAGAAACTGAAGAGGGGAAAAAAAATAATCGGCACGGGTTGTTCATTTTGAGGATTTATTTGCATGTTTTCGGGGTAAAGATGACAACAAAGAGCAACTAAACCAAAATATGCATGAAGTCTATGGCAAGCATCTGCTTCCTTTCTTGGGCCACAGGTGTTTATTCCAGCAGTGGCTGGAAGGAAACCTGCCTTTGCCCTCCTTTGTCAAGACGGGAATATCGCTGGGACTCTAGAAAGAAGACTGTGGCCTAGGAATTAAAGATCAACTCATCTGATCCATTGTCTGGACCCAGCTTTGTCAGAAAACGGGGTAGGCTTTCACACTTTATCCAAATAAAAGGACGGCATAATAAGCAAGATGCAACTTAAAACGTCATCAAAAGATCAGCAATGATTCTTCTGGCTCCCTTCCTCAGTCTGCATTAGCAACTGCAGTACATTTTCTGGATTATCAATGCTTGAAAGAGAACAGAATTTTAGAACGTTTCTACCAGAGCACATGCAATAATTCCTCCTAAAATCACCAATTCAATATTTACCTTAAAATTTTAATACAGAAGAGCTCGAGCTTTTGGGCAATTGGCAAGAGCAATCATAAGAAACTTCCCTGGAGCAACCTGCCATTCCAAGCACATGCTGGCTTCCACAAGATTCGCTGGCTTTCTCTCCTCTTGCCAGCACGTTGGGACTCAGCACAGTGCTATCCCACACTCTATCTCACTTGACTAAGTGATAAATTTTACACTAGTAGAACACATCTAGATTGTTTTTTCACCTCTTGTGATGATGTTTTTCGTTAACCAAGTCATTACAAGACAGATCGTTGTGAAAATGAGTCTTGTTTTCAAGGTGCCTCCTTGCCAGGGTATGAATCTATTACTACTGACATTCAATAGATGCCAGAGCATAAGCATTGGGCTGGGAGTCAGAATAGCATCTTCCAGACTGAACAATTATCTCAAATACTCTTACCATAGCCTAGCACAGAAATTAGCAGCTTTTATATTAATTTATATTAATAGTCACACAAATATATTAATTTATATTAATAGTCACACAAATAATACAGCAAATGTTGGGGGATGGGGTGGGAAATCAATTCATTCCCACATTTCACAACACACTGTTTTTCTTCCATGTTTTATTCTTAGGGTATCTGAGCGATCAATATCCTTCAGGGAGTCTTTCCTTCCTCGTTTGACCCCCACTTCAGGACTCCTACCATCTCATCTTTAAATGGCACACTGATTTCATTATATAACTGGACAAAAGGCCAAGGTTTTACCGTAAGAGTTCAAGCGTTATTTTCCACCTTTACAAACTTACACCAGATACCATCCCTTTAGGCATTATTATCTTCATGCCTAAATCCATTAATAGAAATTTTTGGGGGGGAGTGACAGTTTTTGTGTGTGTGGATTTTTTTTTATCCACCCACCCCCTGCCAGTGTCCTGCCAGAGTCCAAAAGGCACCTCTGCTTGAGCAATCTACCCCTTAAGAATAACCAAAATAATTATCTTACTAAAGCATCCGCTGAATCTGAAACTCAGGTGAGGAATGGAAATGACTGTAATATATGTACTTCTTTAAGGCTTGCAGCCAAACTGTCTGGGACTCCATAAGTAACCCTTGTGCAAGTCGGGGGGGTGGGTGTTGGGTTTTATGCTAATAACAAGTTGTACTCTTGCACCTGGAATGGGAAATACTCTGTGTATTTGTCTTAGCTGGACTGCAAAATATTGAATACCTGATCAAGATACAATTCTATCTTGACTCAGAAATCAATTTTAGAAACCAGCCTAGTCCAGTACGGTCCTTCCTCCCCATAGTATCAATCTGATCACGTCTAACCAGCTGTCATGTAAGGCTCTCATATATCATGACAGCAGACAGGATAACCAATACCCTGATAATAATGGGATACCGTTAATTCAATGACACCGCTTTCAAGTTAATCTGTTAGAAAAGAGCAGAGAAGCTATGGGAATGCATCTTACATATTCCAGAAGTGAATAAATTCAAGTTTTAGAGCCTTCTGCTTTCTTCAGGTCAGAAATTTGAGAAGATGCCAAGCCCCTGTTCAGTTCTCTAAATACCAGACAAGGTTCCTTTTAAAAAAGTTTTGGGTTTTTTTTTAAAAATCTATGTTTGCCTGCCTCAAAGTTCAGAAGACAAATTAAATTACATCTTAGAAAAAAAATACAGATATCCATGTTCAGTGTTAAGCAGAGTTTATTTTCACAAATATATTTACAAGATAAGTTGACATTCTACAATGCAAGATGTCAATCTATGCACTTTTTAAATAAAAATAGCAGCCTAGGCTTCAAAGACTACCAAATGAATGCAAGCAAATGTTTTGTACTGAAAACTTTAAAACATCATGATTTAAAATAGGAAGTGTAATATTAAGATTAAAGTTCTCTATTGTTAGGGTATGATTATTATTTTGAGTGCTCTCTCTAACTCTATCCCTTCTATAGCGAGAATATAGTATTACATAAACATTTTGGATTTAAATATAGTCTACTTACCTCTTCAGATGATATAATTAAATATTATGGTTTTACCCAAAAATCAAGATAAAGCTAAGATGCGTGATAAAAGTCAGCTACAACACTAAATAATGCTTAGTTGCACCTATATATTGCAATTTGCTGTCGCACTATGACAAACTGGAGCCTACATGGGACAATTCTAGGTCAAACTGTTAAGGCAGGTCATAATAGGAAATATTCACCACCAACACCTCTCCTATGAAATTGTCCATCTGAATTCTGCACCCAATACATCATACCTACAAAACTAGACCTCCCAGAAAATGCAGTCTGATTTAGTCTTTCATTGCCCCATACTTTTTTCTAGTTACTGTTTCTTGGGGTTCTCAAACTTGGTTTCTCAATGCATCACTTCAGCAATGCAGATGTTAGCAAAAAGCAAAGTCTACCCTAAATTCACATCTGTCAAGGCACATGCACAGCATGGAAGTAATGGACAGAATTAGATAGAGGGTTTCATTTAGATGGTATCTAGAAGTATGATTTTATAATAAACGAAACAATAAACACATCAGCTCTACTTAGCAGAAAAAGAAAACTGATTGTACACTAAAGAACTGTACTAAAACCTTGAAATTCAATAAATTTTATTCAATACAACCTCTAGGTTTAATATGTCCGCTTAAAGTCCCTGCCTTTCAAACAAGTTCCTTTATTTTGGCAAATTTATTTTGGCAAGTTTCTATCTTTTAAAAACTTCTAGAAATGAGGGGATTTCATAAGACCCTGTGACGTTGTTCTCCTCACAGCGTTAGCATTTGATAGAAAACATTAAAATTGAAGTTTTCACAGTGATTTATATAACTAAAACAAAGCAATATCAAAATCTTGCTTAAACCAATAGGAGTGCGCCAAGACAATGCTAGTAAATGGTAACATCAAAATTAGGGTAACTAATTATGAGAGTAAAATAATCTCATTGTTTCCAAACAATTTAAGTATATCACAGTAGGAACTTTGCTGAGGAATTAATATGGTATAAAGGTACCATAAATCAAAATGCCCGGGGTGGAGGGAGGAGGGGAGAAGGCACATATCAACTCTGCCTAAGTCTTATCTTAAGTAGTAATACAAACCCAAGCCTTCCATTTTACCTTCCAAAAAGAGAACTATTGTCCAAGAGGTGTTACAGAGTTAATATTAGTTACCAAAGCGAAGAGACCAGAAGCAGACGATATATTCCTGAACCCCTTCTGGATATCTCAGTTGAAGGCCTGAGCTCCTAAGAAAATGTGTTCAATCATACATGCGTAGAAGTTTGTCGAACAGTAAAACTGCATAACAGCAGCTATTCTTATGGCTAATGATCAATAACTAAAACAGCAATGTGGTGGATTTTCTGCCAGTTCCAGTAGAATTTGTGGAATGTATAGCTAAAAAAACCATGTTGACTACTTCTTTCTAACTTGTTAATATAGACTTTTGCATTTGTCCAAGCAAACTAGAGAGGAAATTTATTTAATTTTCAAAATCCTTTTATTTCTTTAAATGTAATCAAAACCACGATGCTAGCTACAGACTGCTTGACGACAAAACTATGAAAAGTTTCATCCAGGAATAAAGCTACAGCTGTGCAATTTAATAATTTATTTAATGAGTCTTCCCTGTTGGAGATGTTGAAGAGATTCTCACACCAACACTTTCTTTGCAGTAGACAGGTCAAGAGAAGCTAATTCAACTTGAAATAGACAAGAATGACATATTACTCCAGACAAATTAGATACTAAGAAGTCGCCAGGACCATGACTTTCACCTGAGATTGCTGAATGAAATGCATACACAAAGCTGCAGACCTGCTGGTGAGGAAGGTAACCCAGTACTGCACAAAACTGTCACCAGGGAGCTGGCAGGCTGCCAGCGTGATTCCCATACACACACACCCACATACAACAAGGAGAAGAAAAAATAAAACAAAACAATAAGCAAACCCAAAACCACAGAAGAGATGATGGGAATTACAGATCAGAAAGTTTGTCACCCATCCTTACTAAAGGCAGTAGAGGCTATAAAAATAACATTGTGGACAGGGATAAATATGGTCTGTTGGAAAAGATGTTGCATGGCTTCTGCAAAGAGAAACCCTGGCTCACCAACCCACTTGAGTCATCGGAGTGCATTAGTAAAGATAGAGAGAGGAGCTCCAGCAGACACAGTACAGCCCAATTTTGAAAAAAAGCTTTTGACAAGGTTCCACACCAAAGGTTATCAAAGAAACTAAGTTGCCACAGGATGGGAGGAAAGAGTCTTACAAATAGAAAATTAATGAACAGGATACAAAAAGCAAGGCTTAATGGCCAGTTTCAGGGCAGAGAATAGGCCGCTGAAAGGTCTCCTGCTGGGACTGGCTTTATTCAGCACTTTCAATGACAACCTGAAGAGTAGGGCACGCAGTGAAATCTCACAATTCATAGCTGACACTATACATTTTGGGCAGATACCACACACTAGTGAGGGAACGCCAAACAAAGTGATCTGGCAAAAAACTGAGAGAGAAGATGAAGCATAGGTAAGACTGTCGCCTTAAACTAAACCATGCCTACACAGAGCAGAGCTTGGGGTTGGCATTTACAAATCATTAAGCGATCCAAGACACATTGCTGACAGTTCTCCAAGCCCACTGTACAGCACCAGCTGACTGAAAAACACCACCAGGTGTTTGACATTACTGATCAAAAACAGTGGAAGCCAAGAGGTACAAGGAGCAAATGGACTGCAAAACATGGCTAGGTTCACATGGTCTCCCCAAGTAACACCATCTACTGCCACAGGCTTTATTATTTTTATTTAAGAAAGAAGTGCAAGGATTATACAGAAGTATATAAATAATAAGAAACAAGGGCAGAAAACAGACAGAGCATCTTGACAGCATCCAGCACTTCTTGAAGGCATCCAAGGAGCTTGTAGGTGATGTGGAGGGTTGCCCTAGCTGGAGGCCAAGAAGACTAGAGAATGGAAACAGGCCCTCACAGGCACTAGGATCCACTGCTTGAGACAAAATACTAAACTATTATTAAACATTTGCAATCAAGACAAAGCAAGGGTGTTTAATATTCTCCATTGCAAATAACATTAGAAAAACCTCACATTATTTCTTAACTGATACATGTTTATCCAAAAAATAAATCCTCTTCAGAAGCCATACTGCATTACACCACTGAGGAAAAAGTAACAATTTAAAAAGAAAATAGAAGTATCTCCAGTGACCAAAAGACTATCTAACTGCAGAGAATGATCAAAAGAATATCTAATGACACATAGATAGATAGTGGTTTTCAACCAATGAATTATAGGGCCCTAGAAACCAGTAAGCTACTGACATACTTCAGCTATTGTCCTTAAATCCAAGTTCACTAACCAGTGGTCTGCACCTCCACCAGAAAATGAAGGTGTCTATAAATCATAACCGTTTGTAGATAAGACAGGTAAGCATAAGTATGTGAAAGGCATAAATCATCACAATTGAGGAAATCAGCAAGTCAGTAACTCATTGATAGGTTGTCTATCTGTCCAGCAGAGGACTGGATTCCACCCGCCCTGACCCGCCCCCCCCAGCAAATTAACACAGCTTTCTGGTTAAGCACCCAATATTACTCAACCAGAAAACACACAGACCAAAAAGATTTACTAAATGGACTACTGGTGCACTCCAGCATGGGAACTCTGCACTACGTAACTGAACATGAGAGTAAGTCAGTTATACCTAATTTTTAAACATAGTACATAACAGGTTTGTTCTTTCACCATTGTAAGCTGCAAGAGACAACTGACTGCTGATACCCTCAGTCTGTATTTCAGTTGTTGAAATACTGTTCTCAGCAGATGCAATCCAACATTCACATTCACTATACTGTTTTGAATGTTGCTGGGTTAAGCTTGTAGCGCTGAAAAGCTACTGGAGCAGAAATAGAAAGTGGAAAATATTCAATAGAACAGAAACTACAAACCACCCAGGTTACAAATTGACAGAAGAAATGCTTTCTATTCAACAGATAGGCAGACTCAGGTTGGAAAACAACTTTATTTCAAATTTTTAATCAACTGAAAGAAGTGCTTGAATTGAGTAGCATTTCCTTTCCACTGAGTAAGATTTTAAATAATTCCCAATAGGAAACGGGGAGAGACTTCCATATAGGATGAAATCTTACAGACTTTTTCTGCTTTTTTCTACTGTAACATTGTAGTAGTCACCATTAGACACAACATCCAGTAAAGCAATTAATAATATCATTGTAAACTGTTAAAAAATTACATGGCATACAGCTCTTTCACTCTCCCATCACAACATTTATATTCCATAAAAGAACACTATAGGAATCACTGACTACGGAATGGTGATCATTAAATATAAATGCTAGTCTAAATCAGTTAGAAATTTAATAAAACAGACTACAGAATCATTGACAAAATCTTTAGAGGTTGGTAAAAACAGCTATTGCCCCTTACAGGAGGAGCTACTCACCCCAAATCGGTGCAGTAAGGCTACTTTGCAGCTTTCTCATGCCCTCATCAGCACTGAATGCCTCCCTCAACAAGCAAAAGAACTTTACAGTGTTGGAGACAGCAGCATTTCAGAATTACGGACCATGTCCAAAAGCAAGACTCCCCCCATTCTTCCTTCTCTCTTTAGTCAGAGAAAAATTGCAGAGTGACATTACTTCAACAGCTCCTATGCATCTTCTTGTTTTCTCCGCAAGTTTTCCAGATTAACGCTGAGAAGGAGGAATTTCAGATGTAGCAGAGATGAGGGACGGCTTATGAATTTTTTCTCTTCTCATTACACTGCCCATTTATTTGACATCAAGAACAGTTCGTAAGGCCTGCGAGCCAGGTCATTAAAGAAATTTGCACTTAAGCAATCCACCAGATGAGAGCCCAGTAATACACAACCCTGCTTTAAAGTGTTACATCCAAACTATGTTATTATTTGCATAACTAACATAACACCACATGCACAACACATTGTCACATATATAAGACTGTTTACAAATCATGTTTACATACAGCTGTTAACATCTGAACAAGGCTGATGGACAAGAAAACATGAAGCAAAAGAAACCCAGAAACCCAAATCTCATCATAATTTAGGGAAACACAACAATTTTAGGCTACAGGGGGAAAAAAAAAAACCCAACCAAAAAAACACCACAAGACAAAAACAACAAACCTACTGTTTAGGAACCCGAAATTGAGAGAAGGAAACTTAAGAGGCACAACTTACAGCTAAGCAAAAGCATGAACATTAACAAGCAAATCAAAAGCAAAACTGCAGGTTTTCATATGCTGGTTGAATTTCATTTGCCCACCAGGATGCTTTGGAAAACCAAAACATTTCAGATATACATTAATTTCCTCCTTTTATTCATTTTAATATCAGACCTATTCTTATAGATGAAAAACCCTTTGTTGTCGCTTATACTCTCCTTCTCCCTGGCTCAGCTGCACAACACCACCACAGGCTCTTCGTTACTGGCTCTGCTGAACACACAACGAGCACCAAACCAACTAAGGAACACTTTATATGCTAAATGTTCATTTTATTTTTTATACTTTACCAAGCACTTAAGTTAAAATAGCACCACAGATACCTCCAAATATCTCTCTTAAAGCTATAGATTTATCTAGATCTGATTACAAACCCATGTTAATCTTAATCGTACAATGACTCAAGATATCACTCAACAGGATGAAATAAAGGCTGCCTCTAAGATTTTTTCTTTACCCAACTTTACAGAAAAACATGACAACCACAATCCACGGCAGTCAGGTAGTAAAAAGCCCACTGGAAGTCATTTACAAAACTGTAATGTTGGATTAATTATGTGGCTGCTTTAGATACCAACATAGGCACATACATGAGAACTTAACAAAGGAGAGGGATCTGAAACAAGCATAAAACACGCAGCCTTGTGTAAGCACCAGAGCCCACCTGCACAGGTTACCTACCATTCCTCACCAGGAAATTGGTCACTTCCTTCAATGAATTACGAGTCAAGCATAGAACTTCTAGGAAGAAAATAGCTCATTTTTTATTTCTGCAATTTGAAGATCAAGCTATTATGGATATATCCTTAAAGGATTAGTGAAGTGGGAAGTATAGAGAGGAAGAGCTGAAACATTATTGCTGCCAGAGAGGAAAAAGAAAAGTCAAGACTCCTTGTTTAAATCTTTTCACAGCACTTTGCATACTGTTAGTTCCCTTGGGTTCCCAAACATAGCAGTTTCCTATCGCTACATGTCCTTCTACACAGCAAGAAAGAAGAAAAATATAGTCTGAAAGAAATCAAGAAAGTATTATATGAATGAATTGTCAAGGAAAGTTAACCGTAAATGTCTTTAAAACTACTTATAATCATAGATTCTGAAACACTTTTTGTCTTTAAGAAAGAAGCCAACAGTGAAAGCAAAAAAAAAAAAACAACACCTGGATTTCCTTGGACAACATCCAAGCAGAAATTTAATATGAAACAATACAGAAAACCCATTTTTATGTAAAATACAGGTTTTACAAGTCTAGGTGTCTTGATCATTTTTAAATGCAGCAACTGTGAACAAAACCATCAGGGAACGTTATGCATACAGGATATGTGTCAGGGCACTTCCAGAATGGATTACATTACCGATCAGCAACTTACCTGGAAATTCAGCACTGTTAAAAAAAAGGCAAAACAAAACCAACACACACACAAACCCTCATATCCTGCACCCTCTTCAGTTACAGATCTGAGCAGTTATCGTAAGTGCTTCTCTATGGTGACTCTTAAGAGAAATTAGACTACTCTATAGTTCAAAACAACTTTGTTCTATAGGATCCAAGTGAATAATCTCAACAATGACCTCACACAATTTTAATAATTTACATTTTTTATGAAAAGCAGAGTTTCCAGAACTGCTGAAAATCTCACTTCCATGCGTAACTTGATAAGTAATAGACTCAAATATGAAGTTTAAAACCATGAAGGTTCACAGAATTATGCCTCAGTAACATACAGAGAAAAAGCACACAATTACTTTTATGGAATGAATTGAGATTACAGCTAAAGCCACTAGAAACAAATCTGGATTTTCTAATGCTATTTTTGTTTGAACTACTGCAATGGAGTCTATTACTGCCTCAATGTTGACAGTATATTCAGGGGCTCTGGGGGGCTTTTTTCGCTGTTACTGCCATAACAGGAGCCAAAGTCTCCTTCTTAAAGTAAAAAAAAAAAAACCAAAACAAAACAATTTTGAAGAACTCCTCCCTCATCCATCACTTAAAAGAAATTTACATTTTCAGGAATTACAAGATCCTTCACTGTCCAAATAAAGGTCTGCTACTACTATCACCTAGTTGTGTGTTACAGAAGTTAATTATTTTTGACAGTTTGCAGCAAGAAAGCTGAAACATATTTCATCTTTCCAGCTGAGAACTCTGATGCTGCAATTAACAGTGCATTAAAATCTAATGCCTTCCAAAATTACTAGACTTGCTTAAAGTACATTTTGAACAAAAAGTAGAAAACAATCTTGAAAGTGGCTTAGACATGATGTTTAATCACTAGGACAACAACTTTGCTTCCTCAAAAACAAGAAACTGAGATATCAAGCTGCTACGTGGTCCATGTTACTTCACAGCACAAGACTTTCAAAGATCACAGTGAATATCCTATTTGTGATGCAAAGACAAAATAATCTTACAAAGCAAAGCAAGAAAAGCCTATAGCTCAGTTTTGACACAATCACCTGAAAAAGCAGTGTCATAATTGCATGTGTCCGAAGCTCTATCAAATACTTCCAAAGCTTGGGAGACCAAAGCAGTATTACTAACCTAGATTTTCTCTAAAACATTTGCAGATGACGCACTCTCCACCCACATATGTTAACCTTAAATAGCAGCAGGGAGGAAAATAGCCTTAAGTGTTAGAAGAGCAACCAAAATAAGCCTTTGGAGTGTGATCCAGTTTGTAACTGGGAAGAAGAAACAAACTGCTCAGTTTCTGGGCTATTCCTCATTTCCCCTTCCTTGTCCTCCTTACGCGCACCTTGCCCGCCAGGGGAGAGAGGAGACCTGTATGGATACAGGTAGGCTGTTCTTCCTGAGGACTTGAGAGCATTCCTTGAATAGACACAGCTCTCCCTCACATGCCTCTTCGCACCTAAGGGAACCACTCTGTATACTGAAAGTTCACAAAAAGCTCTAAAGCAAAAATAATTTTATCTAGATTTTTTTGTTTTTCCTGGACAGTGACCCATTCAAAGCCAGGACTACAGCAATGCCAAACGATGCAACACTGGCAGCTTTTGAGACTGCCATTCTTTCTGAAAAATAGACTGAAACAGACTACACAAAAACCTATTACTGAGAATATTTTTAAGTCTCCCATAATGCCTCGTAATACCATAAAAACCACACAATTTGTCATGGCATTCATTCCTGGTAAGCTTCTTTCAGGGAAATGCCAAGAGGTAAAATTTAGCATCTGCCATTCACTATAAACTATATAGTCTTAAAGATGCATCACCTCAATTTTTCAGTACAGATCAGGAGTGCACATGTAAAGCAAACTTCCTTATTGTACCCACTGCCTGCGTATCATGAAGCTGTCCTGGAGTGCATGAACTGGATTTCTTTTGGATAGAACTGAACTGTAAGATATAAAACCAGGAGCGCAAATAGCACCCTTCAACACAAATGGGCATTGAGTCCACACAGCCAGCCTGCAATTAGTTCAACGACAAAAAAAAAAAAAAAAAAAATCCTTGAAATGCAAACAGTATGAACACCAATTCCTCAGCACCAAACACTGCATGCTACAGGAGCAACCTTGTCAGATTCTGCTACTTGCCAGGGTACACACAGCTCCTCTGTTCCAGCGTTCTCCAAAGGACTCCATTAGCCCAATACATACAGCTCCTCTAGAGGGGTTGTGGCTTCCCACAGCCAAAGAAATTCGAGTCCTTGGTTTTCACGTCTTGCACTTTCTTGGAGTTGCTGCCATAACCAGTGTCTCATAAGCTGTAGGATCAAAATCAGGTTCTGTACAGGCAGTCGTGACTTTATGCTGCAGCACAAATCTGGCAAACCCATTGTCTAGCAGTGACATGGATATAATGCTCTTAGTTCTCTCCAGTAAAGCCACATGAATGGACTAGAGCCTGGTTCAAAATAAATCTCATGTGCCACAAGGCAGGCATAAGCCAATACTGAAGAAAATCTCTCTCTCAACGTTTTTGGGGTTATGTATTTATCCACGGTGTTGGCCAGCAAGTCCCACCCATGTGTTAACTCTCCCTCAGGAACTTGAGCTCCCAGGGCCTCTTCTACTACCTCAAAGGGAAGTTTGAAAAACTTTGTGTTTGCTTTCATACACTGCACAGGCCTAGTAGAAGTTTCAATACAAACCTGTTCCCTTATCTGATTACCAGTAGAAGCCAAAGCCTTATTCAGAAATTCCTTAGTCCTAACTGATTCATAACATACTGCCCTGCACACACCAATTCATGCAGCTCATGCATTTTAACACACCTTCACAAACAAATATTTCCTAAAAATTTCATGATCAGATCTCGTCTCCAAGAACCATATCACAAAGTTTCAAAAGACATTCAGAGGCTTGTAGTGCCTTCTTTACTGGAAGCCAAAAAGAGCAGAGGAGCAGGTAATTCCCTCATAGTCATATACACAGTTATAATCAAAAGCATATTTTGGCAAGTAGATCCACAGGTTCAACTGATGCCAAGTTGATTCATCCAGAGCATATCATATCTATGCAGGCATCAGCTATTGAAAGCTGTAAGACAATAAAATTAACTTGATCAGCTCATCTGTCCATCATACAGGCTTGTAGCTTCCCAGATCTTCCTGGATTTTTTCTAGAAACTTGACATCACATTTGTATGTTCTCATTCTCAGGTAACGGACGAGTCTGCACAGCCTCTGGTTTAACACTGATGCTTCATCTGAGTTTTCAGATGAACACTCTTTGGTCCTGATCCCTTTGTCAGTTTGAAACTGGCTATAGTGAAGCGATTACTGAAACAATTATGACATCTGATCTGTCAAAAGTTTATGACTCTATTTTCTTCATTTGAACACAACTTCAGTAACCACTTGGGGGACATGGAAATGTAATTTTTTCCTCAAGCCAAAGGCTAGGTTATCTCCCCATTCTGCTAGGTCAAACTTCTTGAGAGCAGTTTTAGATTAGCAATTCAAGTTAATCACATCATCAGCTTAAGAACAACCAAAGAAACATCCTGGAAGTGCAATTCACAAATTGTGCAGAACAGTAACGTCATAACAATGCAAACTTCTTACACATGCTATGTTACTGTTAGCTAGGATGGATTAACAAATAGATAGATTGCGTCCTTGTATAAATAACATACTTTGTAATCTAGGTGCTCAGCCCTAAGGCATAGTGGTTGGACAAAATGATCTCCAGAGGTCCCTTCCAACCTCATCCGTTCTGTGAGCATCTCTAGATTTCTCAGCCAACCCCTCCTTGAAGTCAAGCACTAAGGACAGTTATGCTAACAGCCAAGACAGTCACAATCTCACTCTTCCTCTGTCATTCCACATTCATAACAAAAATTGCTTCCATTAGACCATCCTCTATCTCAGTCTCAGATCCGGGAAAACACTACAGCAGCTTCAGACCTAACACCCTGCCAGTGCTGGATGACTGTTACCAGACAATGCCAGGAGGCTTCCACAAGGCCCTCCAAACGGCAAAACGCGAACCCCTCACTCCTGCAGGCATAGACTAGCAACAAAACCCATCATTTCTCCCCAATCTCAGGGAAAAACGCAACAGCCAGAGGCTTCATCAGAGCATGCCACAGAGCTACAGGACTTCTCGCAATGCCTTCTGCACCTTGTCAGTGGAGGTCAACATCAGCTTCTGACATCGCATACAAGGTTCAACAGGCAGCTAGTAAGTACCACAATTCTCCCATCAAAACCCAAGCTGCTTTAATGCCTTCAGGAAGCATTGGAGTCATTCCCTATATGTTTTCAAAACACAAGATGACATGTTTAGAAAAAATCTGGCAGCCCTGATATACTACTGTTAACAAACATGGTTGAGCATCTGTATCTCAGATAGAGAAGCTGCATCCTGCACAAGGGAGAAGTACTCCCTACCCCAGGAGTACATGAAGGATGAAGGGATTATCAGGACACGACACAAGGCAATCAACACCAAGAGGAATAGGGAAGGGGGGGAGGAGGGGAAAGCAAGTTTTGATGGACAAAAGAAACAATCCAAAGGCATGGCCACAAAGGCTACTGTCACCCACACTCTGTCCATCTTGTGCTAAAATGACAAGAAAAACACCTGAGCACAGGGAATAAAACCACTGCCACCAGAACTACAAAAAGTTAATCACAGCATTCTAGTCAAAGGTACCCCAACTAGAATAACAGTGACACACAAAATTACCAATAAGCCCCATTAAGCCATAGTCTTTAAAAAATTGCAGAAACCTGAAGAAACATGCAGCCAGCACACAGAGACATTATGGTAAAAGGCAGCTTTGTGTTAAGACATCCCAGGTAGGATACAGCACACCTGAGATTTGTGCACTTCCCTTGACCCTGTTAAAAGAGCAGTTACCCTTCTCATACATCATTTAAAATGGCTGCAGCTACCTAGTAAGTCACTGCAAGCCAGAATCCTACTTCAGCATCTCGTTTGAAGCTTCAGGTACAGGTCAGAGCTGGAGAAGCAAGCAGCAGGAACAAAGGATACAGTGTGGAAGAACCTGTAAACCTATACAGCATCTTCCAATGCTTACAAATTTCTACTGAAGCTCAACTTCAACACTGCATACTCTATTACTGTACTCACAGGTATACTCTGCTGCATGTGCAAAGCATCAAATACTATTTACGCTTCAAATCACAGCTGTAATGACATTACATGTGACTAGCATATACTTGTAACTAACACAACTTCCTTTCATTTGTGTTGCACTTCCATCAAATTTTTCCGGTTCACACAAGTGATTCAAGTTGTCCATTAAGATCAGAAGTGCAAAGTACCAGAACATTTGCTTGCTAAAAGTAAAATTACATTTTGCTAAACTTCTTGTGCAAGATACTGATTCATCCCTAGAAAAAAAAGACTGTGGAAGATATTAACAGAGTTGCATACCAGATCTGAACATCGCTAATTGAAAGAAACAAAATTTTGTATCCCTACATTATCTAACAGTAAAATTGCTTTTGAGGAGTTAAACCCTAGGTTTTTAGGCTCATGAAAGTGAAACTTGGGTAACAGTGTTTGCTGTGTTGTACATACGATGGTATTCCACTGTGTCTGGATGCTTAAGAAAGAGATGAACCTTACTCAGAATCCCCTAATTATCATTAACAACACAGCCAGTAGTTTCCAAGACAGGATGCTTTCATATTGCAGACACCTTCCCTCTCTTTGTAGACATGGCCCTAATGAAATGCACCTGAAAATACAGATATTATTCTCAAAAACTACAAGATCTATGTCAGAATAAACTTTAAGGTTATCAGGGAAGCCATTCAAATAGTGGCATCACCCACCAGAATGTAGAGGTGCTAGGAGGCAAGCAAAGAACAAAATGTGTTTTGAGGCCTCTGGGTGAAGTAACCGATTATAAAGAACTGCATATTTCATTACTGAGGAGAGGAATACTGACTGGAAGAAAGACGAAAAGAAGACTGCCAAGATGCATGAAGAGAGATCAAGCAAGATCACATGCACAGCAGAGCATCTAGAGATGAGGAAGGCCATCAAGTGGGAGCCAGGACGAGTGATACAAGTTGAAGATGCCAAGTGTCAGCAAAACCAGCAACCACATCTAAAATATACACAAGAAAGATGGGATAAAGGCATCTGGAACAGGAGTTCCTGTGTTGACTACACGTGCATGAGAATTAACTGAAAGTGTATAAAAAATACTTTAAGACAATCTTAAGTGTTGCCTAGCAAACAGAAGTGAAAACCAGGCACAATAACCAAGACACGTAAAGTAAACAAATATAACAATCTACAAGCCATTGCCATGGCAAAGGGTCACAGTCTACCACATGGCAGGTGTGAGAGAAAACAGGAGCTGCAACACATGGCCATGCACAGTGTCAAGAAGATAAGGAACCAGCATCTACGCAAAATGAGGGAAAGATGAGGAACGGCCATACCCAGGATACGTGTGGGAAGTGGGAGAAGCCCACGAGCTACTTTTGCCTAGCTGTAGATGCGTTTGGAGAAAGAGAGGCACATTCAGAAGAGCAACAGGCAGCAGGAACACACAAAGGTGCGTGCCTTTGGCAGAGGGGGGACCGATTTACGGTGGGGCCAGAAGGACGAAAACCACAGAACGTGACGGAGAGCGGAGCCCCCGCGGAGCGACGGAGGAGGCTGGGGAGGGGACAGGAGCCGGGGCGCGGCGGGGCGGGCCCGGACTGCGGCGGCGGAGCGGGGCAGCGGCCGGCGGCGGGTGACAGCGCCGGGCCAGAAGGCAAGGGGCCGGCGGCGCGCCCGGCGCCCGTGTGCGGCGGGGA
>VXBO01012415.1:148001-240708 GCA_013400135.1 Rhinoptilus africanus
CTGCCCCGGGCCCCGGCGGCCGCCGAGACCGGTCGCCTCGGGGGGGCTTGCGAGGGGGCTTGTGAAGGGGTTTGTGAAGGGGTTTGTGAGGGGGTTTGTTCGCCCTGCGCCTGGCAAGGCCAGTGCCCGCGGAGGGAAAAGGCCGGGGGTCGGGCGAGGCGGGTCCCGCCGGGGGCCCCCGGTGCCCCCCCGCGCACTGAATTTTTTTTCAGAAATGAGTTGAATTAATTCCTTACGGAGAGGTGTGGTAACTGTAACCTGTGCTACCCTAAAATCAGTCCAGTGTACTGTCAATCTGAACTCGATTTTTAGGCTGTTTTTCTCTGGACTTTTCATTCCTTCCTTGATTAAATGTTAAGCGTGAATACTGGATGAGAAATTAGATGGAGACTTAATGTCTCAGCAGTACAAATTACCAATCTTAAATCACTTTTCTCTGGTACAGCCAGACTCCTTGGAAGAGCCCGTCTGTTCCATCACTCTTGAAGCTAGGGCTGGTTAATAACTCATCACGAGAATCATCTCTTTAAGAAAACGCAGTTTCACTCATCCCCAAAGTATCCATGAACTGAATCAAGTTCAGAAAATAGTTTTTCCAATTAAAAAAAAAAATCCCAAATGCCAATCTTATATGCGCCTAAATTCACCTAAGAGGAGGCAGGCAACATTTACAAAACCCCTGTACGGCAGAGTGCTGCCGTGGATATCCCCTGGGAATAGCAAGATGTGGCTTTAAAATACACTCTGCTTAATTCAGAAGGACTTGAACTGACATAACCATTATCAATTTTCCAACTCATGAAGTACAGAGTAGGTTTAGGTATGCTCTTCTATTGAGGTTGTTCCCTTTTGTATAAACTATTTAAATATTAATTAGATTGATATTTAAACTCATGTTTCCATGTCCCATATGCATGCCCACTGGGCTGTTAGGATCACGATTCTGCCTCTGGCTCTGTTTTCTGAAAAGACACCCAAACCCATTTGCCAGGAAATAATAATTTAACCAGCGGTGTCTGACACAGGCTCTTTTTAATTCACCTTTCTCAAAAAGAAGCATTTAGCTATTAAATCTGGTCATCTTAAAAAATGCTTCACCTGCTTGATCACAGAATCAAGCCAAAAAAATAATCCTTTTCCAGAGAATGACGAAGTAAAGAGAAAGTCATGGGCTAGTCAATTTATCGTCTGCTTTGTTTTGCTGGAGTAGCTGAACCTGGTATAGATCAGTTTCTTCCCTCTTCCTTTTTTCTTAATCTGTTCTGCTTTGCACCCCAGTATTCATAGCATAAATCCTCTTTGTTGCCAGATGTATCTACATTCTCCTTGCTTTCAAGCCTTATTGCACAAAAATACCGTCTTTGGGTTCAAAAAGTAATCGACTCATAATGTTTGTAGAACAAAGTTTAAAGATGCAAAGTACCTTCAGAAACCAGGGGCAAGTGAAGAGTCCAGTAAGGTAGTATTACGTGTAAACCAGGTTAAAGATTTTTTAAAATGTGAGATTAACAATACTCCATTCGCTGTGATAGATGCTTTCCAAATTCTCCTTCCCTTCTGACCGGTTTTGTGTTTTCCCTATCTACTTCATCTTGCCTCATTAGCTCCTAAGCCTCCTTAGCTAAGTTGATCTAGTGCAGCGATCAACCTCGAAGAGAAGCATTTGTTATTTTGATCTTATTTTTCATCATTTAGAATTCGTTATGGAGAACGATCCCTTTCAAGCAGCTCTGGCTGCTTTTGCTGAAACCGTTAAAACAACCTTCAAGAAACCTGATAAAAGCAGGTGACTGATTCCGTTCCACTGAGACTAGGAAAAACTGTCCTAACACTGACCACCGATTGCAGGTAGCTTGTGAGTTCAGTCCTTTCGAGAACAACTGCAGGTGATAGCTATTTGCAAAGAAACATCTCAGGATTCTTCAGATAAATTATGGTTTCTTTCAGTCAAGAGGAATGTGACTTTAGAAGGAATAATAGGAGAAAAAATGCACTAATGTTAATGGGATTATGATTATTTAAAATACATATTTAAGAGATATTCTATATTTAAGTCAGCAAACTTAAATTATTCCAATTGGTTTTAACAACTTGAGACATTTGAATAACTCATTTTTATTCTGCTCCTTAAACCATTAGAAGAGAAGGCCTGATACTGCATGTAATGTTTCTAAAAAAGTTTTTTTTTAAATTCGAGACTGTGGGATTAGTTGAAATGTTTCTGTTAAAATCCTTCTGTACCCCAAGAATAAACACTGAAATTTTGGGAAGAAAATGCTAAAAATGCTATTAACATTCTATAAGCATCACCATAATGACACATTGTTATCTTCTCATTCTTCTGTTTTCCTCTTTATTTTTTCTTGGTGAGCCATTAGAATCCTTCTACTTTCTCCAACACTTCAATTAATCCAGGTCACAGGAGGCCTCCGGAATATAAAATTAATCTGTTAAAAGTCAGTTCTCTCTCCTGGTTTCAGGGAAAGCTTTAAAATACAAACCAAACATCATCAAATTCAGGGATGCTCGCCTTCGCTATGAGCCTGCAATGATGTATTTGAGAAATGTCCGGTGACACGTGCAATGACTGGTGAGTTGGGTGACCAGCGATGACGATTTAAATCTGCCAACTCTGACACTAATGTCGAGAAGAAGGTAGAGGATTACACATGGCTTTTGCATTACAGTCTAAAAATGCTCGTGTTGGGAGGTATTAGTATTTTTTTCTGTGACTCAGACATGACATTTAAATAGCTCCAGGATCAGAGGCAGGTTTTTAATTCTGTGTGTAGTCTCTGCAGCTGGGCAGCTCCTTTAAGAATACAGAGAGATATGAAGGCAAGGATGGCATTTTGTTTCTCTGCCCTGGGTTTGTCTGTGCAGGCAGGCAGGTATCACCGAATCAGGTACGCTCGGTCACAAATCTCTCCTCCACAAACCATCAGGGAAAGAAGCATATACAGAAATAATTTGTTTAAATAAATCTCTACTCTGACACTAATTGACAGTAGCACCCAAGGCCTGAGGCATGAACCAGTTATTATTAGCGTTTTTAACAGCAATGAAAGACCAACATGCTTCATAAGCCCAGTAGGATTCACACGGTCGTATTCTGAATAGCTAAACAGCCTGCGATTTCGATGTCTCCGATGAATAGAAGACGGCTAGGGCAAAAAGCTTGTTAAGGGACCACCCCTTTTCTTCCCGAAGATAAAGCTTTATCTCCAGCAATTTGAGAGCCTGACTGCTCTGCAGTCTACTCCAGTTTTCTATCCCGGCTGCTTAGTTTAGGTTTTGTACATGGTTTTGATAGTAACAGTATTTTTCTCTGTTAACAAAGCTGGCTTAAGAGTTTCCTGCGCCCTCCCCCCAGCCCAAGCGCCGTTGCCACCTCTGCGCCACTGCTCGCTGCCTCCTCGGCTGCGCTAATTCAACGCTTTGTGGGCCACATTATAAATCTAATGACTGAAATGATCCAGGTTTCTTTTTTTTAAAAAAAAAAAAAAAGCCGTTTGCACACACATATGTACACATATGCACACAAACCCCTCAGATTTATTTATTTCAGTGATCCAATTTACAACACAGCCCACAAAACAGCTGCATCGGCACAATCAAGGGGACAGCGAACTGTGATGAAGGAGCAAGAACAAGAGGGCAGAGCAGGCAGGAAACCGCCTGGCTTAAACTGGCTTTCCCATTGGAAAAAAAAAAAACCCCAAACCTTTGTATAACTACACCCACAGAGCAGAAAGCAAGCTGTTCCCCGAGCAGCGAGGCTGAGCAGAGCGGAGGGAGGAATTCTGTTTCACAGCTGGCAGGAACGTTGGAGGACTTGCACCGGAAGAGAGGGTTCTCCTGCGAAAGCGGCGAGCTAGACGGCAGAAACTGTGCTCCGAGAGGTCCCATACTGCTCTGTCCCGACAGGCAAGCGGTCTGGTTATTGCCTTTTTAAGGGATTTTTTTTTTTTTTTTAAAGCCAGATCATTTTGCAAATGCAGTTTAGACCGTAGCCACACAGACAGACGAATGGAGCAGAGACCGAGAGAAGGTAACATCCAGCGTGGCAGTGGGAAAAGAAAGAGGGACAGCGTCACTTTACAGCAACCCTGCCTGCTGAAAGATTTGTAAGGAGTATGCCATTCGTGTAGAAAAGCTGCTACCTTAGGCCAAACGTAAGTCAAAATAATGAGAAAGAAATGTGGGACTGGAAAGAGAAGCAAAAGCAACAGAGCTAAAACCAGAAAGATATTACAGTCCATCAGACTTGAAGGAATATTATTTAGGAAATAGCTAATTTGTGCCTGGTCTGGGCAGCTCAGTCCTCTCTTTTAGCTATGTTGTTACTCAGGTTTTTTTTTCTTTTTCCCTATGTTACATCATTAGTGCCAGAACCCAAACCATCCCTGCCTACTGAGCACGCCATACCCCGAGATGCTATTTCCCAAACCAAAAGCTACCTGAAGACACATTAACATCATACAAGATGACTCACAGACTGTGAGATGGGAAAAGAGGCTTCGTTTTCAGAATACCAGCCATGTCCTAATAGTATAAAGCCAACATATAGAAGTTTTGATCGTTATAAATGGCCTCTTTCCAACCTAAATGCATAATGTTTTGCTGCATGACATGACAATAGTCTGTCATTATATTTTAATACGTATTTTCCCAAAGAAGAGCATCAACATGGGAAGCACTGTCTTATGCAGAAGTTCAGAAGGCACAAGAATTAAAAGACAAAACAAAATCAGTGATTAGAAGGCTTATGCTATCTTTTTAAACAATGTATTCCTGACACCTTTCAAAATGATCTGTGGCTTAAACTGCACGTGGATGACTTCCAGTGTCAATTTTATTATTACTATTCCAAGAACAACCATCCTGGTACTCTCTTTGCATACGGAGGTGCTCAGTTTACACCAGCTAAAAACCTCTAGACAACTTTTAGAGATATGTACAGCTCTTTTAAAATTTTCATCCAGGGAATGTTATTCTAGTTTCCCAGAATGAGAGCTCTCATTGTCTGGATGACGTTACTGATTTCTGGTGAGCCACATATCTATAGATGCTGTGCAGATGAATATAATTCCCATAGTCCATAATGTAAGAACACTGGAAATGAGGGATTCTCAAGACTGCACTATCTTGTCAAGACGTTTGTGTTAACCTCCCCCCAAAAAAGCAAAATAAGAAGCATGATTGTGAAATGTTGAAGGTCTCATACAGTTTTCAAATGGCGATGTTGATTCCTTTTGTTCTATTCTGCAGTGACTATCAAAGATTGAGGGAGCTTGTTCGTAACAGGATTTTCCTTAATTGTATTTGACACATTAAGTATTGTTTAGTAGTTTACTTTTACTTGTGTACACTGAAGCAATTAGGATCTCTTTTTAATTTGAAGTAAATTTATAAGTTTTTGTAATATTTTTCAAAATTAATTCACCACCAGGGGGCAAAGAACTATTTCTCCAGAGAGAACATTTTATATCAGTTTCATAGATGCATGACCCTTCCAAGGTCCTTTTCTACCTCACAGTAATTGCAGATGTGATTAAAAAAAAAAAAAAAAAAAGGGGGTGCAGACCTACAAATACATCAGACGGGCATCTTTTCCATTTTTTCCCAACTTTGACTGCTCTAACATTAAGACAGTAGCTGGGAGAGCAAACTGGAGGACCATGAAGGGGTGGTACAAGATGGCTGCTCCGTGAGAGCTGCTGCTGCAGTCCTCGTTGTGTGCGTGGTTCTACCATGTCTCCATCAGGTCCCACGCCATGCTGTGTCTTGTGGAGGAAAAACAAGAACCACCTAGGCACTAAATAAAGGAACAATAGTAATTCACTGATGCCTGCAAACAGTACCCTAACATTTATATTCCATTTCAGTTGATTTCAATTCCCTGCACAATTCTTTCAGTGCTGTTTTACTCCTGCTTGGTCCCTCCTTGTATTCTTTGCTTTACCACAGAGGAGCTGATATAAGGAATAATTAAAAAAAAAAAATCATTTGGCAAAATAAAAGAATGAGTTTAAATACCATGAGAAAATTTGCTTGTTGTTATGAAGATATAAAATCTTGAATGATTCAATTCCATTTGTCAGTACATAACACTCATCTCCCATTTATTAAAATGGTAGTTATGTATGTTTGTGACATTTGCTGCGGTATGCTCCCAAGAACGGAATATACTAGCACCACAAAATGTTAGAGAAGAGAAAAAGTCAAGTCCAAAACCAAAAATGCATCACCATAAAATAAATTTGTACGTGTAACTGTGACCACGCACAGAAATACTGTGCGACGAGAAGCACAGCATGCCAACAGTACAAGGGAAGAGCTTGTTACAGCGAATGTATGCAGGAGTTAATCATGGACAGCATTTGAGTTTTGAGATACCACTTCGATAAAAGGATTGAGTCCATTCAGAGGGTGAATTGAAAGCTCTGAGAGAGGAGCATAAACCACAATATTTACTCAAGACTGATGTTTCTGTACCGTAGAACTTGTTTGTGGCAAATTGCTGCCCAGCTCAAAATTGAGGATAATACTTTGAAATTTGCTCAGAATGTTCAAAATGTCTTCTTCATAAAATAAAGTTAAATTTCAAGTGATACAATTTTCATATTTCAGGCTTGCATTAATAAAGTCGGCAAACTGTTGTTATACAGTGCAAAACCAGCAGAACTAACTGAACATATGAAGACCATCAACATAAGCATGTGGACATGTGTCTTTCTAAGAAAGATCCTATAAAAACTCTTCAAATTCCATGTTACGTATAACAGTGCACTTGATTGTGATTAGGAAAAAAAAAAAATCCATTGATGCCAGTGGCATTTCTTTCTATGCAGATACCAAAAAGAAATTCCCAGGAAGGCCAGTCTGGATGGGATAACCACAATGACACAGCGAGCACAAAAACTACATCGCTAGAAACCCATATAAGGAGATAAGTCTGGATTGTTCTATGATTATATTTACCAAAAGGACACCTTTGAAATTCTACCCACAGCTTCACATGCAAACACACATCTACTAAAATAAGCATTGTAAGGACTGATACAGCTTTTCTTACATCCATGTTATGTCAAGTAGAGATATATTTACTTCCTGCAGTCACTTGCTTTTATAACATTAAAGGTCCAGTGTTAAACATATCACAGTATCTTGCTGCTGATAGATTATATTTGAGTTTTCTTCAAATGATAACATAAATGGCCAAAATCCTTCCTCTATCTGTACAGCTGTGACTTCCATTTGCTCTCAAGGAATATGTTTCAGAAAATAGAGCAGGACATGTTTCTTTCATTACAAGGGTAAAAAGTTCTTTTCAGAAAAGCAAATTATTTACTATCCAAAGTACTTTCTTTGCCAAAATTCTGCAGTGTAATTTCTCACAAATTCCCATTAGCCAGTAACTAACGTTTCCAGTAAGTAGGCTTTAACTGAGCTTGTTGTTGTTATTAGGTTTTGCTGTGGTATGAATTTCACTCACTACATCACGGACCACAACCATAGAAAAGTAAAAATACAGATTTCGCCTACTAAGAACCCGTCACTGAAGATGAAACGTACCCTAAACACAAAGCACCCAAATGTTCCAGGTTTTAGGGAAGTGGATCACCTCTGGAGTTCTCCTGAAGCAATATACTTTTAGGCAAAGCGTGTCTGCTCTGAAGAGTCCTTTACAGTCCTCTTTAAATATTATTTGTTACTTAAAATATTTAACCTTTAAATTCTAAAATCCAAATATCTGAACTTGTCTTGCTGCCTACTTTTCTCAGGATCACTGTAGTCATGTAGAAATATTTCATGTTCTGTCTATGCCCTTTAATCACTTTTTCTTCCTCCTGTATTTGCATTCTCTCTCACCTCCCCTGTCTCTACTGTGTTGTGCTACCAAATAAATATTAAATATGTTGTACTCATTTAGTTCTTCTTAACCAGGCATTCAATTCACATAACAAATACTTCTTCTGTGGGCAAATATTAGACAAGGAATATGTAATATAGAATGTTATTTAGCAAAATATATTTAATGGATTCTATCAAGTGTGAGGTATAAATATTGACTTCTCCTCCATGGGGCATGTACTGGAAGAAATCACTTAGTGGACGCTCCTGATCTGTATCCTCGGTCACTGGCAGGCTGAGAAGGCAGCACAGAGCAGGAACTTGCACAGCGGCATTACCTGGATGCACTTTTGGGTCATCCTTTCAGCACAGAATATCAAAAAGTTGCAAGACAAAACAGACTATATTTAATAGCTTGTCAATAGCATGGCAATCCTCCCAAAATCAAAACTATCTGTCAGAACTGGGAAAAGCAATCACTTTTAATAGCTGTGCTAGTGGATGCGACGGTTAAATTACAGATCCAGTAATCCATTTCACTTGTGTTGCAGAGGCCAAACAAATATTATCTTCTTTTTGCACCCCTCGTGCAAGCTCCACAACTCTCATATCCTGCAGACAGTAAGGAGTTTGATGTCAAAGTCCCTCGCATGCCTTTAGGACATCCTTGAATACAAACACTGATGTTAAAGAACAGCCTTCTTGTCCTTTTAAAGAACAGCTCTCTTGTCCTTATTCCATTTATCCCAGATTTGCTTTTACAGTCAAATTCTATTTTTCAACTTCATTTTTGTTGTAAAATATTTATTTTGAAACAGTAAACAAACATCAGACTAACAGAGTTATAATCAGTGCGAGATCAAAGTGCTGTTATCTCTGCCTACAGGCCAGCGAAGGAGCCCATTATATCACTTAAGCACCATTTAGAGCTGAGTAGGTGATTTATTCTTGCAGCGTGTGAGAGGAAAGGGCAGAAGGAATTCTCTCTGCAGTACCTCCTGCTGGGTACAGGCTGCCCTCCCACAACTCGCATGTCAGTGACAGATAATTTATGTGCCACAAGCCATCGGTGATTGCGCTCCTATCCAACACGGGGCTGGAGATCGCAAGTATAAAGCCAGGACGGTCCCAGTTAGCTGCATTGCACGTGCCCACTTCTGCGCATCCACAGCAGATCATACACGTGGCAGGTGAAGCAGGCAAACAGCACGTCCAAATGAGCTGCAGTTGTGAGGCTAATTGCTACCAACGAACAGGAGAGCTTGTGTCCTACATGACCATCATCCGAGGCGCAGAACTTTCATTCTGGATGCTCTGCATGACAAGGGGTGTCTGTCAATCCCAGCTAAGGAAAGGCATCCCGGCCTTTATCAGGAATAGTGTGGCCAGCAGGACTGGGGAAGTACTCGGCACTGGTGAGGCCCCACCTCGAGCACTGTGTTCAGTTTTGGGCCCCTCACTACAAGAAAGACATTGAGGTGCTGGCGTGTGTCCAGAGAAGGGGAACGAAGTTGGTGAAGGGCCTAGAGCACAAGTCTCATGAGGAGCAGCTGAGGGAGCTGGGGTTGTTCAGCCTGGAGAAAAGGAGGCTGAGGGGAGACTTTATGGCTCTCTACGACTACCTGAAAGGAGGGCGTACTGAGGTGGGATTCGGTCTCTTCTCCCAAGTACAAGCAACAGAACAAGAGGAAACAGCCTCAAGTTGCGCTAGGGGAGGTCTAGATTGGATATTAGGAAAAATTTCTACACCAAGAAGGATATCAAGCATTGAGACAGGCTGCCCAGGGAAGTGGTGGTGGAATCGTCATCCCTGGAAGTATTTAAAAGACGGATAGATGCAGTGCTTAGTGGCATGGTTTAGTGATGGTTTTTGTCAATGTTACGTTAGTGGTTGTACTCGATGATCTGAAAGGTCCCTTCCAACCTAGCTATTTCTATGATTCTATGATGCCTGCTCTTCCCTGCCCTGTCTGGAGTGCCGTTTGCCTGCAGGGAGCCTCTGATAGCACAGGAACTGCCATCCTCCCCACCTTCCAGCTTCAGAGACCACCAGCAGCTCCCCGCAGCCTGCTCCCCCTTCCTGGCACCTTCCCCTGCCGCTTTGCATGGCCTCCTCTCCCTCCAGCTCCCCACCTGCCCCAGCCCCTCCGTGGTTCCTCTCTGCCTGCTCAGCCCAGCACCCGCCCCAGCCTCAGCCATGGCTGCGGAGAAGGGACCTGGGCACATTTGTCCTCTCTTGGCACATCCACTTGCACGGCGGCACCCGGAGCTGGGTTCCCTCTTGCTCTCTCCTGATACGTGCCAACAGCCACTCCTGCTGACTTTTCCAGGACAAAAAATAAACCTGCTTTAAGACAGACAGCTTGGAAACAAACGTTTGGTAACCTTACAAAGGCTACTCAAAATGGACAAGTTCTAGCCAAAAGTCCTACGCCATCATCCAACTTTCCTTTAACAAGGTAGCTTTTCCTTTTGGGTGACTGGACTTTGAGGCAAAACAACCCTGTTCTGCCAGCAGGTCCACCTGAGAATGGATCAAGTACTCTGACCATGAAAAAGAAGCCAACGCAGGTGATTGGAGCAGAAAATGTGTCTGTGACCACCTGCCCTCTGCACGGCTGACAGAGACGGGGAAGAGCCCTCCGGATGATGCTGTAGCTGAGGGCAGGTATGGGAACAATCCTGTCCCAGTGTTTTGCTGAAGTTTGACGTTGAAGAATGCGGTACATTCAAACACAAGACGTAAAAAACAATGACATTTTCTGCTAGAAAGATTAACCGTGGGTTTTCGGTCTCTGTTTTGATTTTGAACAAATTTTATGTAACCCTTGGGCACATATGTGACCATTAGTGTTGTCTGGTTTCCCAGGAGTATTAAAAAATGTAGCATAGGCCTTTTTGCAATGAAAGCAAGCTAACTTGCCACAGCTGGGCCTCGTTTTCAGGCCGGGTAGCAGACTCTGCCCCCCACTCCCCACATTACTTTTCCTGTTCCCACTGGGCGCAGGACTAAAATTCACCAAAATGGTGGCACTTCCATAACTACCGTG
Organism: Rhinoptilus africanus; assembly: GCA_013400135.1. Taxonomy (NCBI): domain Eukaryota; kingdom Metazoa; phylum Chordata; class Aves; order Charadriiformes; family Glareolidae; genus Rhinoptilus; species Rhinoptilus africanus. The sequence goes on from VXBO01012415.1 coordinate 158,909, forward strand.
CTTCCTGTCTGCGCCAAAATATCATCGCCTCTGTGGGCTTTTTAGGGTACGGGAATATTGAAAGTAAAACCCATTTGGAAAGAGGCATGGGTGCAGCAATGGGTCCCCCCTGAGCTAGAATTTCTATGCGTCTTTATAGAAATTGTTAAATACAGTTGTAGTCAGCTTTCTAAAATTTCACTCTGTGGCTCACTGCTGAAGATAATAATTTACATGAAAAAGTATATTAGCCTAATGGAAAAGAATATTCAGTGAACATTTTACAATAGTACATACAGGACAACTAGACACACCATCTCCCCCATATTAAGAACTGCACAAAATAGCAATGGCAAGCAAAGTAAACTGTAAATGGTGGTCATGATACTCGAGTGGCCACCATTTGAATGCACCTCAGTTATCATATGGTTGATTCTGTCACTCTTAACCGTATTTTTGAAGGCTGTCTCCTGAAACTGCACCTTACTCCAGAAAATCTTGGATACGCCACCAATCTATGTGCCTGTTGATAGGGTGATCTTGACCTAAAAGAAGAGAAATCAAACTGGTCAGTTTAATGTCTAAATTGCCTTTAGCCATCAGCTCTCTCAGCCAAAGAGCTGTAATTACCATGAAACACCCGGGGAGGCACTTACCATTGTTGCTTTCTTTTTGTACTCCTCTGTTGTACTTGGAGTTATGACAGATTATACTACAGTTACTATAAAGTAATATTTCCCAAGTGAAAAGACTCTTCACAAACCATTGTCTTTCTTCCTGTTTTCATTTTCGCCAGCAAGTCACCAAAACATTCATTTGAAGAAGGGAGAAGCAGCATAAAGATTTATTTTGGAAAAAAGATTTTGCAGCTGAGGAATGAGCAAATTGGATCTTACTGTTTTATGGTCACATTTTGCCTTTTTCCTGAACAATAAGTGAAACAAAATGGTGGTTTCTCAGCTACGATGATTTTAGAAATATAGTATTTAATTAAATCTTTTTTATAGTAAAGTATCGTACCTGTACTTTTTGTGCTTCTTGTAGATCTAAGGCTTGCCAAGTTTCAGTCAATTAGAAGGAGATCAGTCATTCCTGAACTGAAAGCAGTTTTCTGGAATATCTCCATTAAAAACAACATTGAATAACTTAACTGAATGTAAGAATTTCTAAACAGTAAGGCATTACAAGCCTTGGTCTTTTCCATTTCATGCGTAAATATACCATTTCATTCCTTTCTCATTAAACTTCAGAGACAGTTTTAAGTATGTAACACCTATGAACATTAAATAACACTCACGGTAAAAGGCACTTTAAGAAGCATTTTGGTTTGAAGTTGTTCTTGCTACACTCAGCGTTATCCACCTGATGGAGCAGAACAAGCGGCTCTTTCCCCTGCGTTAGTTTCTCTTCAGTTATAATGATGATTTATTGTACTTCTTCACTGCCACCTCAGAAGACGAGGTAGTACCAGCAATGGAATAGATACACAAGTAGAAGAAAAGATAGTGAGTTGTCTTGGTTGCAGCTAGAGTTAATTTTCTGTTATCTGCTCTGTTTTGGATTTAGTATGAGAATAATGTTGATAACACGTATTGATTTAGTTGTTGCTAAGTAATGTTTACATTAGTCAAGGACTTTTCCAGCTTCCTGTATAAGCGGGAAGAAGCATGGACAGGACAAGCTGGCCAAAGGAAAGTTCCACACCATAGCCGTGCCATACCATACCATGCTCAGTATATAAATGGGGGGTGGCCAGGGGGCAGGGATCTGCGATCACTGCTTGGGATGGACTGGGCAACCAACCATCGGGTAGTGAGAGCAGCTTGTGTTGTACCACTTTATTTTGTATATTCTTTTACCATTTGTTTTTCTTCTTCCATTACTGTTTTTATTTCCTTTTTTATCTCCTCTTCCATAACTGTCTTTATCTCAACCCATAAGGGTTTTTTTTCCCTCTCATTTTCTCCCTTTTCTCCCTACCCTACTTGAGGGAGGGGGAGGGGGGAGTGAGCAAGTGTCTGGGATTAAACCACGACACAAGTAAAGGATATCTTGGAGAAACCAGTAAGGACTACACTATGTCTCTAACTTTTCAGAAATATACTAGAAAATTGAAGCAAAGCAGAGCAAGAATTCTTTCTGTTCCCAAAAAGATTAAGAAGTGTCGTAAAAAGTACAGCTGGTCAGGTGTAGCAGCTCAGACAAGTAGCCTACGTGCAGGTGAGAAAGAACAAGACAGCTGTTACACCGCACTAAAGAAAGGAAGAATATTCTTCAGTTACAGGAAGGTAAAGTTGAAGAGGTATCAGTTTCTTACAAGAAATCAAAAAGGAGATGTGTGATGCTTTATATGTATTAAACTGTAAATCCATGAAGAGATGCAATTGCAAAACAAAACTGAGGACTCTATAGAAATGTCCACAAAATACAATCAGAGTGAATTTGCAGGAAGTCACATAAAAGATTGCGCAAAGGTTTGAAATAAAATATAGACCAAAGAAGCCTTTGGACAAATCCATTATGTTTGTAAGAAATAAAAACAATGCTGCAGAAGTCTGCAGACAAGAGCTGAAGAGAGGCAATGAAGAGCTAGAAAGAATAAATCATAGCAGAAATTTTGCAAGAGACTGCCATGTGCAAAGACTGGATTATCACTTTGAATATGAAAAGACTGCATACTATTTACAGTTGGACACAACACACAAGTAATACTATATGTGAAGTTACAGCAAGACTTTTGAAATTAAAATCTAATTGTGTTGAACAGAAACAAGAAAAGCTCATCTTGCAGGAGTCATTCTGTAGGAAATGTGAACTGCAAGCCAAGGCAAGACAAAAAAAAAACTTAACATTTACAGCTATTTAAAAAATGAAGCACTGTATCTTCTTTGGGACTGGCAATGTCACATACTACATGATAAAGCAAATACTGAAGAAGAACACAAGTCCAGGAAGCAAAAATACTAAGAGACAGCAGGACGTAATGAAATGGATAATTGAATAGAGAAGTAACATAGGAAAGGTAGCTTATCTGTAACTCTTTTTTTGAGATATGTGGTTGAATGTCACTCACACTGTCAGTGTAACTATATCCAAGCACAGTTAGACAGATAATTTTTGTCTTGGTGCAAGACAAACAGTATCGAAGATGTGCCAGACAGCTCAGTCCTGGAGGCACATAGCTTAGGAACAGCTGATAGAAGTCACTCTCACAACTAAGAGACAACTCTGACACTACTTAGGAAGGTATTTAGGATGAGTATAAAGGGTAAACTCTAAAAGAGGTAGTATACAGGAACGTGTTTATAAAGCCTACTATCTCCTTTTACTCTCCTGACTGAAAAAGCTGCAAGGCTGATTTCACTGAGAAATGAAGAATGGAAAAAGATTTGGAAAATGTCCTACCAAAGACATAAAGACAAGCTTGCAAGGCAATGAGGAGAAAGCCCCTGATGGGAAGAAACTCTGGTGAGTTTCAGAAACATTCAGCGAACCCCAGAGGAGAACCCTCTACTTGCTGACACAGTGTGGGTATGACTCTCAGGGGCATTTCAAACAAGCTGATCACAAAGTTTTGTCCTATAAATCATCGTCGTGTATCAGCACACTTGCTGCATGTGCCCACTGAAATCTTTGCTGTTGTTTACCAAGGTATCACCAACCAGGCTAAACAGGTAAACTGTAATCCAGAGAGCCATTTCCTACCGCTGACTGGAGGCAAGCTCAGCACTAGGAGGCCTTGGCGCTGAAAAGCAGTGTTTTGGGGTACTGTACCAAAAAAGCTTCGGAGTACTGGAGAAAAACCTGCCTTAGGCCATGGAAGAATCACTATAGCCATATATTGTCTTACCTAATGGATGACTGTGGTCATGAAAGAAATTTCTGGGAAGGCATACTCTGACTGGAAAATCAAGAACCCATCTAACAAGAAGCATAGAGACCAACCAGCACTAGGGCAGAAAGTCTGGTGCTCCCTGTGGACATGAAAGGCACAGGGGACAGCCTCAGGCTGTTGGCAGAGGATATTCACTAAGTTGATTCAGTGAACTTCTTTAAAGGGACGTAAAGTATCCTTATTAATCAAAGGAAGACTTTTAAATGACAGATTTAATGACGGATTGAAGGGGCTTGGTCTATACAAGGAACAAGTCAAACGAAGTCCACACAAAATTCCTCTGGCCGTGTTAGGGTGGAGGAGTAATGCGATAACACAGCTCCCTAATTGTAAAAACGAGTGAGAGGCTTTCAGTCTACTCTTGTCTCTTGAAGAACACTGTGGAAGCAGAACCCACTGAAAAAACCTCCTTCCCTTACTCTGTCCTGTTTCAGAAGGACAGGTCAGTGAATCAGGAGCCCATGATCTTTGCCTGGTGCTCTTGCTTCTGGAGTTAGGAGTTCCTGCAGGAGTATTTAAGAAAATAGAGGAAAACCTTCTTGACTCCCAGGGAAGATGAGGAAGAGCTCTTGCATTGAGTCCTCCGATTTCTCTTCTGAAGGACTTTCAGTGTAAAGGAGTGCTCAAGTTACAATGGTAAATGCTGTCAAATCAACAGCCAAGTCACTTAATGATACAAAGGAAGCTGGTAAACCTTAGGGCACAAACAGAAGCTATTTGAAGAGAGAGTCAATATTGCATACAAGGACCTTCTTATGAATGAGTCTGGAAGGAAGTACCATTGTGGATCTCAACAGTATGAGAGTCATGGCTGTTCTGGAGAGTCTCATGAGTTGCTGTTCCAAACCAGGAGGTCTCAGAAGACATGGTCTGAGCTAAAGGTGAAGAACCAGCCTTCCTAGACCTACATCTGACTAACCCACATCTTAAGAGCCAGCAGACTCTTTGTCAAAAGCTTGTTTCTTCTTTCTGGATGTAGAGACATGAACCACAGAGACAAGAGCTGTCAGCTGTACAGTTTGTTCTCCAGGCTGTTTTACCTTGTAGAATCCTCTGATTTCCTCAGTAAGTGTTCTCACAGATGGTACCAGCGATTCCTACATGTCCAGGACTTGAATCCAACTTTGAACATCTTTAGCAGGGATGTGCACTTCCCCGGGGCAGTTAAGGCAACAGCAGCCATCAGAAGTGGAGAAACAGGTTCCCCAGAGGAAAGTCCAGCAGCCCATGCCAAGTAGGGGAACCAGGTAACTTCAAGACAGCTGGTGAAGTTTTGGACAAAAGGAAGCTGAAAAACTGAGCAAAGTTTGTATCTATGTATATTTATATTGATATATAATCTAAAAGTCTATACTTCATATTATTTACATATGCATTATGCATACATACATATATGCATATATGTTTTTATATATATTAAGTAGAGAAGCTATTTTTAGAAATAATTTGATATGTGCAGAACTTTAAGCAAGGATCTGGAGTCTTGCTGCAAATCAGACAGGCTACTAAGTGGAGGCCACAAAATCCTTCAACATTGAATGCCTAGAATGAGGTCGGGGCTGGGTTTGTGCATCTCCCACCTGGGCAATTTTGCTTCCTCCTCGGTACATGACATGACATATGTACATAGGTACTCAAGAGAGAAAGCTAAATTCACAGCAAATTGACAAAAAGCATAGGCATAATAAAAACATAAAACAAGTGGTAAAGCTTGCCAAGGAAAAAGGAAGGGAAAGACCAGAAGCTGGTGCCGGAGACCAAAATTTTGAGCATAACATTTTCACAGTGTAATCCCCATTGATTAGAAAATTGTATCAAAATAGTTATAAGGTAGTTTAAAAATAATTCTTGGAGTTGCGACCTCTATTTAGCTCAACTAAATTACAGAGCTGAATTCTTGAAACTGAGATTGTCATCTGCTGAAATATCTAATAGAAATCAACAGGACCACCTAGTTATTTAACCATCTGTTAAAACCTGTAGAAATACAAGTTCTTTATAAATATCATAAAATCACTATGATAAAGTATATTTAAGCAACCACAAGACAGCATGTTATATCTATATATATAAATACCTAACAGCAAAGTAGAGTCTCAAAAGGCAGTATTATCTCATACAGATGGTCTTTGTCACAGACTGCAGAAGGGCAGGAGATATCCACAGCTTCTGACGGAAAAGAAGGAGGAAAATGAACTGGGCCCCCCAGTTCAAGAAGGACAGGGAACTACTGGAGTGAGTCCAGCGGAGGGCTACAAAGATGATCAAGGGACTAGAGCACCTCTCCTATGAGGAAAGGCTGAGAGACCTGGGTCTGTTCAGCCTGGAGAAGAGAAGACTGAGAGGGGATGTCATCAGTGCTCATAAATATCTACAGGGTGAGTGTCAAGAGGATGGGGCCAAACTCTTCTCAGTGGTGCCTGACAACAGGACAAGGGGCGACAAACTGGAACACAGGAAACTCCATTTCAACATGAGGGAAAACTTCTTTAAGGGGAACAGAGCACTGAACAGGCTGCCCAGAGAGGTTGTGGAGTCTCCTTCTCTGGAGATAGTCAACACCTGGATGCGTTCCTGTCCAGCCTGCTCTAAGTGAACCTGCTCTGGCAGGGGGCTTGGGCTAGATGATCTCCAGAGGTCCCTTCCAACCCCCTACGATTCTGTGAATAGGATTCTGAATTTATAAATTCCAAAGTAGAAGAGACTGTAAAGAAGCCAAAGGATGATCAGCTAATAAATATGAGGAGAAGACTATGTGCAGAACAACACACAGAGTAAAACCAGATGGATGCTTCCTTGCTCTACAAGTGTTCAAGTGCAGGTTCTGTAAGACAGAGAAGACCAAACTGACGTTGACTGAGAACTGTTGAAATACACATTTTTCTTTTAGAGGGGGAAGATGTACGGGTGGCTGGCCTTTTAAAGCTTTCATGATCCAGCTTTCAAACAACCCCTGTTAGGGTCACTAATCATTAGCTGCCTGACAGAATGGGGGTCTTTCTCTCTCCCTTGCAAATTTCTCCCTCCTTTATGTGACAGTTTAATTTTCGCTTGCAATGAGAATTCAATTCAGAGTTCTTTTTCACTTGCACGCAAGAATATGGACTAAGTTGCAAAATTTAATACACCCAAAAGATGAAAATGTTAGCCTTCACTTTCATATTTCTTTTTGCTTAGCTGTAAAATGGGGATAGTAAATTTAACAATGCAGCTCATATGAGTCATTAGGCTTCATTAAGATTTCTACAGATTATATTTTTTAGCTACTGAGTGTTATTATTTTTATCTCTCTCCTCTGATGAAGGAATTCAGAATGTCTTTCAACATATTTCTTATCACATCTGCCTTTTTTTTTTAACTCAGACATTCGGAGTCCTGTTTCTTGAAAGCTCTATATAATATCTGGGTTGATAACACATCTCGGGACTCTTATAAGATAGCCTCAAGTGTTTTACGCGTACACTAAAATCAACATTCTTTGGTTTAAATTACAACACAACCCAAAATCCTACCTCTGTGCCTGAGAACCACAAATGCATGCACTACTTGTGATCTGGAGGAGCCTGCAATTTACAAGTCCGATCACCCAAATTCACAGTATGCAAAAAGCTTTATTTAAAGAACATGGTTAAGGTTGTGAAGATAAATTTTCAAAAGTTAAATACCAGAATTAAGACCAACTCTGGAATAACTTGCTACCCATCCATCTATTCCTGCTTTGACATTAATTTCTAGATACAAAAGTAAGAGTTCTGCACTGGGCGCTTCCAAGTTGCTTTGTAGGACTTGCTCACCTGAACATCACTGTACCTTCTTGTCTCAGCAGAATTTGTTCAATTCTTTGTGAACTGCACTTCTGCATAATTCAACACACACACCCCAGTTTGTGAATGCCATGACAAGCCCACTGTACCCCCTCCACATGCCTTTTCTCAAGTAATTGAGTTTATTGTTTTGATGCCAAAATGAAAAGGTACTCTGGAATTTATGCAGTGTATTTTTCTTTTGTGCACAATAATATTCTAGACTCTGCCGACAATTTCAGGGCTTTAAGTCACCAGAAGAACAACTAACAACTCTTTATGATACCACAAAATGGCTGTATTGTATTCTGACTGTAAAAGGCTGATGTGAAAATTATAGCTGAGGTTTTACCTCTGGGGGTTTTTTTCCATTTCATTTGTCTGTTTTCAGGCTACTTACAGATGGATTTTCACCACGACATAACAAGCAGTGGCAGCGGTTGAAAGAATCTTTACAATGAAAGTTAATATCCTTCATCTTTCGCTAATTTTGAACTTGAGGTTTCTTTGCAAAATAAAAATCACAAAATTGCTTATTAAAATAAGTAAAAAATAATAAATAAACATCTTATTAAGTATTTTGAGCTCCTTTTTCCTGCTAGCACTGTTTTCTTTGCAAATTTTGATGTAGTGAAAGCTTGCATGAAGGAAGCCCTAACAAGTTACAGGGATAAAATATTTCTCCTACTTACTGGCTTCCCACTTAGCTTCTCTTCCCTCACTCTTTTTGAACCCTAAAGTTTTCATATTGCCTAGCACCCAGTGATGCTCTCTGAACCATTCGTATTCCCAATTAAGCTCTACTTTGCATACCTTAGTGGGTCTTAAATGCTCTACAGATGCTAGCTTGACCTTTGTTTGCCCATTATGCAGGTGGGGGGGCACTGGGTGGATGGATTGTTAAAAAAAGCACAAGGCCCCACTGCTTCACGCTTCCTCCCAGCTGTGGCAGGAGGACCCGCTCCCTGTCTACTGCCTTGTCATCCTACCAAAGGCACGAGGAATGGGAAAGTAAGGATTTATCAAATGGCTTTAAATACGTGATGATTCAAGATGAAAGTTGGAAGCTGACATTCAAATCTGTATGCCTTTGGTTTTGGGGAATCAGATTGCCCATATCTGGATTGCTGAGTAAAAGCACCTTTTTAACAATCTTGAATTAAGATGAGATTTTTTTTCAAAATGCTGTTTTCCATCCCTAAATCTATGGGGCAAACTAGATACTTCATTTATATGAGCAGCTTTTGGGCATGAATGACAACAACTGTTCATATGGATTTTTATTATGCAGATTAAATACTCTCTAATTACACATAGTGGAATACTTCATAACAGTCTGCTGTGTTATGTCAATAATCCATTATGATATGAATAGATGCTTGGTAAAACTTCTGCTGAAAGCAAATGAGTGCTTATAATCTTGTTGGAGAAAGCACAACAATCCCATTGGCAAGAGCTCGGTGGAATCACAGAGAGAGAGTCTCATGAACTGCTCTTGAAATACAGAGAAAGGCCCTGTGCTGCTAAAGAAACGTAAATACTAATGAAAGTATGGAACTTCAAAATGAAACTTAACTTTTTTCAGATTCATTCCTCATGTCGGCAGGAGCAGCTCCACTAAACCCCATGCTGCTTTATCCCTTCTTCCCGCAAATAAGTTTTGACCTAATTTTCAGTGTGTTTTCAGACCCAGAACAAGGGCGGTTTGAGAGGGGAACTAATTCTGGAAGAGACTGGAGGGTATCGAAAGATACCCATGTTGTCTTCCACTATTTGCTGTCTCCAGTGCCTGCTCCTGCCACTGCTCTGGCACCGAGTTAAGCAGGCTGGGACAGGAAGACTAAAAACTTTAGTTAAAGACTAAAGGCTTTAGTTAAAAAGGGACAGGAAGACTAAAAGCAGAAAGGATGGAGGATGTTCAAAAACCAAGATAAGCAGAAATAGACATTTTAGAACATTGCCCTGACCTGAATCCTAACCACATACAAAACATGCTTAAATCAAATTTAAACTTACTTGTAGTTTATATTGGCTGTCCCAAGATCAGCAAGAGGTATTAGCTTAAGCCAGTAAGACGATCAACTGCTAATATAGCTATCCTGTAGTTATGCAGGCATGGCAGAGTCACTCTACTGCATGCTCTTCTGTACCTCCCCAGCACCCTCCTTCTCCATCCAGAAAGGACAATTCCTTGGGAAAAATTTCACAGAGTAGATTAGCGTGCTACAGGGTTAAGGATCATGGGATGCATCCCAAGAAATATTATTGCCATAAATAGTTCTCTTGGTACCGGCGCAGGCACAGCACTCCAGATGAAATTTTACACTGCAGCCACTGTCACCTGAATTCACATAACCTGGGATGAGCAGCTTCAATAATCTGAGTTAAGTACGTTGTAAAAGGTCGTGAATACATCAAACGGTGATCTTGAACCAGGTGGTTTCCCTGAGGCAGCTCACAGGGTGGCCCTGTAAGCTGCTCTGGGCGGGCAGTGAATTCACACCTTAGCAGGAATAGATGCCTGGGGATGAGGATGCAGGGGGAACAGCCAGGGCAGGGAGACCTTCTTAAGGCAGCTTTGTTTAGGTTTTCGTGTATGTTTGCCTTTTAATGAAACTCTACATCTAGGAATTGAATGGCTCTCCAAAACCTGATCACTCACTTTGGTAACAGAGTACGCTACTTCCAGCTCCTGCATGACTACAACATCCATGTGCCACTCCCGCCATGCCCCAATGTTTTCTCCTTTGCTTCCAGAAACCTCAGTGACTGCACTGTGCACTTGCTGTCCCTGGAGCATCTAAGCATGCTTTTTCCAACCAAATACAGGCAGGTGAAATTGTACTTTCCCAGCAGTAATTGCTCTGAACAGGTAGAGAGAAAAAGTAGGATGTCATTTCGGCGTTTGCTGTGTCTTGCATTGCCTTCAGACACGGTGCAAGAGGATTGGAGCCACTTGAATCACAGCAGAGAGAGACGGCGACTGGTGAAAGAGGGATGGGCCGGACAAAAAAGCTGGGAGCAGAGAATGATGACAGATGGGGAGGGAGGAGGCAGGAGAGGCTGGATTTAGAGGCTAGTTGGCTCTAGCCTGTGGGGAACACACTGGTATTTGATGCAGAGCTACGTGAAGAGGAGTGACTAAGTACTGCATATGGCTGTTCAGTAACAAAGATAACATAGAGCATCGACTAAAGGTTGTACAGGAACACTTGTGAAGTGAGATTTTCAGTCACAGGTAGTATCTTTTATGAAATCAAATTGTATTGGTTGGAGAAAAAGTCTTTGGACAGACAAATGCTTCTTTAGACTAATCTTCAACATTAGGCGAAAGGGCTAAGATTTACTAGCGATGTAACTTAGATACAAGCCCATGAAAGACTGGAGCTACACAAAACCTCGATTGTGGCACTTCGTAATGCTGGGGAGCTTGATTCTGCAGCCTCAGCCACGCTGTCATTATTTATATGTGTGTTACATACCTGTAAGATCCCCAGAACTGATCAGAGTGAATGCTGCAAGGATATCCCAAAGTTTCAAAGGAGTAAATTTGTGGTAATTCTTGGAAAAAACCCCTTCTTGTTCTTTGATAAAATCACTGAGTATATTATGCAAAAATAAGAGTGGGAAGAATGATCCATCATTTACTGGGTCCTTTACACACAGCTGGTAATACATGTCATGTGTTTTATTAGTTGGAAACACACAGCAGTTGGGTGGATCTTTTCACTGGCTTTAAGGTAGATTACATTTTTGCTCTTACCTCATTAACCTTTATTGCTAATGCTTTAGTTTACTGAGATAGAGTTTGTCACTCTGTAGTCCTGCATTAATTAAATAGAATGCTTTATACGTTGTCTCATTTCACTGTATTCCCTTCTTTAACTCAGTATTGTAGATTGTTACTCATTTTGAATAAAGCAGTCTCCAGAGGAAACAAATAAAGTTTATTTACAGTCTAATAGCAATAAAAGTCTACACAAACAAAAATTTACAGGTTGCTTTTATTTGTCTTTTGATTTCTAAGTCTTTAGAGCATACACAAACATGTTTTGTAGCGTTGTTCCGCAGGCAGGGACTTACTTCGATTTAATTAAAGTTGGAATTCTCGCTGTAATCATATGAATTTAAAAGTTGGGGCTTTAAAAAAAAATACTAAATATTCTCAGACTTTCAGCTGAATCATGAGTTATTAACACTCAGCTGCAGAGCTGCATGATTCACTGTGAAATTGATTTTATCACGTGGTTCCACAATGCATCCTATGGTTTTTTTCAGTTTTTTCCATACATTTTTTATGCATTGCCAGTTCTTTGGGTACAAATTCCTTCAGAAAATTCTAACTTTCTAAACACCTGAGCAGTTTCTAACACCTGAAATTTAATTTTCATCTGCCTTCCAGAGAAATATCTTTTCTCTCCTAGATAGGGATATTTTTCTGCTAAAAATATACACTTCTGAGGTACACTGTTCAATCTCAAAATATAACTAGCTGAAGGGCTAAAAATTAGATCTCTATCATGATAAAAAAGACAGAGATAAAGTTTCCTTATTAGACTCAATGCTTGCTTCTGTCGCTGATAGGTCAGTAACAGGTATCCACCATTTAAATATTCACACTTTCATTAATAGAAGAATCATCCAAAGTTATTTAGAATTGGTTTGCCTTCAAGCAGCTCAAACTCAATCAAAGATCTTAAGTGCCTCTTTTCAGGCACATTAATTCTATTGACACCAGCGTAATTCCATGCTGTAACGTATTTAATATTTTTCAGAATCATAGTGCTACAAACATGGCCCTGTGGATGGAGAACCCCAAAACATCTTAACTCTAATATAGCTAAAATTTTATTTTAAAAAAAGGTAAATTTGATTCCAGATACATATATGTACGTACATATATGTGTGTGTATAGATACACATAAAAATGATACGACAAGTTTTTATCATTACTTGCTTGGAAGGATATATATGTGTATATATATATCTCCTTGGTAGAAGATATATCTATATAGATATAGATATATACAGAGATATGTATATATATATACACACATTACTAGCGGAGTTGTATAGAGGTGATACCTATTGTCCAACCACACAGCTGCCAAAACACAACTATTTTTCAATGAGCAGAATAACCACACTCCCTCTTTACTTAGATAATTGGCTAAATGACATAACTCAGCTTCATATTTTAAAAGATGAGGGGCCTATATTAAATAATTTGAGATAAATCACGGACCTCTTGGAAGGACTGTAAACAATTAATAACAATAAATAGGCTGCAATTTGTTGAAATAGATGCAAAGAGGTATCTAGGGAGATGCTGAAGAAGTCAGTGTTGAAACAAATTTACTATAATCATAAATGTTCTAAAAGGGGCAGTTGATTAAATGAGTACATGATATTTTTAAAAATTTAAAATGTAAGCAAATACAGGAGGGGGAAGAACCGTGGTAATCAAAAGAAAGGAGAAACATGAGGTTACTTCAACTGAAAAGTGAGATAATAATATGAGAAAGAGTAATGACAATCACAACTATCTTCCCCTCACACAATTCTCTTCAGACATAGTTATGGTGTAAAATTCATTCAAGAACGTAAGACACCGTTGGCATCAGGAGTCTGATACACAGCCCATTACAATGAAAGGGAGCCTTTCCCTGTCAGCAACTTTGGAACCAGCCTTACAAGAATTTCTTGATTTGGGATGGAGTTAATGTAGAGAGTCGCAGAAACTGAAATATGTTAAGGAATACAGAATAAAGATAAGGTAAGCAAATGATGGCAAATTCCCCCTGCAGTGACACAATAACAGTATAATTATAATTAAGTCATGTCAGCGTTTGTGGACACAGGTTAGGGTAAGATGCTTAGAGTAACATTGATATTGCTTAGCCTTTTTCTTCCATCATAACATGAGTGTGCACAGATCAGTGACAGTTCTGGCATTATTGTTTAACATGCAGACTTAAGGAAAAGGTCATTTGTTCTTTATGGATTTTCTTCGTGTTGGAGGACAGGGCTATAGGAAGTCAAACAGCCAGAGAGAGGTCTACATTAAAATATGAACGTACGAAATCTAATTTTCAGATAATATAATCTTCCTGAGTCTGATGTGCTAAGCATAATAAATGAACAAGCATACAGTACTTTATGCATAAGCAAAAATAAATCAGCGCAAACTCCCTGCAATTCATCTGGTCAAGAAGACTTATTAGACAAGGTCAAATTACATGAAAATCAATCTTCATAGATTGAATCCGATTTGCATTAGTAGATAAATGTTTACCATAATTCCAAATCAAGAACAAGACTATACAGTAATTCCTTCATCCACGCTCGTGGTCTGTCATACCTAGGGACATACGGTCACTTACATAGGCTGTGCTTGTGCTCGGCTCAGCTCCGGGGAGCTGCTCCAAAATGCTGCTCTAAGCAGAGATACGTGAAACATTTTTGTCTGGCTTTGGAAAAAAACTGTCCTGACTTAACCTGAAACTATTTTTTAATCAATTAAAAACAAGTCTAACAGAACGTATTCTTTTTCTTTGTCCTCCCTTATATATCCAGCAGGGAGGAGAGCTGCCCTCCAATCCTTATTCTCACTTGACCAGATGAGGAATTCCGCCTGATGTCCCACTTCAGAGGACTGTCCTAGATGTGGACTTCAGCTTGTCACCCTGCAGTAGACCTCCCCTTCCTCAGCTATGTGAGGTACCCTCAGGCGTGCCTATGAATCTAGTCTGAAAAAGATTTAGAAAATGCTTTAAGAAATACCAAACTGATCTATTTTTATTTTGGGGGTCATTAGTGTTTTAAATATATATATATATATATTTAATCTGAAGCTATTTGTCAAATTCAACTCATGCTTGCAAATAACTTTGGTTGCCTTTTGGTGGATGAATAAATAGTTAAAAATCCTGAATCCCTATCTTAGTTCTAAACATATATTTGGCGTTTCTTTCCCCCTTCAGTCCTGCTCTAGGTAAAGGCCAAACCAGCTTGTAGTGTAATTGTAATATAACACTAAGATCCCACTTCCTAAACTGCTCTAAATTATGCTGCAAAAGAACGCTGAGCACTCTGCTTCAAGTGTTAATTTACAGTTCAGTGAGAGGTAGAAAAGCGTTTGGTGAGAGATACTCACACGTGGAAATCCTTAGGTAATTTTTAAGACAGCTTCAGTGTCCAAAGAAGCCAGACACCAGGTCCGGAATAAAACTTCCGCATCTCAAGTGGAACTTGAATAAGACTTACAACCTCTTCACACTTTCTAGTGAATTTTTCCAGGTTGGGCTCAATTCTGATTTTTCCTGCGGTGGCTTTACAGGGATGTACCTCTCCTGGTGGGAAACTGAGTTGCTCTGGGTTTCACCTGGCATCAGGCCTCTCTGAATGTGATGCTATGTCAACAGCTGTGACACAGTCCTGGCTCACAGGCAGCCACCTACCCTCATCAAGCACTAACAGAGTTGTTAAGTTTAACCTGCCATACGGTGTTAGTGCTAGGAGTGACTGTGCACTCATCTCGGAGAAGCTGGAGGGGCAGAGGGTGCTCATCACCCTCAAAGGATGATAACCGCAGGTTGCTGTAAGCACCCACCTGCTGAACATCCACCTTCCAAGCCCTGGCTGGATTCAGCAGTAACAGCTATACTGAATTTTCTGTCCTAACCTTTTACTAATTAAAAAAACTTGAACTGTGACTCGGTATTTCTCAATTAAATTCAAATAATGGGGCTTTTCCACATTCAGGCCAAACTCTAATGCAAGCTGTCTGGCTGTGACACAAACAGTGGACCCGCGCCAGCGAGAAGCAGTGTGCGTTGTGCTGCAGTCCGAGCGGTCTTCTTGGGAGGTTGGGAAAGCCTGCAACAGCTGTCTTGTTTTAATTTACTTACTCTTTCCAGAGTTTTTACAACGCCAGCACTACTTTCTGATGTATCAAAACCACGATAAATAGTTAGGGCCTACTTTAAAAATTAACCAAAAGATGTAACACGGTTTTCCAGACACTGGCAAACTGATGCTGGAGAGCCTAGCCTGCTGCAGGAGAGCAGATGTCAACCTGACCAGTGCTTCCCTGCCACCTTTCCCCTTTTTTCCTCCTCTTCTCTCTCCCTCCCTCTTTACTCTTTTCTTCTCTGTGCTAAAAAATAAGTTAAGACTTGCTTATCTGACTAGCACATGTGACACCTTCCAGTCTTGCTCACCTCCCAGATCAATGTCCAGACAGCCTGTGGGACAGGCTGTCACACTGAACAGAGACACCTCCTCGTGGTCTGGGGAGGACTCCATCTCCATCTCCACCTCTATCTCCATCTCCACCTCCACCTCCATCTCCATCTCTGACTGACACTCCACACAACGCTATTAGATTAGAGGTTTGTAATTAATGGAGCTAGAAATCACTTGAGAAAAGACAGTTCTCACCTATGCCCTGAAAAGTACGCTTGACATGGTCTCAGTTGGTATAGAATTAACTTTTTTATTAGCAGCTGATGTAGTGCTGTGTTTTAGATTTGGGATGAGAAATACTTTTGGTAATGCACTGGTGGTTTTAGTTGTTGCTAAGCTCTCGAGGCCTTTTCTGCTCCTCACACCACCCCACCAGCAAGCAGGCCTGGGGGGGCACAAGAAGCTGGAAGGGGACACAGCTGGGACAGCTGACCCCAACTTACTAAAGGGGTGTCCATGTCATATGCTGTCATGCTCAGCATATAAAGTGGGGGAAGAAGAAGAAAGGAGGGGATTTTTGGAATGGTGGCATTTGTCTTCCCCAGTAACCGTTACGTATGATGGAGCCCTGTTTTCCTGGAGATGGCTGAGCACCTGCCTGCCGATGGGAAGCAGTGAATTCCTTGTTTTGCTTTTTTTGTATGTGCAACTTTTGCTTTACCTATTAAACTGCCTTTATCTCAACCCAAGAGTTTTTCCTCACTTTTGTTCTTCTAATTCTCTCCCCCATCCAAACTCGGGGCAGTGAGCGAGTGGCTGCGTGGTGCTAGCTGCCGGCTGGGGTTAAACTATGACTGTCTCTGTAATTAACAGCGTCCTTTGTTAGTTGCCTAGTTGCCTAAAAGACCTTTCCCAAAGCAGGGGAATCAATACATTTCACCTGTAAAAACAAGCACCACGTGAGAAATCAGAAGTCTGGCATGGAAGCTTAAGAATACAGGGCACCTATGCTTTTCTGTGCCTCCTCTTCCCCATCCCACAGGAGAGAATTGGGATGGGCAGTGTTAGAGCAGAAAAATGAAAAAAAACATTGTTAGGGTTAGTAATGGTGACCCACCCACTTTCTGATGAATAGAGTCATCCTGGCTACATCCAGGGTGTTTAGAAACTGCAGCTGCATTCAGACTTAGGCATGCTGAGCTAAATGGCAAAGATCAGGTGCCTGCAAACCATCAGCTCAAGTTGTCTTTGCTTACTCTGGTTGTATCCGTGCTATATGTTGTCAGGAACAATCCTGGGCTTAGCAGTCAATACACTTTTGTGTCACCTCTGGTGCTCATGCCATTTTGAAAGCGTTGCCAAAGCTGGTCTAGGGCAGCTAGAGAAGGCTGAACCAGCAGAAGGTGGGGTATGGCTTAACAGCCCATCTCTGTAAAATCCTCACAACATGGAATATGCTCCTTGTACCCCAAGAGGACTATGTCAGGACCTGGACAACCTAGGAGACTAATTTAGGCTTTTTATTTTATATTTCCACTGGTCAAAAAGCCTTTGAAGACCGTATCTGTCATGAGCAATGAGATTTCATGGTTTTGTTCACACATATCCTGCAAAGAACCTTCCAGACAGTGACAGAGACTTTCATCTCCTCCACCTTCCAGATTCCCACCTTCTGAACAGCCAACACAAGCTCCAGAAAACAGAGGGAAGACTAAGAAAACTAAGTCCAGCTGGTGGGCTTAGTAAGATGCCGAGGACAGGACAGGTCTGTAGGTGGGTATCGAGACTGAGTACAGGAGCATTAAGGATATATCCAGAGCCCAGCACCAGGGTGGCCCAGGTGAGCCAAGCCCCGGGGAGCTGGATCTAGTCTGTAACAGCTGAGCTCTGCTCTGGGATCATATTCAGCCCACGACTGAGTTTCTTGACCAGAAATCCCTTGGGTTTGTTCTGCCCCAGGGCCAGACTGAAAACCAGGATCCAGGCACCATCTCAGTACAACCTGCTGTATTTCAGGTGTTCTTCTTCCAGATCCTCAGTTCCTTCACAAAACATTGAAATAAATAAGTGTTGAGAGGATTCAGCACCATACTGGACTGTGTCCTTAAATTTAAATCATTAACTACTCCATCCAGATAGAAGCAGATCATATCTCCTCACACTCTCCATGCCCACTTCTTTCCTCACCACCCCCCGCCGCCTCCCGGCCACTGCTTTCCAGTTAATTTACATGGGAGGGAAGACCTTTGGGAACTAGCCTTTAATACTGCAGCTGTAATCTGCTCTGAGGCCAGGACAGAAAATCCTGCTCAGGGATTTGAGGTCTGCAGAGCTGTGTGGTAGTCCTGTCTGGTTTTACATTGTCTTTATAATTTTTTAAATTGTTTTATATTGTCCTTCTCTTATAATTTAAAAAAAAATTAAAAATTAAAAAGTACGGAAGTGTTTTTTCAAACAAAGAATAAAATTTACATATAGATAATTATTTGTCTAAATAAGAGATCATTACAAATTAATGGATTCAATTTCTGATGCATATTACAAAAAAAAAAATAATGATGACGATTCATTTGCTTCAAACTAGAAGACAGGAGAGTTACTGACGAATTAAAAATTGGAATTGATGATTTCCTCTTGTTCCTAACGTATCAGAGCACAGGAAGAAATCAAGGATTTTTTCCCAGACTTAAACATTTGAAAGACTGGAATTGCATTGCTGAAATATTTACTGTTCATCCCCACTGCTTCTGCTCTGTAACAGAGTGAATGAGCCCACCATTAAATGTTTCAGACAGAAATACTTTATCTTTTTTTTTCCTTCTTTTTTAGCTAATCAGGATCATTCTGATTGAAACCCCATGTACCTCCCTAACAGTAAAAGTTCTGTTCAGATGTCTTGAGCTTCTGCCATCTCCTCCAGATTTTCTGCACGGCTTGAGTGGTGGGCTGTATATCCAAACCATGTACAACAATATTTCTTACAGATGTCAAACATATGCAGTGGGAAAATGAACTGTACGGCAGGCTTAGTAACTGTGTAAAAGTGACTTTTGTGTAAAAGTTACTTCTCTGTTAAAGGAATTCCCTTTTTACAGGGAATAGAAAGGGCTAGTAAAGGACTTGGAGCTACAGACAAAAGTACTGTTCCTTGCTGTCACATTTCTGCTGTGTTCAGGGATTGGGAGTGTCTGTGCACAGCCTCTGAAAAGAATCATAACGGCATGAAAGAATTACCCGATTCCATCAGCAATTTCTTATTACAACAAAATACTCTTGTGCATCTGATTTTTGGTTAACCACTCAGGTCAAGCTCAGGGATAACTCTTTTTTTGGCTCTTGTCTTATTAGATGCCAAAACGTGTTACCAGATTGCTCCCTTTGACCACAAGTGAAGGCTTTTTTTCTTTCCTTCCTTTGGTGATAAAGGGGTGTGATTACATTTCTTCACATTCACGTGAGACGAGGGTAAGTCTGGAAGCAGTTGGCTGGGGAGGCATGGCGTGCTTTTACCTTTTTTTACCTCTGATGGCTGCAAAGGCTGTGGCCTTGCGTCCCTCTTGAGAAGAGGAAACAGCAACCTGGGCCAGGCGCTCCCCTCAAATCCTGTGCTTGTTGGAACAACTGGTCAGAGCATCACTCAAAAAAAAAAGGACAACCAGCGCCATACAGGCTTTTGAGAGTGACTGCAGCAACTTTAAACCGAAACTTGTGGTTTAAGAGGTGGAGCACAGCCGAGCAAATTAGCATGATGTGTTTCCATGTGTAGATAAAAGTATTGCTAATGTTTTTTCCATAGATTCTGAGTGACGGTAGCTCGCTCTTTCTGTCTTTGAACCTTGTGTGTGGTCCAGCTTTTGTTGGCCGTTCAGGTTAATCCTCGATTTTCTACACACACCCTAGAACGTATTATGAATTATGTGCCCTGCTTTTTAAGGGTCTTCTCTTGCTCCGGTTTTGGCCCTTCATCACTTCATAATAAAGAAAGGGTCTGTATTCAGCCTTAGAGTTCACTGTTGTGTTTCTAAACTGTGCACAACTTTTGCACTGTACAATGGAATTTCATTGCAAATTCCTGCCTCATTAGTATTTTTTAAATAATCAGTTCAGAGCAAAAGAGAAACTCAATTTTTGCAATATAATATGATTTGTATTCATACATGTAGACCCTCTTGCATGTCTTTCGTGTGCTAACATGAAGACTGTAGTTCAACCATGGTCTTATTCTTCCACGAGAGCAAATGGACAATTGAGTGCTACATACTTGTGCATTTCTCTAATAAGTGATTGCCTACAGTATATGACTGATGCCTATTTCATTCATACTGATGCATAATTAATATCCTACTGCCTGTTTATGATGAAAGTTTGTCAGCTGAAGATCCATTTTAGAAGATTCCTCCTGAAAATGTGGTGTTTGCCCTGACAGAGTGTGCAGGAAGGCAGTGCTGCTGGCATCTACACTTCTGCTCTAAGTATCTCCATCCTCATTCAGCCAAGGAACAGAAACAAAACCTTAATCGCAAGAGCCTACATGGTCACACCTAATCAAGATGACACAACTCCCAAGCACGGATTATGGAATACTTACAGAGAACTCTCAAGTCACCTCACAGCGATTAGAAGAGTTACGCAAATACAAGGGAAAATGAGAAATTTATCAACATGTTTGAAAAAAATGGAGCAGCTCCCATGAGTGCAGTGAAAAGGCCAGATCAAAGCAGCAGCTCATGAGTCAGAGCTGGCTGCCAGGACTGTCAGCTGGCATATTACCTCCCCGAGCACCTCCCCATGCCCAAACACTTACTCTGTAAACTGTCAGCCCACCTGTGTCGGAGGAGAACCCTGCTCTGCTGGAGCTCCAGAGATCGGCTTACAGAGGTGCCCCAAAGCTGACATTTGGCTCACAGCACCGAAAAGACTAAGCCAGCCTAGGCTGGATTTTTATAAATGACTGGCTTACTTTCTGCACCTCTTTGTCACCTCCAAATCAAGAATTACTATAATCTTTAAAGATTATTTATTATTGGTGCAACCAGAACTCCTGTTTAGAGACTAAGGCCACCTGGCACTAACACAGAACAAAAGGCAGTCCTGACTCCAAAAGTTTACGAGCAAAGCATATTTCCTGGAAATGGTCTTCTAATTGAATAAATATCAACACGCTGCCTTGCCTTTCTCCATGTAAATCCCATGCTCCAAAAAGAAGAAAAAGTGACCCCAAAATTATCTCTATTTTGCTGCCTGTCAGTGGTGGAATTCTGCAACCTGCAATGCAACAGAGAACAGACTCAAGACCTGCTGCAAGAGTGTTGTACTTATGGAAGAACTAGGAAATATTAAAAATGCACAACCTGGCCAACATTTTTTGCATATTTATGCTCTTCAGATCTTTATTTCTCTGAGGTGGCAAAGGACATATGGTGAATTGACATTAAATTTAGCTCTTTATGTGCAAACCATTCATCTTTTATTTCCTTTTGCCAATTTAGTTGGAGCAGCATGTTTTGTACAGTCACAGCTGATAGCAAGTGAGTCAGTTTGGTCTGACGCTTGTAAATCTGTCAGAATCTCACTAGCAGTTATATATTTTATCCCAGCATTATCCTTGGACAAATAACGGTTAAGTATTTCATTCTTCCCAGTCTCTTTTCCTCTCTCCTCTGACCCCATCCCCACTCTGCTGGCTACTGCAGTCTACAGTAAGTTGCTCTTTCCTCCTCTTCTCTACTTAGTCCTGACATCCTCTTCTATCGACGCGTCTTTCTCGGTTTCTCTCCCTTGTGGGGACCCTTCTCACTCTCCTTAAAAGTGTGAGAGTTCTTAGACCACAACTAAGTTGATAGAGATGCTTTCATAATAGGAAATATACCCTTGCTTTTTAGATTCTTATGAGATACAGGTAAATAAGGTATCTGCATTATTTTATCTTAGGGCTCAGGCTTTTCTGGCATTTTCATTTCCTAACAATTGTTCTTTCAGTATGCTATAAACAGAAAGCTATTACTTTGGGACTGTGACATTATCTGTACATCAGTAGACTATATGACTCCAGCACCAAACAATAGAGACTCTGGTGGTAGTGCTAAGCTAAAATAAGTTGCAAACAAGACTGATAGCTTTCAAATATATGGCTGGTTTTATATTTTTATCCTGTTGTCCAATGGCTGATAGCACGGAAAAAAGCAAAAATATTCCGTGCAATTGTATGAATTTATTTCCATCCTTCATCTGGATATTCTGACACCTTCTATTGCAAAGGATTCACATTCTACTTTCACCAGAAATAATGCTTAGACTTATGTACAGGTCTTAAATTTGGTTTTAGATAAAGTTATAAAGCAAAAAAGTTGTTCAAATGGAAAAACAATTTTAACTTTGAAGAGAGCTATCCATGACTCTAAATATGTTTTAAGTTTCTGTGTTTTATCTGAAATTCATCTGTGTCTCAAGTTCTAAAGGGGCAAAATTGTCCCAATAGCCAAAGGAATATTCAGTTATTTGTGTTCTTCATACAGTAATTCAGTGACGGTGACCAGGAAAGTGGTACTGAAAGGCTCCTCAGCTGTAGCTCTGGCCATGCAATTGAGTACAGAACAGATGTGCTCCAGGGGTGCCCTCAGAAAGAACTGCCGCTGACCTGGCATATCTTCTTCATAGTCTATGTAAGGGGAGCAAGAGCTCTATCATCCTAACCAGGGAAATAATATAATCAATACAGGAAAGATCTGTATTTTCTCAATATTAAATTAAAGGTATATATCTATATTTTCAGCCTCCAACGTACCAATGGTAACTGAAAACAGCATCAGAGGTTAACAGAGCGGAAGCTGAAAGGCACCTTTTGAACTGGAGGTCATTACCATGACAGAGAGAGAACTGATAGGCAACTACATCTAGTAAAAGCTCATGTTTCAAATGTTTTGCTAAAATGCTCAGGTACTGAAATAGTTAATGCAAATGCAGCTGTCATAATTAAGTTTCAGATTTTAGCATTCTGCTGAGATGAAAGGTCCCTATTTTCACACCATCTGCAGGCTTAGGAGCTCTACTCTCTGCCGGTGTTTTGATGGTTTCCCTCCCAAGAGTACGGAGATAACATCCAGCTCTCTCTAGCTGCACCACGAGTGACAACAGCACCATCATGAAGCTTTGTTGAAATCTGTTGAATGTTCATCGGTGAAAAGCAGCCAGTGAGTGACTGTGACAGGCATCACGCTGGTAGGCAGAGAAAAATACCTGAGAAGTTTGCAACCATACCTCAGGTATTATACCTCCTCTGATTAACAGGTAGCCATCAGGCTGCAGCTATCAGTGCTCCTCTGCTCTTTCTTGAAGCTGTCTGAGGAATGGATTAAAGCAGGGAGAAAGAGAGTGATAATTAAGGGAGCCTCAACTCCTTCATGAGCTTCCATCCTTTCTATTATGGTGCTGGAGCCGCTTGTGGTGCTGTAGCAGGAACGAGTGCTACCTGCTACCATCCCTTTCTCTGCAAGGAAGACCATCTCTGCCCCATGCCCCTGTATGTGATGGTGCTCATGACAGGGCTGATTCTCTGCCACTGGGGAAACCCCACAGTGGCCAGCATGGAGCTAAGGGTCAGGGATGGGGTCTCCAGGAGGAGACGGAGAAACACATTGCTTATGCTAGGTAGGTTACAGAGTGCACAGTTAGAAACAGTCGCCATGGTGTAATAACTCAAATTGAGCAAAAGGGACTACAAACTACAGGTTGTTTTCTCAAATTAGACTTCAAAAGATGATGCAAAGTTCTGTAGCGCTATTGGATTCTGCAGAGAGAGTCACTGAATACTTAGGAAATGCTTAATATCATCCCTGCCTACCAAGACTCCTGAATGACAACAAAGATATCGCTTGCCCACCCGTAAGGAAAGATTTATCCACTGTATATAATCCTCCTCTCAAGCAGAGACACATAAACTGCATCACCGCACGTGCAGGGAGGTTTTCAGCAAACAACTTCATTTACAGGAGGCAGCGTCCCTCTCTCCTGTCAGGCTGGGCACGAGTGACCAGGGCTCAGCAGCTGGCACTTGCTCAAGCCTTTCTAATGAGACAGGAGAGGCAGAGAAAATCTATGAAATAAAAATTATGACAATTTTATCCTGTAGCTTTTCAGAATACCTTGCACTGTGATATCAGCATGTGCTTCCTGTGCTCACAGTCTCCAATATATGGCCAGAAGACTCCCTCAAGCCCTAACCTTCTTTCTTTCTCCCCTCCAAGCCCTTTTTACTCTCTCATTCCAATTTAAGGACCCATCTCTCAGTTTTTGTCATCCTCTCCATCCTGTATCCCTCAGTGCCTTCAGGGTGTCTTCTTTTTTCTCTGTTCCAATAGCTCCAAGGTCATTCACTGCTCCTAAGGGAACCTGGCCCTTTCTTCAATCCCCAGACATCAGACATCTCTGGACCCCTCTGTCTATTCCTCTGTCTATCTTCCTTCATGGTTCTCTCTTTCAATTTGCAAAACCTTCACTCTATCAGGTTTTAAGCAACAATATTTCAAGGGAATGGACAGGAAATTCCCATGCCCATAATTAAATTTCACATGTAGGGCTGTGCGTGCCTTAGTGCCCACACTGACAAATACTTCTCATAATGAGCCACAGCTAGTACAAATCAAGTGACACAAAACCTGAAACGATCGGAAAGAAAAGAATGTGACTCAAATACGTAGGACCTTTCTTTTAGCACAGAGAGCTTTTCATTGTTAAAAATATGCTTGAATACAGCATTCAAAACCTGAACAAACTGATTAACCAGGGACCAAGTCAGTAAAGGAGCGGCAGCGCTCTGTGTTATCATGTGAGAGGCCCCGGTTTGGGAATGACAGAGGCTGATGATAAATGGCTGCATCATGGCCACGATGCCACAAGTCTCAGTGGAACAATACTGGCTCCGCTGCCCTTCCTTGACAGCTGCACTCAAATCTCTGCAAACAAGAATTACTCCAGAAGACCATTTGCTCTTCTTCTGTTGAAAAAGTTGTCTGGGGAATACATACAGTCACTAGCTGTGTGGGGACACCAAGGGGACCTCCGGTGCATGTGGCTTCACTGTATGTTCCTGCTTAAGGACATCTCTACCAGGGAATGGGCACAGAGACATTACTTTGCACCTGGAAAATGTGTCTACCAGGTGATTTAGAAAGCAGCCAATTTGGTTGCGCCAACAAAGGCAATGTGTCTCCTAATACCTCCCCTTAAGAAAAGGAAAGGTCATGACGATCAGCTACAGTGTCAGAAGTGAAAGGGCAAAATATTATTCAGACCAATGATTTTTTCCATTTTATATTCCCCTGAGTAGTATTTTGTGTTTGAATTCTTTGTAAGTGGAGACAAGAGAAGGAAACAGAGTAAGTGCTTGAAGTCCACAGCCATCCATGTGCCATACCATCTGTATGTTTCATGAATTTCAACCTACGGAGCTGGCTAGAAAATATGCCTTGTTTAAAAGAAATAATAACTGTGTTACAAAAGTTTCTATTTACAAGTTTTAAGGAGTTTTTTCTTTTCTCCCTCTCCTCTGCCCTTGTTTTAAATAAAAGAAAACAATTTTATAAAAGAAAATTAATTTTAGGTGAGTCCTGGACCCTCCAGCATCTCAGCAGGGGGATGCTGCTGAACCAACCACCGGTTTTGCTTCCTTTACAGATTAACACGCTTGGGACCAGCACTCTGTCCCAGCCCCTGTATTATCAAATGACAGCCTCAACTACACCGTAATAAGAACACATTTTCCACTCTTTTAAGTTCTATCCTGAGAAGTACATGGCACCTTATATAGGGATTCAATTGGGGTTTTTTAGACATAGACAGTGATTAAGGTGGGCATTTATGACCTTCTTACTGGCAGGAGCCAACCTGTGGGAAAGCAATCTGCAACACTAGCCCTACAGACAAGGCAAGGTACGATGCTATAAACCAAACCCCATTCTGTTGTTGTGTTGTTGTGTTATTCAAGGAGCCCCATCAAGTTATTATTGTTATTTACACCCTAATAAAATGTAGAGGTCTCATTCAGGTTTCAGGTTCTGTCGTGCCTGATTCCCTCCACACACACAATGAAACACTACTCTAAAGATGATGGTAAAATGAGAGCAGTTGGGAGAATTTAACACAATTGTAATGAATTTTAATGAATTATTACTTGGTTTAAATATTTTCTCATAGCTGCTTGCATAGCAGAAAAAAAGACATGAAATCAACCAGGAATTTCATTATCTTTAAGTAACATGACATAAATCCAATTTTGATAATTCCGGATCACCGTGATGGTGGTAGCACTGGTCTCATCCCAGACCGTCTCTTCTAGTCCCAAGGTGGAAACAAGACACTTCCTTCCTCCAACAAAACAGGATGGAGGATGGATGTCCCAACCACGGTACTGGCCCTGCGTGCCCTGAGGTTTTACCCATATGGCAACACTTTGTACAGGTGCTTGTAAACATGATACACTTTATTACTGTTTCTCTTTCACAGTAAAACAGAATCAGAACTCTCATTTTCAGACAAAATTCCTTTTTTCCTAACAGCTGCAACACTTAAAATATTTATCTGTAAGCTTTTTTCCTTCTGTTTTCCAGAACTGAAATGACCCCAAAAGTAAAGACGTACACTTCTCTTTTCATATACCTATGTTTACGTATATGTGAAGGATCTATTCTGATACCTTGTTTGGCTAAAGAATGTGCTAGGATTCTCCTGTACTGAAGAGCAGCTTTCTCTTAACAAAGAAGCAAAGACTTGTAAAAAATCTTATAGGCATTGGAGTTTTATAAGTATTGATAACAAAACATCACCATTTTATAAAGTTTACAACCTTGATTAAAAATAAACAGAGAGAAAAATCTTACTAAAAAAAAACCAAACATCACAACACAGTTAATGCCTTTTTCAGGCATCATGAAAAAAAAAAATACAGTCCTTGCTTTTTTTTTCCTTTTGCATGTTATTTTAAATAATTAATAGTAAATCTCTGTCTACAATTAATGTGACTTAATAGGCAGGTTACAAAAATATATTCAGAGATTTAGCTTGATTTTGGACTATGAAGAAAATTTAAGGAAAGCATGGGAAAAATATTTCAAAATATGAGGGAGTGGGTCAGATAGAGGTAGCTCCACTGTCCACATTGCACCCTCTGGTTGATGCAGCTCTCCATCAGTATCCCAAGAGGTCTTGTATCTTTGCACAGTGTGACACATCCTCCAGCCACTTCAGAATTTAATTGAGACACCATGAATAGAGGATGAGATACAAGAGAGAAGTTATTGAGATTGTTATCAAAAAATAAGGCTAGCAAGCCAAAGAGACACATTTGGATTATCTGCCCTGACGTCAGGTCTGACTGGCACAGTGCACAGCAGGAGCCTCGACAGCAAAGGACCCCAGAATCCCAGTCCCCAAACCTCTGCTCCCAGGTGGCCCAGACACAACTGAAAGCCATACCATAGCAGCATGGCTGCTTCCACCTACAGCAGGAGACGCGCTGGAGTAAATTTTACATCCAAAGTATATAAAGGTCTAGTCTTCAAACCTTAAAGCTGTTCAGCATGTATGTTCCTCCTATGCCAACCTGCACTGTACCTTCAGCCACAGATCCACTAAGTTCTTATTCAGGGATTTGAGAAAAGGGCTCCACACAGCCCCGAGGCCGGGCTACATCTCAGGCTCATCGGTAAGCAAGTGAGATAAGGGTTCAGAGAAAGGTCGCACCATCACCCATACTTATCAGAAACTACTAGTGGTACCACCTGAAGGGAACACTGGCACAGCATCGAAGCTCAGTTTCCCTGAGTGTCTTAATTTGGGTTCACTCATTGGAAGAGTAAAAGAGAGTCCCTGACCATCTCTGCTTATGAGATGGTCTATATTGCAGGCAGCAGCTTCTGGCAGACAAGAACCACACAGGTACAGTGTTCAGAAGCCAGGGATGGCTTCCAGAGCTGGACACCCTGCTTCACTCTGCCCCATGCTGCTTACACACAAGAGGAATTGTGAGCAGCTTATTGGAGAGCATCTCATATTCCGTCTTGGATAACCCTGAACCAGCTGGAAAACATTTCCACTTTATAGGCACTATAGGTTGCCTTGCCTGAGGTTGATCCACAATAAATTAAAAAAAATAGTATGCAAGATGCTGCTGAATAAAAATGGCCCTGACTAGTCGAAATACAACCACACACTGGGTGACCACTGCCACTAGATTCACCACATGCAACAGATGACATGGCTCCACATGTAAAATGACTCTGAATACACTAGGAATATGTTTCCTGATAAGGTAGGAGTGTGATCAGTGCAGATGACGTGGCAGCCTGCAAGGATGACATTGCAGACTTGAGCCACCAGTGTATTAATGGTGGAGCTATGTTAAACTGGTTGTCCAGCACTGATCTTGAATATTTTCCTATTTGGAACATTCCTTGATTGAAACAGTATATGAGAAAATAGTGGCTATTAAAACATAAAACCCATAAGTAAATTTAATTGCTTCTATAGCCTTGTGTACTAGTCATGTTTATCTTAATGTACTCAGGTATGAAACCTATATTGGATGGTGTAAGACGAGAGTATAGAACTGACTGAGAGTAGCGATTGCCATACTGCAACAGATTTTACTGCCTTCTCGGGAATAAAATACATGCAGTATTCTCTACAATTACCTGAGCTGCTATCCTAGCAGATACAATTTGCAAGCGATAGACTGGCAGGAGAGCACAGCAGATGAGCTAAAGCTTTCTGGGTTTGATGCAGAACACTACTTCGACATTTGCAGTCTTTTCTGCACTCCGCCTGTCCAAGGAAATAAGAGAGTCTTAGACAGCTACTCACACTGTGAGTTTCCCATGCAGGGACCTTGTCATCCTAAGTTTATGAGGAGAACCTAGTTTCTCAAGAATATGCCTGGGAACCAGCTAAGTAAACAAACTAAACCATAATACATTGCTGCTTGAAAATATGCTACAGTTAATGCTTGCACAGGACAATTCTAACGTACAGAAAGTATTTTAGGAATTTCTGACTATCTCCACTTGCTGCAGCAGTCGTATCCTCCTGGTATTGAACCACCCTGCTGCTGGAATATTGCTGGCAGTGGTAGCCTGCACTAGAGTTTTATGCCGTTTCTCTGGGCCAATCCTTTCATATTTCTTTTTTTTTTTTTTAACTCTGAAGGTTATTTATGCAAGTGTGACATGCAGTTACAGTAAAGTTCCTTGCAATGAATGGAGTACAGGGCAGTGGTAAATTCCATTCCAAAATCATTTTGAATTCTAAAGGCTCCATTTAAGGGATAATGATGGGAGCAAAGGGCATTTCTCCAGGATTAATCACTGGCTGGGTGAGATGATAGCCCAAGGCAAAGCCACGGGCCATTAACCCCTGCAGGTCACCTTATCCCTACAGGAAATGCACTGGGTCAAGTTCACTGTTGCTATTATAAACTCTTATTGGAGAAAGAGGTTACACTTCTGTGTTTATGTATGTCTTCCATTCCCATGTTTGTAATGGTAGTGGATAGCTCTTGGCAATGCCTCTATATTGTACCATGGAGAGATGTAAAAACAAGTTCTATTGTTATATTTGACGCCAAAGACACAAGTGCATTTTTTATGTTTATAGGGAAGCATTTAAGATTCTTGGTAAAAGAATGACAAATGAAATGACAGAAAAATACCACATTAAAAAGACCCAAGGAAATTATATTAGAAAGACAGACCTCTTTAGCTGGTGTAAATCACCACATCTCCTGTAAAGCCAAAGGACCTACATGAATCCACACTAGCTAAAGAACTCAGACAGAAGTTGAGGTTGAAACACACTGAAGTATACATTTTAGGCTTGTATCATATACCATCACATAGGGAACATCACACAAAATAGGAGTTTGGCAAAAATACTGCTAAACAAGATTCATGTGCTCATGAAAACGGCATTTTTAACTGGTGCCCAAATCCTCTATTATTTAAATAGCTCCCAGCCCTACAAACTTTATTCAGGTCCAATAGTTTCTGGCCAGGACAACAAGCAAAGGTTTTCCAAGCAACCTATTGCAAGGGGAAAAACTACCAGTGTAGCTATGTGAGGTGGAGCAGCAGGGAATTTGCTTACTGTGAAGTTTTTCTTGTGCTGACATGAATGGTAGCCCCAGACTTCAAACTTGGATCCAGAATGAGACTGTGCAAAAGCTTCAGGGTATAAAAATTTGAAGATCCTCCTGAACAAAAAGAAAGGGAGAACAGTGAAGGTCAAAACAGAGCTGGGTTTGTACACTTCATGCCTGCCTTGTAAGCCTCTCCTGAAATGTATAAAAGAATTTCAACTTTCATAGAGAGCAAACAGTCCTTAGCCCCCTGCTAGAGAAGCACACTAAGGACACGAGCACTGCTTCAATCTCACTGCTTGCGGTGGCTGCTCGCGTCCCCTGGGGCTATGGTGAGTACCTGTATCCATTTGGGATGCACAGCCTGAAACTCTCTCTCTCTCTACCTCCAGCCTCTTTTTCCAGAGGTGGAGAAGGGATCACTAGTTTTATGATGTCCCTGCAGTTAG
Organism: Rhinoptilus africanus; assembly: GCA_013400135.1. NCBI lineage: Eukaryota > Metazoa > Chordata > Aves > Charadriiformes > Glareolidae > Rhinoptilus > Rhinoptilus africanus. Next base: position 189,347 of record VXBO01012415.1, read on the forward strand.
CAGCAGTAATCCCTTCTATAAAATCATTTCCTGATTGAGGACTTGCACAGGAACAGCAGATTTAGGCTACTTCTCCATAGACTAAAGGGAGTTCAAACGCTCTTAGCTCCTATCTACAGGGCAAATCTGGTTTGGAGTATTTAACCCCTTCATTTTGAAGGTGTGCTGAGATTCAGCAAAGAAGTGAAGATCCACTGAGCCACAGAAAGCAGCCAAGAGCACATCTCCATGCCTAGCAGTGGAGGTGATGCCTGAGATAGGGACCCCTCAAGTCCAGCGGCTACTCCTCCAAAAATTCCTACATTTATCCAGTTGCGATCATACATGCAATGCATAAGCAGCCTTGTAGCAGCCAGGATGTCACACTCTCCCTGAAGTTAACAGAAATTTCACTGCGGTACGGAACGGTGGTATTTTCCCCATTAATATGCCTTTCTCAGGGGCTCTCAACAATGTCTCTCTCTCCTGGGGAAAGGTGCATAAATCAGCAGAACTTCTTATGGCAGGCTGCAGGTCCCCCCACACACCAAGGAAGCTCCTTCCTGACCACAGTCAGGTGCTTCACTTCTGGAAAGAGCTGAAATTTCAGATGGAGCCCTGTCTCCCCCAGTTCGTGAGTGTAGGGGGCTCCTAGACCATCACATGGGTTTGTATATATGCCATTTGGAGGAGCCCACTCTCCTCACATGCTGTATACAGCGTCCAGACAGCTAACACACAGTTCTGGTTTCCCTAAAGAGTTTTAAAGTTGCACAGGAAAACATACTTCCACCATTTCCTCATTTCAGAATACAACACTTCGCAGCTTTAATGTTCTCTTAATGAAGTTTTTAGGTGTAATGCAAATATACAAACATTTTAAACATATGGTAATAAACTGCAAAGTAAATATAATTACAGTAGCTCTCACCAAATTGAAAGCTTTTTATTTTACTGTTAATTGATTAAAAGGATTTGCAAATGCTGAAAAGAAAACTTTGACACCGATATCTAATAAAATACAGCAACAAGACACTAATCATCTTACGGCATCAAGTAGCTAGGTTTTAGATCATATGATATATGATCAAGAGTACAACTGCTAATGCCAGTTGCTCTCTAATTAAAACCTAAATCAACATTAAAATAACATAAAGGGGCTGGGTTAGACCAGAAAGAAAAGCTGTTACCTCCATCCACCTTCTTTACACATTATTGTAAGGAAAGACCCAGTATGTGAGTGAAAAACAAATGTTCCTCACAGGCCTGACCCCTGTGAAGATGGAGACGGGTGTAAGGCAGACTTCAAAAGGAAAACCCTGGCAATCTCCTTGGCAGGACCATCCGAGAGGAGCAGTGTCAGGCTGCCTGCTATCTTCATGTGCTGGAGCAGGCAGCAGGCACGGGGAGTTTTCCACCACTTGAACTCCCATGGGGAATGCACAGTCAATTCATGGCACCAACCCCTCCAAAGCAGGTAGGAATGAAGTAAATGAGGCACCAGATGTGATCTCTCCTCCTTCCCTCATGTTCCCACTTGCTTAGGGAGACCAAGGGAAAATTCTTGCAGAAGAGGAATGGAAACTGACCATCATGGCTAAACCTGGGTCACCTGCAGCACATGATCCAGCGGAGGAGAGAAGGCAACAAAGGGACCAGGCAGGTCTTGCTCCCAGGACTGCTCACAGGTACCACAGGTAGCACCAGGCCCCAGGGATTTTAAATGCTGCCATGTCACATGTCTGTTCAACTCCCCCCTCGCTGATTACCAAGTAGTGGTCAAATCTCACCCTTCAGAGTTGCACGTACGAAAAGCGGTGCTGTTGCAACATCTTCCCCGCTCTGTTGTGCCCACCTGTCCCCTCTCCTACAGTCTTGTATTTGCCAGCTTTCTGGAAGAGATTGTCTTTGAGTTATATGGAAACAGGAGCTCTCAATTTCCAGTCACTAGTGCCTCAGTGCTGCTGCAGCATGTGATAATCACTATCGTAACAGAAATCATGTTTGCAAGATGAAAAAGAGGCTGAGAAAAAATATCTTTTAAATAATATAAAAGTTAATTTAAAAAATTGAGACACAGAATACAGTCTGTTGCATATTTGGATGGACAATACTTGGAATGCTCACTCCAATTACTCATCTCCTGCAGAGTTTTTCAACATATATATGTATTTTTTTGATATATAGATATATTGCTAGCAGTTTTTCATCTGACTGTTGAAAAGCTGTAATGATCACATTTTTAATCTTAAATACAAACTTCTACCAAAAAATAACCTGGTGGGTAATTTTCTTTCACATCTGTGATGGGAGATGTATTATTGAAGTTTGAGCCAAGGGTTTCTCTTGATATTTTTTTTTGCTCAGAAGACCCAGCAAATAAGAATGACTCGTTTTACTGCTTTACAGTTTTAAAAAATGAAATGGGTTGGACCATCATGAAAAGCTGAATAGTTTGATCTTTCTGTGCTTTGGCTAGTATTGGTACCGTAAAAGGCATTCAAATCTCTCCACAAATAGTGCTTTAATGACAGGGTACCACAGGCTAGCCCCAGTGGCAGGGGAGCTCTGCTTCAGCCCTTACTCACTCTGACATGTTTAATCCAGGCTATAATTCTTTCAGCAATAAGATTAGAAACTATGCAAGTCTGAATCTCTGCCCCATTGCACCAGCTTTATACTGATTTAACTGTGTTGGGCTTACATATATTGCATCACATTACAGGGATGGGGGGTCAGGATGAACTCCTTTTTTTGTCTGCCTCCATTTCATGCCATGTTTGTTTACCCTGCAAGTCCAGGCCACATTCAGAAAGCCAGGTCATAATATCCACCGTATTTTCAGTTTTATTGATCAACTATTTTAATTTGCAATGAATACAATAAAGAATGTCATCTATGTATTCAGGCACTAAGCGAAAAACCCTGTCAAGAACAGTCATCACCAGTTATACCATCTAACAAGCAAACTGTTGCTTTGGACACTTGAACCAGAAGGAATTTCCTCCCCTCTCTTGCAGGACAACCAAAGCCTTCATTAAAGCATTTGGGCCCCATCCTCCACTCTCACCCAACAGTACAATCTCACGAAGGTCAGTAAGTCAGGCCAATTTCAACCGGCCCAGAATCTGAAAATGAGAAATGGTTTCCTTTTATACCATAAACAACAGTTTAGACACAAAAACTGTAGATAACCATTTACATAATAAGCTAAACTAAAAAAATATATAATCCCTTTAAATGCTTGTGTGTTGCTTGTTATATTACTTATTCAGATGATATCAATCTAAAATAGCTCCAAATATATTTGTTTGATAAATATTTTCCGTCCTTCCTTTATGACCTCTTATTCTCAAACAGGTAGTGTACTTGTTTCACCTAGTGAAGCAGTATGATAGATCTGACGCAAGAGATTATAGCACACGCCAAAGGAATTCTGCTGCTCCTCAATGATTCTTCTAAGTGATCAGTAGCTTTGTGTTTAAAGTGTTCAAGAAAAAAGCCAACAGTGATAAAGAATCACATTTACATCACTGTATTTAAGTTTATATTCCTATTCACAAACAATGAGGACTTTGTATCTTGAAACAGTAGCACACTTTATAATGTGAGCCAAATATATACTTTACCTAGAGTTACTACATAAAAATATTATAGATCATCCAACAACATGAGAAAATGTCACTACATTCATTTAAAATAGCTATTTGTGAAATTTGTGTTACCATATTTTGCCTGGAGCAAAATATTTCCATGCTTCATGAAATTATTAATTCTCATTAAATTATAATGATCCTGTCTGAAAAGAGCAGAACTAATTAACTACTCCATTAAAGTTATTACTTACTCCTGATGGGGCCTGTAAATGTTTCTACTTTGTTAGGCCAGCGAAAGTTTTCTGAACTGCAACTCCTAGCATCTTACCCCATCAGCAGCTTATTCCGTAACAGCAGAATTACCAGGTCCTAACAACACGCATGTAGCCTTTGAGACTTAAGCCTTGTGCCCTGAAACAAGAATTTTCCTCCTTTTACAAAGAAAAAGAAAAACGAGGGTCATGCTGGTGGGAAGGATCTGGAGAACCTGCATCAGAAGGTGATGTCCAGCTGTGCCAGGCATTGGCCAAGCAGAGGCCCGTCGTCCTTCCCCACTGAGGGCAGATCCTGCGCAGGATCCCTCTGGGTTAGTGGGGGAAGCTGTAGAGTCCCATCAGAGCTTTGGTGGTGTAACTCTGTCATTGCTTACAGTTGGCAGTGTACCAAGAACCCACTCCCGGGGCTGCACGGGTGATTTGTCAGCCTGCGTGGGACCTGGTGGACCAGGATTCAGGTTTCTATTTTTGCCTATATGGAAACCAGTTATTGAAATACCTCTGGGGATTTGGACTGCAGTGGCTCTGTACCTCTGCTGTCACCTATAAAACTGAAATAACTTTTCTATGCCACCAGACGGCTGTGAAAAATTATGGTGACCGTGAGGTACTCGCATGCTGTGTTTACTGGGGTTTCATCCATGTCCCTCAGGAACAGATGGCAGCGCTGTGAGCAGCAGCCGTGCCTGCAGCGCAGCATCCTCCCTACAGTGTCTGCACACTGGGCTCAGGGGTTCTGCACAAACTGATAGTTTTGAAAGGTTACACCATCACCTCTACAATCGGAAATGGTATCTGCTTGAAGATCACCACAGCTGCAAGAAGTGAGCTCCCCAACACACGCCAACAACAGGTAAAATCGCTTCGGCAGCTCTCAGTAGCCGGGGGCGGGGGGAATCCAAGATCACTGAGACTCAATGAGACAGTGAAAATGAAGGAAGAAAAGCCTTAAGCAGAACTGCTAAGAAAAGAAACTGCTAAGAAAATCTTGCTGACTTACACAGCAAGCAAAACGAGACAGTTGCAGTCTCAACCAAGTAATGCTGTACAAATAATGTACAAACATTCGTATGTGAGAGAGATTATAAATCTACACATGTAAAAATCTCCCATGATATGCCTGTATGCTAATCTGACCACCACAGAACTGGAACAGAGTTTATCATTGCTACTACAACTCTGACTGAGAGCTACTCAAGACAAGTATCAAATGTTTTAATCCATCAGATAATAATTAAATTATAGAGACATTAGTTAAGAAATTGAAAAATGTATTACTTTTGTGAGCTGACATCACAGTTACTACATTATTTACATACACTGAATAAATTATTTTCAAAATTATTTGCTCGGCTTCATTATTAAAATATTTTTCAAAGCCTAAGTATTTGGGGTTTTTCTGCAGGGTTTGCTTTTTTCTCTGTAAGGGCTGAATTTTTGGAAATTGAATTTTTCTTGAATTTGAAATGGAGTATTTCTTAATAATGCTCCCCAGATAGTAAACACAATTTTTTTAAAACATTCAACTCCTATTACTCACCAAGAAACACCTCAGTTTGCATAGGCTTCTGCCACAAAAACATTTTTTATATTGGCCGTTGATATGTTTGAAAGGATCAGAAGTTATATTTGCAGCCTAAATTGGCAAATATGCAGCATATTTCTACTCATTATATGCCAATGACAGATATTTAAGCATTGAGGATTGGCTGAGAGTTTTGGATGCTGCTCTATAATAAAGTAATATAATCTGAAATACTGATTACTCTGTAAATACCAACATTTTTCCTATATCATCCCTTTCAGCTGATGCTAATAACTGGAGATCAATTCTTAAAATTAGCTTCTCATTCCAGCCCCTTGGAAAAGATAGTACAGGCTTTCCTCAAACATCTCACTCTTCTCCACTGGTCTCCATGCATACTCGGCACCCCTAGGAAGGCAATAACCCATTTGTTTGAGACTACCCCGAGGTTAATGGTCAAATGCACTTTGTTCAGTGATGTGCAGGAGGGACAGTCCACATTGAGATGCGTAATGCTATTTCGGGCCTTGAGGCGCAAGGAAGTGTCTATAAGGGAGGAAACACCAAATTATTTGCATTTTCTCAGCAGCAGGAGCATCAATAGGAGTAAAACACACTTGTGTCCATGGAGCTGGACTCTGCTGTGCAGCCAAGCACCAGGCACAGCCCTGGGCTCAGCTGATCCCTGGTAGAGGCATCATCATTCCTGGGGGGGACCTGGCTACATCACCCACACCAGCATGGCATTTCCACCACCCACATACTCCCCAGATAGCTGTGCCACTTGCTGAGAGCTTCCAAAATAGCAGCTTCCCCACCCATAATGTTAAAAGTTTTTGAAAACATTTGCAACCAATTTAATAGTTAATTAAACACAGACTTGCTCTATTCAGCCATTTGTTCTATAACTTTTAAATCTTTTTTTGTTTAAGATTTTAGGGTTTTTTTCCAAGTCATGTGTAAGCTTTAAGCATAAATAGGTTAATTGCAGCTCTGATATTCCTCCAGCACCTGCCAGTAAAGAGAAACAATTTTCAAATACCGAGGCCTAACATGGATCACATTTCAAGGTGGGACCAGTCCTGTGGCACTGCCAGCAGAGAACCCCATGCCAAATCATACAGCTAGTAAATAGTATGGCACCAATTCCTCAAGAATTTCCACAGCAAGAGTTTAAGGAAGAAATCCAAATACCCCACCAGTAAATCTCACAGAGTAGGTGATATATTTACAGTCGCCAGATATTTCAAATGGCCTTTCTCTCACATATGGTTACACTCTACAAATCCAAAAGTTACACAAACTAGATACGCCACCAAGTTTGAAGCTATCCTTTCTCCTCTGTTCAGAACAAATATAGAAAAATTGTATGACACAAAATCATCACTTATTTTTTTCTCAAGAAGACAAGAAATTATTATTCATACTTTTCTTTTAAAATCAATATCTCTACCAAGAAAGAGAAATAACTTGTCATAAGAAAAACTATCTATCTTGAGTTTCAAGCCAGGCTTCTCCTAACTTCGGAGCACAGTCTTACCAACAATATCCATTTCTCTGGCTCTCAAGCAGCATCTCTTATGGCTCTTACCTTGGGCATGCAAACAAGGAAATCTCAGTTAAAATTAACTCCTGCTCACCAGGGACCAATTATTGATTTTCTTCCTTCCTTTACTCTATGAATAGAACAGAGAGGATTTCAAAAACGTTTGGAAAAAAAAAATTGACCTGTTAAAACCAGCTACAGTGAATTGTAAATGTCAACACTGAAAAGATAGCTCCATCTTGCCTCCATTTCTGGTGGCTACTATAATTTTGTTAAGAAATGGGTGGTCTACATTCACTGAATAAGGTCACAGAAATACTACAGTGCCTTGAAGAACAGCTGGGATCATGACGTCCTTGGCAGCTACAGGCACCTACACTCAGTGCTAGCCCTGGACGAAAGGATTTGTCCTACAAACCAGAGGTAACCAACTGCACAACATGCTGGTACGTCCCAGAGGCAGGCAGCAGGTGCTACAGGAGCTACGGGCTGTCCTTTGGAGAAAATAATGGCCGTTTTACCTAAAATGAGCGTTTAAATCTGCCCTACATCAACCTGTGAGATGTGAATTTATGTCCAGTAAGATGAAAAACCATCACGTGAACCCCAAGTTCATTGTCTGTTTGGTCTTGAAAGCAAGCAGTGACTCATATATTACTACAACAGATACTACCAAAACCCATTTATGCATTACAATTATCTCAGTGCCTAAAACTGACTTTCAGAAAAGCTTTCCTAGGTAGAATACAGTAAAGTCAACCATTGGAAATTTCATGTCTGACATACAGAAAACATTCTGGTCTCTAGTACCTCCAAATTGTTATTAAATATTATTATAATTCTTAAAAAAAAAACCCACTCTGCAATTTCTTGAAACAAAGATATCGGTATCGTTTACCATCATCTGCTGCTGCTGGTCAGAGACGATGCGTAGGGAGTGCAAATGCCAATGAGCGGCTGGCTCAGAGGCCAGAGAGCACTCCAGACAGTCCTGCCCCTAACAACAACCAGGGTGAGATTTCCCAGACCACATCCAAGTACGCGGGATCAGAGATCACTTGTCAGTCATTACACACATCGGACAAAATGCCTGCTCTCTGAAAGCACTGTTGCATTCTAGCAGATTTCTTTCTTCAATAGCACATCCTAACAGCTGCTTGGTTTTTCAATAGTTGCTGTCTGTGTTCTGCAAAAAATACCTTTTAGGCAAACTGGCACCACAGACTAATAGACCAGAAGTATTAGGTTGATACAATCACATCAAGCTGAGTAAGTCTAACTGCATGTACAGCAGCATATATCCAAAATCCACAGCATTCAGAAATCTCATCACAATCTTGATAGAAATCAAGATCCATGACTCTGTGCCATATATGCATAAGTCTCCAGCTTAAATAAGTCTTGAGTCCCACACAATGATGAGACTTACAAATTCGCGTTCTTCCTCTCGTTGAAGAAGTGTGCAGGCCTAGACAGAAGAGAGTCATAAGGAAGGAAGTCTAACCTGAGTTTAAAAAAGACACGCGAAGGAAATCTGTAGATCTTGTATCCAGAATAAATATATTATGCCATTCTCATAAATATTCACTTTTTGAACCTGTTCCAAAATTCAACAGAACTCATACTAGTTTTTCCTTGAGTTTAGGCGCTCTGTTTAAAGGCTTGTAGAATAGCTACCCAAGGAATTCAGTAAAATCCCATTGTTTTAAATTGTAAAGTTAGATTTGACTAGTCACTGGACTCTAACTGCAACCCTTTTAATCTGGGATTAAAAGTTAAAAGAAAAGCCAGTGGGCGTTTAACATATATTATTTCTCTGCTCCCTACAAGGACAACCCACAGCATGCCTGCCAGCTCAGGCCCGTGACCTCCAGGAGAAGCACTGCTTCCCCAGGTGCCATTCCGGTGTGGTATGCTCCTGGCACAAACAGTTGCCCATCTCCCATCCGCAGTTGACTTTCAAGGCCGGATTCTTTCTGCACCAGTAAGACTCATGGCCTCACATATGGCCACTTCCCTCTCTGACATTTTGACATTGTCATTTAAAGACTGATGTTATCGTGACAGGTTATTTAAAGACAGAACAAAGAAACAATATGCCTTTACTTCTTATGAAGAACATTTACTGAACATGTTGCCATGGGTCAGCTGTTTAATATCTTTATCAATGACATAGAGAGTGGGATCAGGTGATCCTCAGCAAGCTTGCAGTTGACACCAAGCTATGTGGCATGGTTGACACACCCAAGGGATGGGATGCCATCCAGAGGGACCTGGACAGGCGCGAGAAGTGCACCTGTGTGAACCTCAAGAGGTTCAGCAAGGCCAAGTGCAGGGTCCTGCACCTGGGTCGGGGCAACCTTCAGTATCACTGCAGGCTGAGGGATGAAGGAATTGAGAGCAGCCCTGCTGAGGACTTCAGGATACTGGTGGATGAAAAGCTGGACATGAGCCAACACTGAGGACAGGCTGAGAGAGTTGGGGTTGTTCAGCCTGCAGAAGAGAAGGCTCTGGGGACACCTTATTGTGGCCCTCCAGTACTTAAAGGGTGCTTATAAGAAAGATAGCGACAAATGATTTAGCAGGGCCTGTTGTGATAGGACAAGGGGTAATGGCTTTAAACAAAAAGAGGGAAGATTTAGACTAGATATAAGGAAGATTTTTTTTACAATGAGTGTGGTTGAAACACTGGAACAAGTTGCCCAGAGAGGTGGTAGATGGCTCATTCCTGGAAACTTTTGAGGTGAGGTTGTACGGGGCTCTGAGCAACCTGATCTAGTTGAAGATGTCCCTGCTTATTGCAGGGGGGCTGGATGTAGGGGGGTAGATCACCTTTAAAAAAATCCCTTCCAACCCAAACTATTATATGATTCTAACTCCTAATCTGTGGAAACCAATGTTTTGTGTTCTGGGGAAGGCGGAGGATTTGTGGCCAGTTACCATACAACTCGAGGAGAAGGAAAAGGCATATAGAGCTTGTCTCTGAAACACCAGTGATTGCAATTAAAGGTGAATGAAAGCAGTGATACAAATCAAGAATCACCAAAGAATGAAGCATCAGGTAAACCGAGAGGTAAAATGTGCCTTTTTTTGAAGAGAAAAAAAAAGCTGATGACTAAGATGCCCCTACACAAAGATTATATATACTGAAACCAATAGGGTAGAAACACAAATCTTGATAAATAAATATCACAGAAAGACAGGCAATCTCCCTTACGCATGCACTCATCTACACAACAGACTGAGTAATCAAGATCAATCACCTCTTCACTTCAGCTGTTGCTGAAGTACAGAAGAAGTACCCCGTGGTCCTACCACAGCTCATGAAAGCTTCAAAGTTGCAGCTGTGAAGGTTTTGGAAAGTGGACAGCATCCACAGGCTCTGAACGACGGCCTGGGAGGACACCACTGCCTGGTTCAAAGAATGGGCCTCCCAGACCCTCTCTTTGCATCATAGGAACCCCACGGGAGGCAGCTGGCTACATTTTAATGAGGAAATCCTGGTATCTTGGCTTTTTATTCTGAGATTGGCCGGAATTGTTGCCGCCCAGTGATGGTGGCTGCAGCACCAAGTGCTGGTGCATGCCTCAACCTTGAGTTTCCTCTAGCACACATGTTGCTGCTGGGTACCAGCTGCACTGAATTCAGCATAAAATATAGCAGCAACAGCTATTTCCAGTCAAAAACTGGGATGAGGTACCTCTCCTGAAATAACCCTAAGATTTTCAGAGTTCCTCATTTTTTTTGCCAGACTCCAGCCCCAGCAGCATCACCAGAAAGTAAAAGAGGCAAGTTCAGATGATACTGCCAGCCTCAGGAGATGCAAACCAGCTTCCCAGGAGAGCACCCTAATCATTGCCCTATATACTGGTCTAGAGGGGTTTGCTCTTGCAAGAAGCCTTTCTTAAAGCACCTAAAGAGCTTTCAAGAGTAGCAAGTCAGCAGAGATGTGCTCAGGAGCTGCAGCTCATCTGTGAGCCATGAACTCAACTCCATGGATCTGGACTTGACATTTCATGTCTTCAGTTACAATTCCACACTTAATTAGCATCTGCTGGAGTTCACTGGTTTAGTCCAATGAAGGCAGTGGCTCTAAAACATAGAGAAGGATGTAACAACTTGTTTTAATTCCTGTTTAATGAGCAAGAATTCTACCATTCTTCAAACAGACCTTTAGTCTCTATCTCCTATATTATTTTTAGTCTATTTTTAATCTATGACATTTTATTATCATTATCATTATTATTATTATTATTATTATTGATTAATATAAATTATTACCTTTTTAAATATTACTAACAGTTTTAATGAGGCATGCAGCATAAAATACTGTTTCCTGTTAATTCAGACTGTTTTTTTCAGTTTCATTTTCTGTCAAAATATTAACAATTTCTGTTAAGCAGAGACATGCAGGACTCATGCTGCTGAGCTAATTTTAAAAATTTTATTTTAAAATTATGCAATTTACCTTTCTATGAATCTGATTTGCCAGGAAAACATGATAAAAGGAGATTTTATACAAAGTACCTCCAGGAATCATTCTGGCTCTTTCAGGTGTGTTTTTAATGCTAATAAGTGTAAGGTATTGTGGCCTAATTTAAATTTAACCAGGCACATGCTTGCTAAAATTAACATCAAGAGTTCTGATGAAAACATGAACTTTAATTTTTTTAAAATTATTTTTAAATTTCAAAGTTACAATTAAAAGCACAAGAAGACCAAACCGTAGATGGCATGCAAAACCATATTCATTCACAAATATGGTTTTTTCTAACAAGAAGGGGTAGCATAATTCTGTAATGGTATTTTGAGGTTATCTTTGAGCAAGCACCCCTGCCTTTAAGACCAAAACTGTGTCTGCAAAAAATTTATCACTGATTTATGTTGACATTAGTAATTAAAAAAAATTTTCATAGAAATGTTGGTATTTGTCACATTGTTTTCAGGCACTCAGATGCCAAAATAAAGAATAAAATCTAATTAAAATGTCTGCTTTTTCTACTGCTCTTCAGCATGTTTAACAACCGCATTTCTGAGCGCTGTCATATAGCCAAACATACAGGAGCTATGAAATGCACTTACAATTTATTGCCTATAATTAATTACACTCACAATCGTTTGCAAGGAAAAAATTGTACCAATAAAATGGAGACCTTTTTAAAAAGAACTACGTATTACTTTGAAATGACAGGCTTCTCTAGCGGTTTCACTGCCATACTTTGGCTAAAAACTTACTTGTTCAAATAGCAAACTCTCTGCCTGGGCCCGTCCCAGCTCTCCTGAGAGCTCTGACTTCAGAACTGCTGCGAAAGCTGAGTTCTTCAGCAGTGTAGTGTTAGCAACACCCAGGACTTTGTTGCGAGCCTTCGTATAGCTGGGGTCTTGTGATTTATTTTTTTTTTTAAAGCTTCAGAGCTCGGAATGAATAGATGACATGAAAAATTCAGCTTCCTTTTAACAAAATTAATTTCCAGCTTCACTGGAGAAATGGTTGAAAAACGATTTTTGGAAAATATTAGGGATGCATAAGGCAAATAAAACTAAGTTGTTTTACAGTAGAGGTTTTCGAGGGGGATATGTTGTGTTTGTGTCCTGTTTCATATTTTTAATGCTCAACATTGATTATATTAATAGTGGAATTTTATATCAAATCCTAAACACCACAAAAGAGCAGTCACTCGTCAGAAGCAGGAGAACCTTTACAGATTAGTAGAGCTGAGTTCCCCCTCCATCCCTATTAATAACTGGCTACAAAATCCATTGCTTCTATAAATCGTTGTGAAACGGGGAGGGGATTAAGTATAGTGAGGGCTTTGTTCTGGTGGACTTGTTCAGTGGAAAGCAAAATGGTAGTTAGTATCAAACCCACTTCTTCAAGAGAGTGAATTGGGACAACAGAAATCCCCCAAAGCAGGAAATGAGTTTCCCAAAGGATTTTTTCCTTTTTTTTCTTTTTTTCTTTTCTTTTTAGTTTTTGTTTTGTTTTTTAGTCTAAGGTTATAATTTATTTAAAAATGTGATTCCTAACTTCCCTAGTGCAAACTCTGGGCGATGTCAAGCGTGCTGTTGTCCTCTTGAGTCTGTAAACACACAGAATTAAACAATAGCATCGCTAAGTGCGAACTTTCTCCATTCATCTTAATGGACTGTTAATTATGACCACTTAAATGCCCACAGTGTTAACTATTTCACCGCTGACTGCATTTCACCTAAAAGGGCAGTTTAGAGATGATTTATCCTCAGGCAGGTAGATGTAAAACTCACAATCGATGTACAGTTAAGTGGACTAAACGATTAATAAAGTTGTGAATATAGATTATGCAGCCAGATGAAAAATCTAATAAACATCTCCTGAAGTTTATTCTTTCCAAAGATCGGAGCAAAATTACACTTTCAGAGTCAACACTGCGGTGTTATTGCTTGAGGATTGTAGAGATTCAAATAGGATGGTGTTGGTTTTGTAGTGCATTTTCATGTAGCAGAAAGGCTGGCAAAGTGTAGGTAACTGATTGGCATTGCACATCCGAAGTGATACAGGAATATGTAATGCCAGGATATAATAAGGCTAGTTGGCTTTTTTTTAAGTTCATAAATTTCTACAAAGCTATATAAGAGATGAAAGATAATTAATTTTAAAAAGCCAGGTAAATCTTGCAAAAATGTCTCAATTATTCCTGCTCATAAATTGATGCTACTAATGGAATTGACAGATATTACACATTGAATAATTTTTTTGGACTAGATATTATAGATGCATTTGTCTGGGGGGAGAAATAAAAGCAACACAACCAAAAATCCCAGTGGTTTTGAAGAATTTAACAGAACAGACAATATTTGGAGTATAGTCCTGACAGGAATTACTGCATAAATAATAATTACCACAAGTATTTGAATCAAATTAAATTTGTACTACTAATTTAAGTTCTTCAAAATTTCTAGGGCTAGTTTCTTCTCTCTTAAGCAAAGGAATCTGGTACAATAAAGACAGCTTTAGATTTCATCAAGTCTCCCTGCTTCCCCATATTGCCACTGGCATCACTGGCTATTTGAGAAAAGCTTTATAGCCAGAAGGGACCATGTCCGTATTTTCTGTCCACATCACAGATTCTTCAGTGGTTGCTTCTCTCAGATACTATGATTGTTTCATGCTTGCACAAATCCCAAATGTGGCCAAGAAGATATATTAGCAACCGAATGCTTGCCTACAATTTGGGTTTTAATACCTGCATTAAAGCAGCCACACGGAGGTACGCGATAGGCTGGCTACCACGGGGAAAAGCAAGAGTTCACAACATTCACACCATGCAAATCCATCTTACATACTTTCTCAGTCTGTGCTGGTGGTTACAGCCACCACCACTGCACTGCCACTGGCCACCCTTGCAATGCGGATACTCATTTCTGGAGTATAACTCTCAATTCCAGAGAACACGAAACAGCCAACACGCCACTCCACAACGGTTAGAAAACAACGACGGATATGCCAAGTAAAGCAGCTTTGAACATCGAAACCATTTTCCAAAATGCTGGGAACCCAGCAACTATTTGGTCTCAAGCGTGTGGTCCGTTTTCCCCATTTAAGCACTTTAGGTACCAATATTTTTTTTAAATAAGAAGTAATTGTAAATGTAACGCTGGCATGAACAACAGCACATGGGCCAGTGCATTGGGTCTACCACCACTCTCGAGACCCCCCTGATAGTTACCATAGAGACACAAGGAGCCACAAAGAGCTTCGATCACATTACTGGCTGGGAGGGGGTCAATTTGTATGCGCGAGCCCTGCTGGGATTGAAAGAATGCAGAGGAGGACAGGAAAGATAATAGAGAGAAAAAGAAGTGAAGGGAGAATACAAGAAATGGGAAAAAAGAGAGAAAAAGAGAGAAAGAAAGAGAGAAAGAGAGAAAGAAAGAGAGAAAGAAAGAGAGAGAGAAAGAAAGAGAGAAAGAAAGAGAAAGAAAGAGAGAAAGAAAGAGAGAAAGAGAGAAAGAGAGAAAGAAAGAGAGAAAGAGAGAAAGAGAGAAAGAGAGAAAGAGAGAGAGAAAGAGAGAAAGAGAGAAAGAGAGAAAGAGAGAAAGAAAGAAAGAGAGAAAGAAAGAGAGAAAGAAAGAGAGAAAGAAAGAAAGAAAGAGAGAAAGAAAGAAAGAAAGAGAGAAAGAGAGAAAGAAAGANTGGTGACACTGCAAACTAAGCCATGATTAGAAGCAAATTGTCTGTGTGAGAGAGAGAGAAACAGAGAAAATGTGTGTATGGACAACACAGATATTATCAGGAAGGAAGGAAGGAAGGAAGGAAGGAAGGAAGGAAGGAAGGAAGGAAGGAAGGAAGGAAGGAAAGGGGGAATAGACAGAGATGAGGGGAGGTGGGGGGACCAAAGGGAGCGAGGGATCTCAGAAGCAAAAAAGCCAGCAGAGAAACCAGGGGGAAATGAAGACAGAAGGAGAGAGAAAGTGAGTAAGAAAATTCCTCTTGCACAGACGACGCTGGTGTCTCTGCCCGACAGGAACTACTGCTCCAGAGGAGCTAAGCCAGCGGCACAGCCAGCCGTGGGGCAGCGGGGATGGGAGGGTGGATGGATGGAGGATGGATGGGCAGACAGACAAATGCCTGCAGCACCCAACCCATGCCACAAAAACTGCTCCACACATGCAGCAGAGCAAGGAGACGAGATCACAGAGAGGAGAGGGGGGTTTGCTTCCATCTGCCCACGGGTGAACAGCCTGGACGTGATGCGACAGAGCCAGCACCACAAAAGCAAACAGGTTTCTTTCTTTGGACTATTCAGCCCAGGGCACTGAGGGCTTGGGGCTGGACAGGTTTTGCCTCTGAGAGCTGTGACTGCCTGGGGCTGGTGGGGCTGGAGCTTTGGCAGCTGCTCTGGCCACAGCAGCCTCCGCGGCCCTGGCTGCGGCATGCTCACCCTCTCAGACTGCTGTACATGCCTTCAAAAACACTGGCAGACCTTTCTAAACTAAGACAACACCTAGGTCTGTATTCCAAAAAGGCTGAGGAGAACTCTTTGAATGACCATCTAAATCAGCAGAGTATCCAAAATGCCAAACACTGGAAATAATCCCCTACAGATGTCTGTGTGACTGCTGTATCATTGCAAACATCTATTGTTCCTCTGCGGGTTAGTAATGGCATGGCCAAAGTCTGCTTGTCCTTCAAGACAAATCCCAGCAAAGTCAGAGAGAGAGTGGTAATAGGATTCAATGCATAACCCATAACATTTAAAGAAAAAATAGTCTTGTTTGGTGGCATGTTCATCAGCCCTGTACCTCCCAAAAGGTAGGGGTCACAAAGAATGTCCTGCTTTGGTGGTCTCATCAATGCTGTAGCATCACGTTGTGCTGCAGCAGGTCACCTTGCAGATCTTCCCAGGACACACACAGCTTTGTAGCCTTGTGCTCATACTCAGCTTCAATACCGGCATTTTTGTATGTCCACAGGTCTTCTCCTGGTGCTACGAGGAATGCTCCAAAGGCCAGCAGAGCAGCATGCTGCTGCTGCGTAGCACCACTTCACGGCTGAGTGATAAAAGAATTTTTCCTGGAGATTATGATGATCTGCTGAGTTTTCCTAAAATGCACCTTTTCTTCGCGGCAGGAGCATCACAGTACTCCTCGCCTTCAGGGCCAGCCCATTCAGCCCCATGAGACTAAGCAAACATCTCCCAGATTTTCTTACAGAGAAACAGAATTAATTATGTTTGGTGAAAATCAGCACACATTTCAGAGGGCAACATACTCCACAATTGCTAATAGCACCCTCTGGTCTGGCTGCAGTATCATGTGCTCATGATATTATATAGACCAGACTAGAACTGATTGTGAAGGTTTGTTGGGGTTTTTTTAAATTAATTATTTTTGTATCATTCCACTTTTGACGCCAACTGTCAAACTGACCATAAATTAGATTTCTCCCTCGCATATTACCACCAAAGTCAAGTTACCCCTGAGATCAACGCTGCCGCCTGTGAGTTAAAAGCACACAGATGTCTGAGAAACAGTAAAATTACTGAAGTATGTAAAAGCCTCTAGAAATGCTGTAAAGCAGCTTTTCCGTATATAGCAATGTCACCATTTTAAGTCAAATACACTGCGATTTTAGCTTAAAAAGCCCTCCAATGCAACACAAACTAAATTGAAAACACTTTCAGTTCAGAGGAATATACTCTTCACATAAAGCTGTAGACTGTAGCATGAAAATGACGTGTATAAAACAGTAAAGTGCCTTTGTAGGAAAACCCAAAGAGTTTTATGCTCAAGCTTACAAACAGTCCTATGCATTAGAACTACTGGGGTTTTTTTTTCCATGCAATTTATAATACAGACTATTTTTTAAAAGGGATGGTGTCGGCACTGCAATGGCTGTACTTAAAGATTTCAAAGCTTGCTTCCAGCCCTTCGCTTTCCCTTATCACCACCGCACACGTAGGGAGGGGATGCTCCAGTCAGACAGTCCAGTAGTTTCCATCCAAACCCAGCCCAGCCCAACCCCAACAGCCTCATCTCAGGCTGCTGAAGTCATTAAGCTTTTTATGAACAACTACTAGCCAGATGAGTCCTCATTTCCAAATCCCTTACAATTTTTTCCACTACAAGAAAACTTTCCAAAAGCTTGGTAATAGGCCCCAAATGGTTCTTTCGACTCTAATGTGAACTGGAAACTAAAAAACCGTCCAGCAGGTAATTTGTACAAGGCTCTTAAATCTTGAAAATTAGGCTATTCATTTTCTAATAATAAATCTTTACTGCAGCTAATCTTATCTTCTTTCCACAATAAACTCCTAATTATTACCTTTCCAGCCAGCATATCTGTGATTTTAAAAGTGTGTGACAGCAGTAAAAGCAAGTGCTGGATCTTAGGACTGAAAAAAGGAAATACTTAGGTTAGGCATACAGAAGATCCTTGTTTTTTAAGCTCTGAACAACATGATATAACGGAACAAGTTACAGTCTGGGAGAGAACTGTTTCTACTAGAGAAGTCAAGGACAGTCACCGCTGCTCCTGCGCCTGGGCTCCGAGAAGCTCCGCGTTCTGCTTGAGGAGACCTGCACTGCCCAAATGAAAACGAAAGAGGAAAAGTACTTTTTTTTTTTCCTTCCTTTCTTCATTTTAACTTAGACCTGGTCAAACCCAGAATCCATTACTAAATGAATAAAACATTTTTGCAAATATTTGTCTAAACTCAGAACTTTGCACATCATTAATTATGAGTTTTATCTCTCATTTATACGGGAAGTATCTCAGGGCCAGCAACCCTGTGAGGCCCAACAGTACCAAGCACAGTATGTGTCATGGCACAGGCCTTTTCTGTATCACTTCTGCGCTGCCGAGGCTAAGCAAATTACAGAGAGTATCCGAGAAGCTAATTTTTGATCTTCAGAATATTTATATCAGCCAAGGAAAAACAATGTCAGATAAACTATGTCCTCAAATAAAATCACAGATCTGGATTTTGCATAGCAGCTACTTGTCACTGCCTATTCTCAATAAAGCTACAGAAGAAGAAATATTTAGAGAAGTGATCTGAAGAACGCATCTGCCTGAGAAAACCAGAAATGTTTGCAGAGAGTTTGTGAAACAAAAAGTAGACCAGAGGAGATCACGAGGTTTTCTGCCATTTTACTGCACCACTTTACAATCACTTTTTAAACAGTACAACAGATTTAACTGCACTGATTTTTAAACAGATATATCTACAAGCAGCACCCAGCTTGTTAAACCAATTATTCCTTACTGATATATGCACTAGTCTAATAAGTGCTTAATAGTTGTTTGCAGAGCCTGGTGTGGCAATGACCCAAAAAGAAAACAAAATAACCAGAATATCCTGTCAATTCAGAGTAAAATATAAAATCACCGGTCCCCTTGACCTCAGCTATTTGGAAGTTGCCAGATATTCCTTGCCCTTCTAGAAATTGTGGATAGAAATATTCCCACATCTTTCCCTGCCTGTTCACCTATTAAGGGGCAATCTAGCTCCCAGGTTTTGTCACCAAAGCTATGATGATGATAAAGGAATATAATGATTAACAGAAACAAAAGGCTGAGCCCATCTCATGTAACAATGCTTTAGGTATATTAGGGCAAATGAACTTTACGAATAAAAGCTTTATTCTGTACAGGAAAAATAGGATACTGTTGTTTCTCTTTTCCTGTGAATACATTTCTTTCAGGAAAAATATGTGTTTTGAGTCATAATTTAAAAGACATTTTTAAACTTAGCTGCTTTGGCAAGCAGGTAAGTTAAATTCATTTATTTCTTCTATTTATTCCTCCAAAATTTCTTTGTCCTTCACATTTGATGGTCAAAATACAGAGGTATATCTCCTTAGTCCTTCTTTGCACTCTGTTTCCTCTCTGGAACCCTACATACCTTTCCCACATAAATCTGAATTTCATGACATTTAAATGCATTTTCTTAAGCTTTCAACAAATTTGATACAGCTTTCATCTCTGGGCCCTGTAGCAGTCCCCAAACTCACACTATTATTCAGTCTAGTTGAAATCTTCCCGTTTCATAGATAAGACTAACAATTTGAGCTGCGCCTTGCTTTCATTTTCAGAATCAGACCTGCCCATTAAGAAGCCAGGGCCTACTTTTCTAGGTTATTGTTTCAATCTGTGCTTTTATTTTTTTCTCACAAGCAGAAGTTTGTAATTTTAGCCTCTGATAGAGCTTGTCATTTGCATTTTAGTAATTTTGCTCACTCTGCCTTTCACAAGCACTATTCTTTTGAGATTCCTACGTGCTCCAATTGTAAAAAAAAGTGATGAGGAAGCTGCTTGACTTCATAGTGCTTTTTAATCCAAATAGTCTCAAGAAATGCAGTACAAACATCAGGATTCCTATGAAACAGCTGCTAAATATATTTTAATGTATCAATCCATGGGGGAAAGTATAGCACTGAGAAATTAAAGCAAAAATGTTCAGATACAGAAAGGGAAGCTGTAGCAACGCACTGAAATAATCAGGAGCTGTATATGCAGCACCTCAAAATTTCATTGAAAAATTAGAAATTTTAATAAGAACAATACAGTTCCCAGTAGGAACATTATCCTTAGCAATTAGGATGAGCAATGCTGCCCAAATTGACATTAAAGAAATCAGTGAATAAAATCAAGTAGTTATGCCTTGCAAACCCACTCTTTAATCTTCAGACAATGCTCTCCATCCATCCCTGCATTATTTTTGTTAGCTGTCTTTGGCTTTTTTAAGAGCACTGTTTCTGCTGAGCTTATCTGAGAAGGAGTAGGTCCAAAGTAAGCAAACAGCAATGAGGAAATAAATAAATAAATAAATAATCCCAGGGAATGAGCTTTCCGAGACTGTGTAGCTGAACCACTGATTTATTGTCTCTGCTCTCACCACACCCCCTTTCAGTCGGTTGTTCCTTTTTAAAAAAAAAAAATAAATTATTTTTTAAATTTGGGAAGGCCTAACTAGCATTAATAGCCTTACAGTTCTTAGTAAAAAATTGAAATATTTTTTGCTGTTATATGAAAACAAAAAGCATCTGACAGCAGCGTGTTGTATTTGTTTTCACCATCAGTTTGAGAGGACATAAAAAAGGAAAGGAAAAAAAAAAAGAAAGAAAAAATAAAGACAGCTGTTAATCCATTTTAGTAAAAGTGGAAAAAAAATCCTGGGGACTTTCTAAGCCTAATTTCAGCCTAGAGTGATTTTTATGGCCAAACAATGAATCCTTAGAATAATTGGTTCATATCATGAATACACAACAAACTCTGAACCCAGGGCCTGATCCAATTTCCAGGGTAATCGGTAGGAATCCCTCCTTTGACTTCGGTGACAGTAATAATGTGCAGTATCATTAAAAATAAAAAATCTTTACAAATGTGTTCTGGGTGAATACAGACCGATTGTTTGTTTATGTTGAATGAGCTCTAACACTGTTTTTGCAGCATTACATGTGACTTACATCGATGCAAACAAATCAATATAAATCGTGGGTAAAAAAAAAAGCACCATCACTTAGAGAGGTACTAAATTTCCAGACCACAGTATTCAGATGATGATTATTTATTGCCATTGTACGTAGCTGCGAGGCTGTGGCGTTCCTTCCAGTTTCCTTGCTCGGTGCCAGCTGAATTCTGCGCGAGGGATGGTGTCAGAAATGGAAGGCTACAGTAATGTTAACTATGCTGTTTCCCTCCAACATCCATTTTGTTCCGAAGAAACACTTGCCAGAGATTAAAATATTCAAGATGGCTGTTTTCTGCACCCTTTCTCCGAGCTCTACAGTTTTCCACGTTTCAAATACTCCAGCTCCCCGTCTTTATAAAGACAACCCCTATTTTATTCCCCACCGTATCTGCCTCCCCAGCCTTTAAATACTGGCGAAAGTTCAAAGGGGGCTGCTGAAAGACTGCGCTATTTTCCGCCGCACACCGACGCAGCCCTCCGCACGCCGGTTCGGTCGGACGCCTCCCGTCTACCCCGGCTCGCCGGGCGAGGATGCGCGGCCGCCCCCGCAGCCCCCCNGCCACCAGCAGCGGGGTGCTCCCCCCCCACCCGCGATGTGCGGAGCCCCCGGCGCTGCCCCCCGCGTCCCCGTCCCGTGGCCGGGCGAACAAAGAGCGGCGGCGCCGTGCGGGTCCTTGGGGTTTGTCCAGGCGCTGGCGGAGCCCGGCGCGGGCGCGCCAGGGGGCTGCTGCCGGCCATCGCCGCTGCCTCGGGGCGCTCTCGGGTGGTCCGACGGGGTCTCTGCCCCGGCTGCCTCACAAGTTGGTCAGTCGGCAGGGATAAATATTAACGCTAGAATGTAAGTCGGGATTTGTTAAGAGGTCACTTGGAATATGCCAAGTCTTTTCCCCAAAAGTACCACATGACGCAGTCCCTTATTCTACTGAGAACAGCGTTTATCCTAAACTGCCTATAGATAAATGGAGGAACGTAAGGAACGGACGGTTTGGCTGGGCACGTTACACAGCTTGAGGAGCCTTCTCCATGGCTGAGCACGGAAAGCTTTGCTGACCTCTACAAATTTTTACTTCATGCAAAGAAAGCTTCGATTCCCTGTCATCTCCCAAAAACGTATCAGGTTTCCCGTTTTCCACAATCTTCATTGTAATTAGTGAGCAGATGGGATGAGACACTTCCCACTTGTACAAAATGAGTTTACCAAGCGCTTGTGTCCTGGAGCCCGGGATGTGCGTCTGCCGGAGCCGCCTCCTGCGGCGCGGTGTCGGGGGCACCCCGTGGGTGCTCCCACCCCGTGGGTGCTCACACCCCGCACCTCTTCCGTGGGGTTTGCTGGGGCCATTTGCACCCCGACGGGCAACAGCTGGAAGGAGCGTTAACAAACCTCCTGCTCAGCAGTAACCACCTCTGTAAAACGCATCTGGGACTTGCTAAGGAGAGCAGGACTCGCTTTCTGGGAACAGGACTTCTTGTCCTTCCTCCTCAAGTATCAGGTTGGTGAAGTTTAGCTTCTGAATTGTTACTGCCTTTCCAGTTATTGCTGATTTACATTGCCATGATTAATTTTTGTTGTCGATTCCCGTGAGCTCTCGGTGCCTGCCCGGCAGCGGGGCAATCCCAGCACCGACACAGGCAGGTTTTACATTTTCTGTCCCCTGCGAGGCTTTGGCTGGCTGCAGGGAATGCAGTGCCACCGGGCTGGAGTCACCCTTCCGCTGCAAACAGCAGGGAAATACCAAGGAAGCGGCATTTATCTAAATGACTCTGGTTAAAATAAAATTCTAGCGATCAGTAGGAAATATTTATGGGTTAATTGTTGCTAACGATAATGGGTGGGTGCTGCAGTGAGCTACACCTACCCTGATGCTAAGCACACGGCTGCCAGTTTTTCAAAATGTTTTACCGAAATGTAGAAGATGCGGGTGATAGAAAGAAAATATGCCAGCGAGCTGCGGCAGACACGGCACATCAACGACTTGGGGTTTGTTACTTTCAAGAGATTCTTCGGTGTTTCTAAATACCCGTCTTTTCTGCGGTACCTTAGCTAGCGAGGGCCGTATCTCGTCGTCAATGGTAAATCAATGGCACAGCCTGACCTTTAAGCCGGCTGGATCCTTTATTCGAAACAGGCGGGTTGAAAAGGACGATCTGTGAAATGCAGCTTCGCCGGGGAAGGAGGCATTTTTCCTACGAATTCTGTTTTCTGTGAACTGTGAGCAGACCCTCGCCGACTTGGCAGAAGCTGCTCTGGAAGGCAGCCGTGGCTCACACGACGGCGGCTCAGTGGAGCCAGCCCACGGGCTCACGTACGGCCAAGGTGCCAGCTCCTAATTGATACGTTTAGGCGAAGCTCCCGGCGTAATTGCTTCTAACATTCATTTATGCAAAGCGGCTTCGGGAGGGCAGGGCGAGCCCGGGGAGGCAGCGCTGCCTGCCAGGGGGACCCGGGCCTGGAGACGCCGCCTGCCCCGGGCGGGAGGGACCGGCGGGGGGGCCGCGGTCCTGCGCGGCGGCGGCGGGAGCCCCGGGACAGGCTTCTCCGGGGTGTGAGCGCCGGGAAACGGCGCTGCCTTCCTCCTTCGGGGCGAGGAGCTGCCGTGTGTGCCTCCTGGCTCCCGCGCTCACGAGCAGCGGCAACAGCCGCACGCAACAGTAATCGTAATCATCCTTCTCGCAAATGGCATTTCCCTCCCTCGGCTCCAACCCCGGTTATCCGACGGAGATGCTGGAGTTCCGTAAAGGCACCGCTTCCTGAAGCGATCCCTAATCGCTCGGCATCATCCACAGTTACCGTCAGGCAGCTCAAATACGGTGTTTGCTCTGCACCCTCACGGCGGGAGCACGGGGCACAGGAGCTCCCGCCCGCTCCGGCAGCACCTTCTCCCGCCGGCCACGGCGCCCGAGGGACCCCCCACCGGCGGGGTGAGGAGAGGGACCCGAGGAGGGTCCCGCACCCCTCCCCGCGGCCTTGTCGCCCCGCGGCCACGGTGAGCGCCGCAAGCGTCCGCTGCGCGGGTGGGACCCGCCGCGCACCCGCCCCCTCCGCGCAGGCACAAAACGACGGGCGGGCAGGAGGAGAGGGGAAACAGCCAAAAGGGGAGCGCGTCCCTGGGTGGGCTCGAACCACCAACCTTTCGGTTAACAGCCGAACGCGCTAACCGATTGCGCCACAGAGACTCCTATATGCTAAGTCCCCGCGGTACCTCTCATGTCCCGTCTGCTCGCCCTCTTGCCGGCGATCTGCGGGCCACCGTCTGCCAGAACTGTGAGGGCAAATCCCGGCCCCGGACCGCGAGTCTTGCGGGACGCTAAAAGACGAGCGAGAGAACAGTGACAACGGCGGGTTTTCTTCTTCTAGCCAATATGAAAGACTAATTCCCAAAATCATTGCTCACAGCAGCGTTATCTTCCTGGCGGATAAGTTAATGAATCAGTTAAAAGAGCTTTTTCTCAGCTGCTGCTAATTTATCCATTCCACGTGCAAGCCGCAATGTCCACTACACGGACAAGCCACAATGTAATTCACAAATACCATTGCAAAAGTGCCCTATTAATATTTTTAAAAGGTAATTTTAAGAGACTGCAGGGAACAGTTAGGCTGTTTGAAACAGGCAGCACTCCTCTCCGGGTAGGTAAGTAAATTATATTTACCTTTCTAAGGGACTGAAAACAGCAGTGAAGAAAAGCTAACCTTCCTGTTACCACTTTACCGAAATTTGCATCCCACATTACCTTACAATAAATCCACACCTATGGCTCCACCAAGTACAAAATTTTCACATCCAAACCTGAGCAAATGTTTTTCCCCTTTTCTTTCACAGACCAACACTGTTTGAGCCTCTTACAGTATCAGTTGCTTCATGTTAGAATCACAGAATCATAGAATCGGTGAGGTTGGAAGGGACCCTTAAGATCATCAAGTCCAACCATTAACCCACCCTGACAAAAACCCCTTCTAAACCATGTCCCTAAGCACCACATCTACCCTTTTCTTAAACACCTCCAGGGACAGTGAATCCACTCTGGAATCCACCCGGTGTTCTCCCTGGGGCCCCACAAAGCTCTGCCCTGACGGCCCTTCTGCCCGCTGGAAGCCATCGGAGTGGAGCAGGCACACGGCACCCACCACACGAGGACGGGCGCTCGATGCTGGTCACCTCCTGGTCGCTGCCCACTCAAGACCACAAAGTCCCAGCTCACTCCTGAAACCAGAGAGCCCGCACCAGCAGGAGTAAGAGCTGTTACTCCAGCTCTCATGTTTTGCAGAAGACCTTGCTCTTCAGAACTCAAAGACGTCATTCCTCAGCCCAGTGAATAACTTTAAGCTGACCATTTATTGTCCACAGCTCAGCTTTTCTGGTTTTCCCAATACCTTGAAGAGAGCTATGTATACGTCAGCATTGTCACAGTACGGCTCAATTTTTCCATTGCATATTGTTGGTACCTTACTGACCAACATCTTTTAAAACACGGAGGAGAAAGACAAAGTATGCAAGCCCTCAAAAGTAACTAAAACAATTATTTTAAGGACTGCCCACTGCAGCATGCTTTCCTACCCAGACCTATTATCAGCGTCAGAAGAATTGGTTCTCAGGCTGAACCACTTCCGTTTTCTCTGTGCAGGAAGACAAGCAAACAGTCTAGGGATTTTATGCACAAGCAAATGGGTATTTAGTGAAAACAGCAAGATTCCAGTCTGAAAAAGGCCTACCCCATGGACCAGTACTGACGAACATTTGGGCATGGATTATGGGCCCTGAAACACTTTACTTTACACACAGAATATTCCCATTAGTTTTAACGAGTGTAAACTTGACTATTTTCACAATTGGTGTCTAGAGGCCAGATCTAAAAAGGGACTTTGCTCTGCTGGTGCTGAGCACAAGCTCTGACTGAGAGACATCCAAGGCCACCTATTCAACGCCAGTGAGAATGCAGCAGGTGATGCTAGAGTCGCTTGGCACCCTTCTCAGCATTCTTCCTCACTCAATCTCAGAGTCTTTCATTTAAAGTCTTACAACGTAAAAAAGAAAATAAAAAACCATACACAACAGGGAATGCTACTTCTTCAGCTTGAAACCCACAGATCAAACGAGCAGAACATGGATGACTTTCGCTGGCTGCTGAAGCACTAACCAGTGAGCCATCACACCAGGGAGCAACATTGTCTGTCACTACTCCATAAACGGAAGAGGTTAGCTCTTTACCCTTCAGAGAAGGTTTCTGAATCTATCTTCAGAAGAAAGGAAAGGCCAAATGCTGTTTAAAGCGTTCAGAAACCAGAAAGGGATGCTACTTCAGATTAATTGTCCTTCCTGTCAGTGTTCTGTTCTTTATTTCCAGACAGCTCTCTTCCTCAATATGCTGTTTCTTGTACACCGTATCTGTAGGTAGTATTAATTTTTTCCAGTATCTAGTATATATAATTTAAACACCATTGTTGGATTCACTGATTGTGGATTATATTTTAATTTATATTTTTATAAAAACATAGGTGTATTATATATGAAAACATTATACTATGTAATATATAAGATTTAAATATTATATATTTAAATATTTTATAACATTATTTTATTGTTATTGTGGGATCCATGAACTTAAATGTTCATTGCCATGACATCTGTGACCTTCTTCAGATATAGGCTTTGGTTCCTGAATGTCAGAGAAAGCTAATATAGGACAGAGGGGGAAACCAGGTATTCTTTACGAGCTTTATAAACAAACCATATAGTCATCCTCTGTTCAGAAAAATAATTCTAGTTATTCGCCCAGAACTGTTCCTAAAATCAATTCCATAGGATATAGCAGAAACAAAAGAGTCCTCCCACTTACATTACTGAACTACACTATTTCTACAATTTCTCACAGGAAGGACCGTTTACCCCCCCAACAAGCACATGCTCCTACATTATTTATTATTCTATGCATCATTTTTGGTCAACTATTTGTCAGCTCTTGAGTTACAACTCAGCCCAAACTACAAAAATTCGTAGTCACAAAAAATTTCAGAACACCTACTCAGTTTCTGCCCAAGTGTATGCCCAAGTGTATTTCTGGTTGCTTACTTTGTGACAGAAGCCTGTAAATGCGCAGCTCGCCACTCAAAGATTTCTTGTGTTTTACTCTGAAATACGATTCTGGTCCTTACCAGAACCAGGACATTAAAATAAATGGACAACTAACATAATTCAACATTGCTATTGAAATTATTAGATGCACAGAATAAGATTTCCATGACAAAAGTTTTTTCTTTATGGAGCTGCAAGCACCAAACCATGGACAGTATTATTCCTGAAGAAACATTCAAAATGTTGGAAGAAGCAGGTATAGATAGTTTTTCTTGATTAGCTGCAAGACTTCTGTTCTTTTCATTCTTCCAATTAAATGCATTTGGAGTTTTTTTAAATTCAGTTGTTTGTATACGCATTTGCTATTTTTCAGATACAAAGGTGGCTTACCATATTTATTTTTAAAACTTTATTAACTAAACACTTCTGGTTTTGGGTCTGTTAGTAAAATTAAAAGTGTTATAAGTGAGAGGACCTCCCTGCAAATAGGATCAACTTACCTTAAAAGCACAGAACAAGACTGAACAATAGTATTTTACTGACCTCTCCAGTTCACTTAGCTCTGGCTTCTCTTAAAATGGAAGTCACACAAAAGAAGGCTGTACCTAGACGGGAAAATCCAGACATCTTGGGATGTTGCTAATTGCAGACTGTTGGGTAACCTAAAAGTCAACTGTTCTCCCAACCTCCATAACCACGTTTACCAAAAGGCAATGGCATAGGCTGCCTGGTTCTGCATCCGGAAATACACAGCTGCACTTATCTCATGTTCAGGAGAGACAAAAAGTTGTTTCACTGTGACTTGCAACAAAATTATGGAACAGCCATTGCCAGTATCATTAATTTGGAATATACTCTGCAGCTGTGGAAAAAAAACCCAAAACAAACAGAGAGGGCTACATTCAGAATTGATCTTGAGATGTCACCTGACACACTATAAAGGGAATTTTGCATTGCAATTCCCTGCAATCTTTCTGTTCTAAGGGGCTACGGAAAAGAGTGCAATCATTATGGCAGTCAGTTTAATACTTTACACACACACACACAAATAATCGTAAGATACTGCTTCAAAAAAGTGAAAAGAAGAAAATTTTTCTGGTATAAAAAGTGAGCATAACACCAAGGAAGAGTAACAATGATGCTTCTCACATACCACTTATTTCTCTCAAGTGCTTCTTATTGTCATGGTAAGAAAGGTAGAAATTTCCTGGCCTTGCAGGTTTTTTGAACCGCGCCTACTAAGAATGCTTAAGAGTTCTTAAAATAATAGCAAATATCACAAAAATAAGAATGATTCTTATGCAACTGAACTTTAACGATGTCTCTACAGAACGCATGGGAAAACAGAGGAATTGCCAGGCTGTGTTTTCAGGAGCAGCAACCTATTTTAGCATTTTCTGGAGTCCAGGATTCAGATTTAAGTTCTAAACATAGGCCTCAGTTCAGTGAAGCAACTGTATTCAGAGCGATATGAAAACATGTGTTAACTTCAAGTGCAATCAGATTACTACTATGCTATAAAAGTAATTTCTTAAATAGGGTAAGTTTAAGAAAAAAAGTGAAGGGCCAATCTTAGTGTTAAAAAATGAGAACACTACTGATTTAGTACCCTTGCAATGCTTAGGAAAATGGATGTCCCTTGAAATATTCTTACCAGAAAATATCTACCTCAGTTCTAAAAGTTATTTTGCAGGTGATCACACAAGTCAGCTTTACACACGATCACACGAATCTGTCCGAGTGCTATAATTCAGCCAGAACACTAAAGTTTGAGGGAAGGGCAGTGAGAAAGGAAGACACAGGTAAACTCTGTTGATCCACTCTAGATATTTCCAAACAGGAATCTGACATGCTCGGCCAGGCAGTAATCTCAGGAAGCCTGTGCTGACAGGTTGTATGGACAACACCACTTCTGGAGGCCTTTTCTTAATCACCCTGTTTCAAAGAGATCAGGCATCAAATTAAGGTATTGGTGCTCTTTTCAGGATGCATTTAGAGGCTCAAAATGTTCTTGCATTGCCTTCTAGAAGAGGTCTGTATGAAAGATGACTCGGGGTGTCCAAAGAACCACGGAGAAGCCATTATATTTTAGTTCCTCCAGCTATATGTATTACCAGCTGTCAAAAGATTAGCAGAGGCTTCTAATCCTAGAACTCTATTGCCAAAATGGAGGGAGGTTATGATATCCCCCCATGAAAACAAACTCGAATTCCTGTGGTTATGGTAAGCTCCAGCAGAATTCTAACTCTCTCAAACACCTCTGGTGCAAGGAAGCTTCTTCAACACTGTTCCCCTGCTGCCCCTTGCGATGCGAGTGGCTTCCTGCAGGACCCCAGGATACCAAACATGTTGGTGGCCTGAACCTGCAATAAAAAACCTCTTTCCTGGAGTTATAAAAGGAATGGTATACGAGAGGTTCATCTTGTTCCTTATAAGGGTTATGTAAGAGATACTCAGAATATTCTTGGTAACGCACAGCAGAGAGAATCTAAAGGATGCTTCCTTCTCTCTCATAACCAATCCCTTTTCTTCATATGGTCTCAGACATGCACAGACGTTATGGTAACGGAGCCTAGACTGAAAACTAAAAGCAAAACTAAAGCTAGATCTCACTCTCCTCCAATTGAGTGGGAAAGACAAAAATTGAGGCTCACACTTACCTCAGTTGAAATAAGGAACGCTGTATTTCCACTGTTCTATGAAACTTTATGATCACTTAGCACAGACAGGGATGCATGTGGGTGCTGGAATATTTAAAAATCAAAAAAGAGCCCTTAAACTCCCAAATTAAATATACCTATCCTAATGCCAAGTCTTGAAAAGTATGAGGTAGAGGAAAATAAGAGTATGGAGAGTAAAGAAGGGAGAGACAGATTAGGGAGGAAAAAAAGAGAACAAAGAGGAGTGGGAGGGAAACAAAAGGATAAAAAATCAGAAAAATGAAAGAAAGTCTGAATTATTTCATTTTTCAGACAGGCCATATTCCTGCTGCTTTCAGAAATTTAACAGTGGAAAGGAAGCAACACATTTTTGCCACTTCAGCAGCTTGCAGTGAGACTGAAGGCAAAAGGAGAACGCAGAGGGAACTGACCTCTCTCCAGTTGCTCCTGTCCTAATGGATGGTATAATCTCCAGTACAGCAAAGGAACAGAGAAGGCACTTAGTGAGTTACTCACAGCTCCCTGTCCCCTCCTCCTTCTCTTGGCCCCCAGCTTCTCAGATCTTTCTATTAAAGTTTTAATAGTGGGGACCCCCTCACTCAGGGCAGCACTGCAGTCATTCATTAGTGTCCACCTAGGGAACAAATAACTCTTTAGCTGCACTGTAGGTGTCCAGCTTGCTTTGTGCCTGGAGGGGGATTTGTAATCGAAACAGGGAAGTGCAGGAGCAAAGAGAAAAAATGGGCAATAATAACCCGTGAACTCGCCTTTCATTCAGGTAACACACAAGACACATGTTAATGATTTCAGCTTAAGTACCAGGCAGAGAACTAACTGTACACTAACCAGGCAGAAACCACCTGCATGTGCCAATGTCGCTAAGCAGGGACTTCTTGGAGAAGGGACAGCAAGAAGCAACTTGCTGAATTTGCAGGGAATTGCTTTGTTGTGTACTTTACTGTTCTTCATTTGCAAAGTGCCTTTTCAGACTTCACCCGAATGGATCAACAAGCTAAATTTTTTCTCAGATCTTGTCTTTCAGCCCATCTGCATAGAGTATTTCTGTAACTGGATCAGGAGAACCTCTGAATATCAAGACAGAGTGCGCTGGGTTTTTAGCAGCTGCGTTGTCTAATGGGCCAGAATATCAACCTGTTATGTGCTATGTTTGGCAGGACTGTTTCAGACCTCATGGCCTAGATCGTATGGACCATTAAGATAATTTTTACAAACTAATTACAATATTAAAAAATAGGAAATGAGTTCTGCTTCCTATAATTTCTGTCCAAATGCATGTGTGTGCAAAACCGATCAAGCAATCTCTATCTAAGCATTCTCCTTCATTTGCTTCTTTCAGCTTTTTGGTGATGACCAGCCACGGCAGGGTGACACAGCCATTTGCCCATCTTGCCAGCACCCTTGGATGAACACATCAGCCAGCAGCATATAATAGGTAGAAGACAGCCAGAGAAATACGAGAGAAGAAAGATCTCTTTAACAGAGAAGAGAGGCCTGCAAATACCTTCGAGGACAATGTTTCCTTTTTCATCCTTAAATATTTGCAATCAATACGGCTTCAGTATTTTGCAAGCTAATCAATAATGCAGTGACAGTGAAAGAGATGTGAGGGTCTTTTTAGCGGCTACAAACTGGCAATGATGCTTTGATGGCTCCTTCCGAGGATTTATCATTTCTTGGATAATCTCCTGCAGAACACTGTGGGGTCTGAGAGTTTAATATACAATATGGCTATAGGAAGGAAACTGGACAGATGACTGCACTTTATCTTAATTCCCTATAGCATCATGTGCCAAGGAAATGCAAGGTAAAACAAAAGCATGATACATGTCTAAAAGTATTAATACAGTGTAAAAAGACTGTTATTTGGACATTTATTAAAGCTGAGCTGCTCCATAAAAGGTTAGACAAGCCAAGGCCGTTATGAGGAGCCACAGTCCTGTTTTGCCATTGTCCTTGCCATGAGGCACTTTAGAGGGACTTTATTATTAACTATTATTATCAGACACACACATGCTAAGTCTCTCTCCCTTTCCACACACATGCAATTCACTAACTTCAAGAGGGCTGTTTCTGTGAATCAAATGAGAACAACTTGCCCCTAAATAAAGAATCACATGCAGCACTTAATAAACAGGAACAAGAGGTTATGTCTCTGAAGTTTAATACGTTTTGGTCAAAATGCAGACCTTAACCCCTGACTCAAGTGACCTGAACATTTACAGAGATGTGCCACCTCTTGCAGAAGGGATCTTCCATTCAGACATCTCTACCGCTACGCAGGACGCTGCCACTCACACACAGCATAGTCCTCCCAGGGAACGGAAATGCAGGCTGTGCACAGCAGCATATTCTGACAGTACCAAAGTCCTCCTTCTCCTTGGGGCTGTGATGTAGGGCCCTAACAATAAGCCCAAGAGCAGTCAGATAACATGTAAAATCTCATCATTTCACCTGCCCAGGAACCCTCTAGGCCTGAAAGGACTAAAAATATTCCTTAACCAATCTCCTTTCTCATTTCCCTTTCATTACATAAAAGCCTTTCTAGATTTCCTGAAGTTGGTATTGCAATTATTTACTACATCTAAATAATTGCTATATATCAATGAAATTCTACTTTATGAAAAAATGGTAGATTAATAAATACGCACTGCAACATATCACAATTGCTACTGAAGAGACTCCTGATCATCCTGCATGACAACATGTTACAACTACGCATTTTTGTAAATAACAAAATATGAAAAACATATGATCATGTACAGCATATTTTTAAGTCTTATAGCCCTTCCTAGTCTTACCATTACAACATTAACTAGCTTTAAAAAATTCTGCTAACACTCAGCACTTTAACAATTGCTTTCCTTATGTATTCATGTAATTGGCATTTCCAGATTCTCAGAGGTTTAACTCTTTTAACTCCTTTGCAGTTTATAAAAAAAACCCAACAAAACAAAACCACCCAAAATGCCCAAACCAGGTGTGCATGCATCAGTCAATGAACCTGGAAATTTTCAATCTTTTTAAAAAAATTAACATAATCAACACAATTTTACTGTTAAAATAAGTGCATTCTCAATTAAATTATTAACTAACCTTAAACCAGCTCATTTTCTGAAGTCCTTTCATTTTTTTTTAAGTTGAGATTTTTTAAAGCTTGTTAAAATAGTACGCCAAAACCATCAAGCTAAAACATGTTAAGATGAATGATGGTATTAACAACAAAAAATATATTTATGGTCTTTTACAAATCACAGTATCCAGCTCAGTGGCACACCAGCAGATTTATAACAAAACTAGTCTCACAAGACTAGAGAACCTTTTAAAAGCACCATTTCTGCCATCTTCAACAGGCTTTTGCAGCTTGATAAGTACAGATAATTTGTATTTCATACAGTCAATGGTCATTAAAGACCCCCCTATATTTCTCTTAAATTGCATAAATTGGAAAATTGTTCATTTCCTCTTCCTTCAGCTCTGTTTTCATGTATGATGGATTTAGGTATGTTTTGCTGAAAATGGGCAAGAGATTATGCTACATACAGATATGCCTGCTGAAAACAATTCCACGAATTAAAGATAACCACGGACTGCAACTGACCTTTCGTATAAACCATGTATCTCTATATTTTTGACATGCCTTAATGATTATTAGACTTTGGCTCAATGAAAGTAACTGAAGAGTACAATATTTAGCATTTGCTTTATATTATTTACGATTTCAGTGTTCTATTTACAGAGGTCTATGATACCCATCCTGGAAATTTTATTCAGCTGAATAATCCAATCTCATTAAGTATTCTAAATGAGAGCGGCAGGAACTGACTTTTCATTCTGATATAAACACAAGATAAATGGGTAGATCAGCTTAGGTAGTGGATGCCTCCTTACTGGAGACACTGTGTTTGCTATCTGTACAGGGTTTTTAGGCAGATGAGCACAGCAATGTTGAATCCAAAGTCCTGACAAGCTCCAAGATCTCTGCAGTACTTCTGATGGAAATGCATTATAATCAGCTCTACGCTGCATGTACCCGCTCCTCCCTCAAGATAAAAAATTCACTATCTCCAGCATCACTGTATGCATAAATACATTTTTCAATATTATGCTTCGCATGTTAATTCTAGTTAATATGAAGATCACAGCCTAGAATGTATTAAATATGGGTTTACCTCTATGAGGAAAAGGGATCTATGTAACATAATTTCCATCCTAAGCTCAGTTTTTAACTAAAATTGCATGGAAATGTATGTTTGGTTCATTTTGATATTAAACAAATGGATAATCACAACTGTGAAAAATACTTCCGTGGCTAGTGATTTTTTAAATTATGAAAATTAAATTCTGTAAATACATATCAAGGTATTATTCCTAAGGATTTTAAAATAAAAAAAACCCTTAACAACACATGGAATAAGTATACATGTAAAAATGTGTTAGAAATTATACACATTTCTAGTTCAGAGCAGATGCAACTATTGCCAACATCTTCCTCACTGATGCTTTTTTTTTTCAGTTTAAAGGTTTGCATACAAGGTTTGTATGCACAGATTTTCTGATATTTTCAGGATCTGGCCTTACAAGAGCTCAAGTAACTTTCTACAGAGGTATAGTCCAGCTCTGCCTCAAAGCTTCTCATCTTAGTTAAGCTGTTTACTCATTTGCAGAATGAAGCTCTCAGTATAGACACAGATACATGTGGCTAAATGAGATTTGGCTACCGTTTTCACGATGTGGCATTATGTATCAGCCACAGCAACAAAGGAAAGGTGACTTGTTCTCCCGGGTGAGCTGTAAATACCAACCATCAAACCACTTAATAGGCTTTTTTTATTAATAGCATATATTTAAATTCTTCAGTGCAAGTTTTCTTTTGAATGGTGAAAGGCTGGTAAATTCTTAAAAGATAATAATCAGCAGTGCAGCAGTTCTTTGATGGTCTGTAATTACCCAACTGTCCACTATTTGAAAGACAGCAGCAAACTACCATTCACCATTAGTTTATTTTTATTTATAACTTGTACTTTAGGTAAGAATCCATTAATTACAAGCAAAACAAATTGCTTACTCGAAACACTTCCCACAGAGGCTTGTTTTTTCACATGCATTAATCTAGCTGAGATATACATGACATTTTAAATGGAGGTTAAACTGATGTAAATAAATGCAATTATTTGAAAGCAAACGGGATTCAGTAACATTTATTTCTGCATGGGATTACTGTATATTTTCCCCTGGCGTGTGTCACGAACAAACTCTGAACCACAGGAATTCTAGAAGGCTGTGGATTTTAAAACTTCCTACCTACATGAAATTTGACGATATGGCACTGTACCCTTTCTTTTAATTTTATATGATTTGCCTGAGGTAACATCTTGTGTAATTGTTCTTAAATAATTACCCATAGAACTGCTTAAGCTGGGGGAGTGGCAAAAGGTTTGAATTTCACAGACTTTTTTCCTGTGCTAATATAAAGTTACAGATGAACCGCACACAGGCCCAAGTCCCGCACGCGGGAGCGCTGCCGATCCTGACATGGCGTCAGGGCCGTGCCAACCTTCCCACATGGGACTGTGCCCTGATGGCCACCATTTTGTGTCTCCTCTGGGGAAAATGCTATCCTGCCACCCCCAGGCCAGCCTGCAGTGCCCACCAGCATCCCCCCTACCAGACCTTTGCCCCTTTCCAGGGAACTCTGCCCCAGGACCCGCCATGGCCCTTGGCCGCCTCAGTGGCCGTCGCGGTGGCAGTGCTCCTTCCCGCTCTTCTCCACAGGCACTGTATGGCACCACCCATCCCACCCCTGCCCTTCCCTGCCTCACACCCACCTCCTGCCTCAGCGCCAGCCGCTCCCCAGCTCCACCGGTGGTTTTCTCCAGCTTCTTTCCTCAAAGTATCGCCTCCACCTGAGAACAACCACCTCGTCCTCTGCCCCAGCACCTGGCAGCTGCCATGTCGCTGCGGCTCCTCCACCTCAGGCTCTGAAGGAGAGGCAGTGGCAGACAGTCTCTGCCTCACTCCCCTCTTCTTCGCCAGCCCCTCACAGTGAGCTGTGGCCTCCCATGGCAGCCCCTTCCTGCCCTCACAGTCCCCAGGGGCTGGGCGGGCCTCAGGCCTCCATGGTGAGGAAATGGCGGCTGCTGCCTGGAGGCTCGGAGCAGCACAGCACGTCCTGCCGCCGCAGCCCCGAAAACACGGGCTCATGAGGTGGAAGCTAAGTATTGTGTATACATATGTGTGCATATATGCACACTACATCTCTGCAATACTCTTTCTTTTTATCTGTCTTGCAAAAAGTTACCAATTTATGTGTAAGAAAAACCTGTCACTGAGTAATACAAAACAAAGCTACCCTGATCTAAAGCCAGAGCCACTTCAAAAGCCATTATTAACAGAAAGGACACGCCAAAAGTAATGGCTGTAATCTCGCAGCCTTTTATAAAGGATTTAAATTTCAAAAAATGAAAGTTATTCGTAAAGTTTTTGTATGTTTTTCTCATGATCTGCACTGCTTTAGTTTAACTATTGCGCAGCAGCCTATTGCACAGTGATGCGGGTCTTTGAAATAAAAAAAGAGTGAAAAAATCACCGTACGCCAGGAGCAACACTGAGGAGCCGACAAATTTCCGTGGTGCAGGCACTGGA
Source organism: Rhinoptilus africanus (assembly GCA_013400135.1). NCBI lineage: Eukaryota > Metazoa > Chordata > Aves > Charadriiformes > Glareolidae > Rhinoptilus > Rhinoptilus africanus. The sequence goes on from VXBO01012415.1 coordinate 225,614, forward strand.
CAGCCCAATCCTGCTTTTGCCAAAGTAAAAAGGGTTTTGCCACCAGTGTCACTGGCAGCAAGATCAAGCTGCCTTTAGCAGCAAGGTTTTGCAAGCCAGCTAAGTGGTATGATAAAGACTCTGGGACACAGCGATCAAACTTAATGTACCGAACCATTTCAGCCACTACTTTTTGCCTTTTGCTGTCACGCAGCTCCTCTGGAAATTATTTAAAATAATATATAAATATGAAATACAAAACGCTAATTTTACATCCTGCTGATTTCAGCTAAAATTCTACGTAAGGAACAAAAAAGATCATCATAAAATCTAATCAATAATATCAAAGTGCACAGTCAAATAATTAACCTGCTATGTGCTAGCCGGTAGTCGTGACGATGGTCGTTTCAAACAAAACAAGTTAGGAGAAATTGTAAAAGGAACAATTATTTCACTCATCAAGCCAATGCGGGGACGTTGTTGGCTTACAGCGCCTTTAGGGAGGCATTGACTCTACTTCCTACTTCGGTATAAATGTGGAGGCATAACATGACCCTGTCTTCCTCTGGCTCTGTTCCCAGAACAGGTGCTCTGTTCCCAGAGCCCAGGTGGCTCTGAAACCTCTGGAGAGGTTTCCCAGAGGGTAGGGGTGCTGGGCTCCCAGAAGCAGTTTCCTATGAGACGGGATCTCACATGCATTTGCAGCAGCGTTACTGTGTGCAGGCCAGTCACAGTCACAGTCTGGCCCACATAATCCATTAACCCAACCAGAGATCGATTCCTGGGAGAAGTCTATCCCATTTTTTAAGAATGACTTTGTCGCCAGCATTGTAAATTTAGCAATAAACTGTTGCGAAACTCTATCCTCTCTAGCATTTAAAAGAGCTTTGCAGAAAACGGATCTTGGGGGATAGGGAGACACAGGGACATCTGTCTACAAATATTTCAAAGAGGAGCTTTTCTACCTGTGACTAAGAACACATTTTTCTGTTTTTGAATATTTATGTAACTCATACATTTTTCAAATGTTATTTTTATCACTATTTCAATAAACCATAGCTTTGTATGGTCACTTCCAAAAAATATAGGCAGGAATACATTTGTCTTAGTTACATATTGTCATCAGACATACATATTTATAACTCTCCATTTCCTTGAATGCTCCACATAAATAGATGCTCAGTGCTTGTCATGTTACATGTCTTGCAGATAGCAAGAACAAAAGAAAAACAACAAAGAAACTAACAAAAATAATTCTTAAAAATCTAAGCTGAAAACATTAAAGACAAATGTTCAGGCATTCACTGGTATCAACCTCAAATTTGAAGGCAGTGAAACTGAACTATGTTTTGCTTCCCTCATGCTTATGAATACAGTATGATAGATGTCATGTGAATGGGAAGAAAATTATTTAAATCTAATATTATTCTTTGTGCAAGTGTATTTTATATTGATAGACTAACTGAAAAAAAACCCAACAAACAAAAACCAACAACCCAAAAAACCCCAATCCCCTTTACCTTTGTAATAAAGTTCTAGCATGCAGGAGCTCTAGTGAGAGACTAACCTTAATTTCTTCGTTCTAGTCACACGAACCTGGTCAGGGTCACAAACAGTTACATATACCATGTCATATGGTACAAGGGTCAGTATCTACTAATTCCAGTGGCTACTGTTACAATATTCAGCCACCAAAAGTTTCAGACCAGAAGTTGAAAGTTTGAGACATTTATGAGTGAGAACAGAGGCTCCTAATTTAAAACGTGTGTGACCTTAATATAGCATTTGGGGGTTCAGAATGTTCTTATGTACTTTGCCTAATACTGTAGTTTTACAATACTCCCTTACTTCCAGTCGTGAAACTATGGATTGATTTACCTTATCTGTAAATTACGAAGAAGAGATCTCTGAAAAAAACCCAAATTTTCATGACTATTTGAAACAGTAACAGGCAAAATAGTTTTCCTTAATGCAAAAGAAGAACAAAGAGAACGGTATCTAACCCTTAATTCCAGCCATGAGTTAGCATTTTTCACAGATGCATATATTTTTCAGTAAGTACTATAAATCAGAATGAATCTGTACTTGTCAATGATAACTCTGTTTATGTAAAATAATCTTATAACGGGACACCAGAAGAATCTGTCTTAATCAAAGACAGATTTATATCCATACTGTCCAGTTATTCACAGACTGTAACAAAACATATAAAAATGTAGATCTGACATCATTGTAAGCCTTGCATACACAATTGCCTTCTTCCTGTGTGATATAACAATGAAAAACTATCACCTACTCCTGCTGCTGTTGAAATCAGGGACACATTCCCATTCACATCACTCGCAATTGGGTGGGAAATCAAAACTAGTGTCCAGCTTTTGAAAACTCCTTAAAAACAGGTATCATATGTATTTGACTACCTCTGACTCCTCAAATTAGGACAGTTCCACAACTTCTTGGAAATATCTCTCTTTTCTTCATTATTATCCCAAGAAATCAAAACAAAACTCAGAAAAGTATGGACATGCACAGTATTTTCCATAATTTCTGTAATTCCATCCATAAGTTTTTACATAATTACAGCTTAGAGTACAAGAATCCAACTCAGAAACCTGGCACATCTAACAATATTCATTAGGAAAATAACAAATGTCAGTATGAAATAGAAATAGAAGACCCGTACTCTGTGATATATTTCATATTCTCTAGTGGGAATCAGTATCTTACTGATGAGCAATATTTGTAGCAAAATCTTTATTTAATCATGTGTACTCTTTCCGAAGCCAAAACTCAGTGCACCTACAATAATATAACTACAAAAACTGTGTGACCAAATATAACCAAACTTTTATGCTTATGCAGCCAAAATATCCATTGTTTACATGATGATTTTGCCTATGGAGCTCTCTCATATGTTTCAGCATCTCTTCTGATAGGAGTGATATTAATAGATGAAGTGAAAACTAAATCATTAAAGAAACAAAGTAACATATTTTTAACAGTCTGCAAAAGTTTAATGTGGATAACTTAGTTACCTAGTTATGGTTTTGTGTCAATGAAATTTCCAAATAGTAAGGTAAAGTCAAGAGCAACTTGAATTCTTTCTATGGATTCTGCTTCAGATAAAAGCAGACACATTTTATTCAAAGTATAGAAAACAACAATACAGTTTTAGTGAGACAGAACAGTGCAATAACTCAAGAAAATTAATGCCATGAGCAGTTTTTCCTCTCTTTTTGACTGCAGTGGTCCACAAAATAAATGAAGAACAACAAGAGAGAATCAATGCAAAGGCCTAGAGAGTAACTCCCATTTTTTAAACTATTAATTTTGTGCTTGGTGTCAAAGGCAATGACAGTAAGCACTGAATAAATACAAAACTTCTTCGGGATTGCTGGTTTTTTCAAGATGAAAAATGCACTGGCTTGGAATGTTTATTTGAACCATCTGTATGGTATTACTATAGAGAGTCAGGAAGTTAATATATTCTTTGGAAGTCCAGTATCATAAGTTATTCTAGCAGCCATAGTAAATGAACAGAGGACATGCAATGAGATTTGGCAGCCCAAGCGCAGACACTGCATATGCTCCTAAATTCAAGCTACACAGCAGCTATAAGTTACCAGCACTGGTTCTTCCTCATAATTAGAAGGGTGACTGGTAGAAAGAGAATTAATATTAACATTTGATAGTACATGTGATGGGACTGATCCTCTCTGAAATTAACAGCACGAAATCTTCTGACTGAAATCTCTCACATGACAGGCTCATCAGGTACTACACCTCTTTTTGATCATTACCATATTTTTTCCTGGGCATCTGTCTCCTATGATTTATGCAACCATGTCCTCATTGCTATAGTGCTGGCGATACAGCAACATGTTGTGGCAGGAAGCATGGAAAACCAAAGAAATCTCAATTTTGATGGAAGTCTCCATGGCAAGCTGATGTCCATGGGTTGTAGAGAAGGAAGGGTACATACTCAGATATTCCAGTTAAGAACAGCCATGAAATCTGTTTATATTCTGAATCTGCCTCATAAAACTATTAATGGTGAAATCCTTGATACCACTACAATCAATCTCTCTGTAACTATTTAATAATTATGCTGAGGCAAATAAAACTATTCTCATAATCAGGGATAAAATACAACACATTTTGCAATCTATCAAGGAGGAGATCAGTTACTTGTACTATTAGTGTCTAAGGATGAACTGCCATGCTTCAGTAATATTAATTTTATGATATGAAGTTTGAAGCAAATTAATTTAAAGTTAGTGCTGGATTTCAAGGCTAGATGTATATTTTTATGGCATGACAATGTAGGAATGCAAGTTATGACACTGCAACATCTAGGAATAATAGGGTAAGTTAAAGTTACCATAACAGATGTTTTGATTTTAAGTCTGCATTCCCTTACTCTGGCTAATGTTGTCACAATCTTCTGGTTGCCTAAATATGGATTATTGTTATCAGCCATATCCCATCATCCTTAGGCAACTTTCCCAAAAAGGGAGAGGGGAATTTTCTTTGAGTGACAGATGCAGAATAGTGACAGATGCAGAATTTGCCAATCTTTATCCTCTGTCTGCTGTGTAAAACACAACATGGAACAGTTCTGGAACACCTTTTCTTTGTAGGCAAGGACAAAAGCTTCTTCCAGAAAATACCACTTTTACCTAAATATTTTTGCCCTGCTTGAGCACTATGATGTTAAAAATGAAGTGAAATCTTAGAACGTGTAAAGAATTTGTCTGAATTTATTTATGCCTAAAAATGGTTTATGTTATAAGATACTATATTTTGAGATCCTTTAAATTGCATAAACAATTTCTTTTCCAAAACATGAACAGAGGCATATCGCAGTTTAGTTAATTTAAGTAGTCTATCCATTCAATACAGAAAAATACAAAACTAAGTTATTCAATGGTGTAATTGGCACAGCTCCATAGATCCCAACAGGGCTTTACCAGCTTGTGCTAGGAGATACCTTGGCCCATGATATTAGTCTAATGCATAGTCCTGGAAATAACAGATTAAGTACTCTGGTATGTGCTTACATTTTAAAGTACATATGATCTACTTGATATAACAACCCTTTTTAAGTTAAATGTGTACTTTACTGTACTCACAGACTATTTAAAAGCTGCACTAGGTAACACTCTTTTGGGTCCAGTACAGGATAGTCTAAATTCTGCTTTGTTTTGTGGGTTTTCTTTCTCCTAAAGGACTGTCATGTAATGATTATATATCAACTTAAAAAATTAAATTACATTACTGCCATAAAATGCATGTGTTTTTATATGCAAAATACTTATGGCGTTTTTCCAGCAGAATGTGGCATGGTGATCCTAGTGATGCAAGTGGATGGTGGGAAGCACAAAGCAGGACTTTATCTCCAAGCCTGAGCAGCGTGACTCACCCAGCCTTATCAGCTCCACAACTTCCATGGCGTGAACAGCTTTCAGCATTGGGAAGTCACAACGCTAGCACAACTAACAGGTTGCTCAACTGCAGCATTGTTCCTTTCTCCTTTGACTCCCGTTTTTCATAGACACATTCAAGAAACCTTGGACTTTCTGCCAAATGACGGTCTCCAGTTTTACCCTGCCCCAAGAGATGCAGGGGAAATCAGACCAATCCTACTATTAACTGGGGGGTTTTTGCACTTGGACTCAGGCCAGTGGCTGGGAAATTAAGATCACAGTGAAACAGGGCAGAGGGAAAAGGTTCCTGACACTTTTCCGTGACACTGGGAGAACTCCACAGATTAATGTACTCTTTAGAGTCCCATCATACAGCACAAGAAAGAAAATCCTACCATAGAACCTCCCAAGGTTTCCGGCCTCTCAGGTAGGCTTTGCCTCAGAGAGGATGTCTTGGCAGGAACAGATGTGATAACAAATGACCTTTAGAACTGCATCCTGAGAGCTGCTGACCGTTTCCTGAAAGCTGTTCATCCTCCTGAGCTCCTGGCTGTAGTTTGGAAACCTTGAGATCCTGGCATACAGCTGAAAAGGGTCAAACCCAAGAAAAATAGATCATAAGACAGAATCAAAAGAATGTGGGGGCAAAACCAGAGTACATACGTGTACTGCTTTTAAAGACAAAAATCATAAATCCAAATGCAATGACAAAACTCATCCACAAATGAAGGAAAAAATTCTGGGATGAACAAAGGCTATCAAATGATAATACAAAAAAAAGGGGGGGTTCAAAGCTATTTAATTTTAACTCCAATCCCAATTATATCAAATGTATAATATTAGATAACAACACCAAATGTATAATATAAGATAACATAATACTGGTATATTCTTGTGAGAGCACTCAGATTTGCTGTGCAGCACAGAAAGCTGCCTTTCCCAGTGATAGTGGACAGGGAAAGTGGCGCAGAGAGAAAGCAGTGCACCTAGGGAGGTCCAGAGGAGAGGCTGCGGACGCAGGCGTGTGCCCACAGGCGTGAGAGAGGAAGATGGGAGATGGTTTATTTGTTCCTCTTGGGCTTCATCAACTACAGTGAAAACTTTCTCAGCAGTGACTTCTTGCAAAGCTCCTTGAAATCAAGACTATGACCATATCCCATGACTAGCGTGGAGCAAAAGTCACATTTCACCCATATGCTCACTTAGGTTTATGTTGATGACTTCAGGCTGTCTCAACTAAGTCTTCTCGGAAAAAAAAAAGGCTGAAAGAATAACAACATACTCACTGGCATTCCATTTTTAAGGCAAGTTTGGGAAAAAACCTGGTCCTGCTAATACAATGATATGCTACATCTCATTCATTGCCTGTGAGAGGCAGAGAAGAGAAGAGAAAAAGGGGAGGGAGAAGCAGGAGATGGAAGGAGACAGAAAGCAGAAACAAAGGTGCAGTATCTGGAGACAAAACGAAAGGAGGGATGACATCAGGGAATGTGCAAAAGATCCCTCTTCCTACATTTGTTAAAACTAAACATGCACACAAACTATAAAGCTGAAATTAAAAGCACAGGCAGGCTTATTTGGTTTTATCACTTCAACCGGTGAATTTATATTCTCCATGATTTTTCCCCTGTCAATTCCTGTCCTTTCCTTGCAATGCCTTCTGCTTTTTCGCTTGTCTTTTCTCCTTTTTCTTTTCAAAGCCATCTTGCTTTGTTCCTTTTTCTTTGCTTCTGTCTGCTTCTTTCTTTCTCTTCCTTTCTTCTCTTGCTCTCCCTTGTCTTTTTTGTCTTGCTCTTGCTCTCCCATGTGTTCCCTGAGCACATGAACAACATAAGCACAAATACTGGAAAAGCATTTTTTTTTCCTCGATGCTCCTTTTCTATCCCCATGTGGTTTTGACTGCTGTAGCTCTGTTAGGTTTTAAATACACATGGGGAAGCCACTTGTACTCCCATGTGTTTTAGGACTATCTACAGTAGCACACTGCAGGAAAAACATGTGGGAAGGGAATGTGTCGGAAAAGTTGCTTGTACTCCCTCCAACACGTGGGCCACATTTAACAAGGTCAAGGGACAAGTGTGGCTCACAGGCATTAGTTTGACCGGCACTATAAAAAGGATCATGCATTCTTCTTTCTTTTACCTGCGCACACTCTGCAGTTAATCACTCGCCCGAATACAGCTTGCGGAGTTTCAATTGATCTACTTTTATTTTTAGGCTAGACGATCAGCTTAACGTATTTTTAGGAACAGATTATCGTATTTTTTTCCCTGATTTGACAATTCCAAGATAATGAAGGATATAAACGTACCAAGAGGAAGCCTCTTTTTTTCTTTCTTTCCCCTTTGTCTTCCCTCCTGTGTGAGAGCATCCTGCATGCTGTGATTGAGCAGACAAGGGTACGCCTGTTAAGCTGGCTGGCTGCTCCTACGGCAGATACTTTCTGCCGAGGGTTCCCTTCTGAACTTTCCTGCGACAAGACCAAATTCACACAAAATGTCAGTGAACTGTTGGTTCATGTTATGCACATTTTGACACCTTTCAGCTGGCTTTCACAGATTTTTCAAAGCACCTGTTCCAATACAACCTGTCTTTTTGGCAGCAACCAGTACCAGTAAGCCCCTGATTTTCTTTCCTCCTTCGCTCAACCATTTCTAACAATGTACGTGTCAAAAAATATAACGAAGTGAAAGGAGGCAAATTCAGTCCAGCTCTCCTAGATAGCGGACCACACTTCCTGCAGAAAAAAAAAAAAAATTGTTCGCATTGTTACACAGAGTAACTGAACTGTTCTTGCCTGTCACTCACGTCTGAGGGGAAAGGTCCAGCTGACTTGCAAGTGGGCTCTTTGCCATGGGAACAGATGGGCACGGGGTTCGACAGCCAAGAAATGATGGATCAAATTTTGAAATTTGTTGCTCGCTCTCCACTCCAATAGTTCCTAATTGGCCTCAATGGAACTTTATTGCTGTAAAAATGATATAATGGCAACAACATTTGAGTGAATAAATACACATCCCATCTAGGTGCTGCAAGGCTTCCTGGCTGGAATGATGCCGTCAGGGAAAGCCTGTTACAGGCTGACGTAGCTCTCTAAGGTTAACGTGTCCTTATGTGAGCATCCAGTGGAGTTGAAGGGGAGGATCTAATGCTTATTGTGAATGGTGGTGTAAGAGAAAGTCTTTTGTCTGAAAAGATGCTTTAAATAAACATAACCATTTAAACAACAAATGGGTTCACCTATGTCTTGTAATATGCATAAGGCAAGAGGAGGTAAGATGTTTTTTCAGTGATGCACTGTTTATAATATATTGTCTAAAATTGTTATCACCTATATAACAAATATTATTCATGATTTAACATAGCAAATTTACCAAAATCAAATTATATTTGACTGCTAGTAATAAGAAAATAAACCTTCTTGTAGAAGAAAATAGTTTCCCAGCTTTCTAAGTGCTGCTGTGGCATTATACATTCGCCTCAAATTCCTGTGTTCTCAGTGAAAATATAGGCTGTGAAAACAATATCGATTTACCCTTACATCTCACTGATGCACTTATTTAGTCCTGGCTTGTATCATCAGCAATTTGAATTATTACTGAAGAAAAAGTGTTCACTTTACCCACAAAATACTGGCTTCTCACACTTCTTCATAATGGTTGTACACAGCTTTGTAATTTTAACTCTGTCTCTCTATTATCATTTTTACTATATCAACATCATATTATGTTAACTAATTCCAGCACTTCCAAGCCAGGATCTTAACAGATTGTTTATACTGTAATGGGAATTTCCTGTCTTGTGCCTCTTTCTTGCATACTTGTGCCTCTTTCTTTGACAGGTCACTGATGCATTTGCAAAAATAGTTGAAGAGCTCTATGAGTGCACCGATAAGACGCGGTGACGATGATAATTAGTGTTACCTTTAGAAATACATTGTGTTTTTAATAAAATTGCACAAACGGTAAAAACAGATAAAATATTTTTACAAGTATCTACACAACATATATCTCAGGGAAAAAAAGCAATTTCCCAGGGTCTCTTCCAATTTTTCTCCACCACCTCAGGCCCAGTGCTATTTGGTACGGGCAGATTAGGGTAGCTGATGATTCCTATTGATTTAAATGTCGTGCTAGGAAGCCTAAATCCCCAAGAGCAATAGAATCTCCCCTATCACTATCCTACTGCTTATTGACCTAATTCACTAACCAACCATCAGGGTTTTCTCTCACAACAAATAAATCTTGCATGAAACAGACAGTACATGGACACTCGTAGTTTTCAGTGGTGTTGCCAATGAAATAAATTTAGTCACTAAAGCATTCCTCTTTGTTGGCTCAAACTGGCCGTAATGCCATTTGCCATTTAAAAATGGTCAGAAACCACAACTGTATTTTTACACCAAAACCGTCTCTACAAGCTGAAATAAACTTGGTGTCATATAAACAATGCAGACCGTTCAGCACGTGTAAAATTCCCTGTATTTCAATGCTCTCATTTGCCTGTAAGTTATTGCTGGAACGGCTGCTGAACAGGTCTAATGGTTGCAGCATTTTAACCACTAATTGAGATACTACTTAGAGCCAGTGTGTTTACTGCTCAAAATTCTGATAATTAGTAAACTTCCTCTTTCGTTAATTGAGTCAAACACATGCAGAATGAGACGGGGGTTGTTACGTTATTCTGAGTCTCACAGGGCAGTCTTTTCGACTAAAACTTTTAACTCAGGCTCTGCAGATGCCTGCGTCTGAACTTCACTCTCAGTGATTTTACTGGGTTGAATAAGAGGTTTGTTTATACGTAAAAGTCACTTAGTGGCTCTATAAAATGCGGTAGTCACTAGATGTGAAATGTGTTCACCAAAATAGAATACAAAAAATACACTATATTAAAAAAACCAAACTCCATACTATTTTGATAGGCAGATCTGTTTCAGAGAAGAGGCCTAATTCTGCTCCCAGTAAAGTTAATTAGAGCAGCAGCAAGGTCCTAAATTACTAGTCCTCTCATCAATATCAAGTTAAGCTTTTATCAATGTAATTTGAAGCAGTATTAAAAGCGATAAATGCTAATTTATAATTGCTGATATTATCAAAGCAAGATCATTTGCAACCATACGTAAATGTGCCAGATTTTTATCACGTTATAAAGGTTAACATAAGTGTTACAAGAAACATCAATGAGCTGCGCACACTACGTTTGCTTTGGGTTAGATAAGTATGCTTTGTAGTAGTTGATATTCCCTCTAGATAATGGATATGGGCCAGAACCTCTGCTGACACAAAGCAATATAAGTAATTTGAAGGCAGATATGCTGCTTCACACTAGCTGCAGATCTAGCCCTAATATCTTTAGATGCAACAAACCATCTTAAATAAGTCTGCTTCCTAACTATTACTCAGCCATTCCTTCCTGGTGCCAAAAGGGAACTGTGAATGCCAAGGGCTGCAGGATTTTATTTATCAGAGCTTCTTTCAAGGCATCTATCATTTTGGCACGCAAACCTTGCCTTACGATCAGAATCAAACGTTTTCATGAAACAGCAGGATTAATTCTAGCAAAAAATTAGCATAGTCTCTGCCCTTGCTGTAATATCTGTTCCAATTATTTTTTTTGATGAAAACTGCATATCATGTTAGTAGATGTGGATACTTTTGTTGCTGTGTACTGCTGAACTGTATAAAGAGAATTAAAAATGTTATACCATGCATCTCTTTAAATACTGGATTACTGATAACTCATTGTTTGTATTTCTGTATTTATCTACCTTGATAAGAAGCTAACTGAGTGCAGAGCTAAGAAAATCACATTTCTGTTTGTTATACAAATATAGAATTATTTTACCAATTAGGTGCTATGCTAAACAAGACTTTAGTGTCCTGACATTAAACATCTGGAGACAAATAGTGCCTAAAACATACAGCCTAATTTTCCTTTGAGGTTTATCTATTTTTACTTACATTTGCTGGATGTCAGCTTATAATAATTACTCTTCTATACACATCTCTAGCACTAATGTGACAGACTGTGAATGTTTCTTGACAATAGAGCATAATATCCTCCTTCCAGGCTTCCAGCAGCAAGGCTACAATCTTACCATCGAGTGTATAAACATGCAAAAAGGCTTACTTAAAACATTGACAAATTTCAAATGTATTTGGTGCACTGTTTGAAAGCACGTACAGATTAGACATTTCTTAATAAAGCTAAAAAATAAGGCTAAATGTAAAGAACTCTGGGTACCATGTGTGACGCCTGTATCCGAGCGCTGCCTGAGCAGCACGAGCAGTAGGTACAACTTTGAAGTATCCGTAAATGATGTCAGGTCATTTGAAAAGTAGCAAAAATTTCCATTTAAAGTCTACAACCCATAAATGTTGCTTACAAAGACAGAATACCAAGATAATCACTAAAAAGCATTTCCTAGCATTTTTGTGAATATGACAAACTGTGTTCATCTGTGACACGGGACTAGACATGGAATTACAGTAGCAGTTCCACAAAAGCAGCAGGAATCTTTGTATTTCTCCATCCGACATTAAAGGCAGCATCTTTTGTGTAGGCCTCATTTATAGATCCCCAGGAATTTAGCCAAGGACACTAGAGTTTAATCTTAAGAACGAGCAAATGCATTATGAACTACATAGCTTGATTTCTCTGCAAGAGAGAGAGAACGACTGAAAACTCAGTTAAATACAGCACTTTCACTTAATTAGGAAGACTTAAAAATATGTTAAAACACACAAAAAGACAAAGCTGCTGTCCTGGAGGATGATCTAGTACATCACACTGACGCTTGCTCACATGCCTAAATCCTGACATCCTTTTATTACTCAGGTTTTTGTGTTAACTTCAACATAAAGTGTACAAGTTCTCCCTGCGATTTTTTTTTAGTTTGACAATTAATAACAAAATATAAATTCAAATAATTTTTTTAGTTTTGGTCTGATAAACGTTTTAGTAAAACAAGGGGAAAATGGAACTTTTACCTTATGTAAGATTTGCCTGATTGTTAGGAGAATCGATGATATTTTAAACAAGTGGTTGGCTCTGGTTGCCTCTGTTCCTGAGTACTTAAATAAGGACTGAAATATAAATAACTTAAAAGTGTATAATTGGAAAGCTCAGAGTTTTGGTGGTTCTCTTTTTTCACAGCCTAAGAATATGTGGCTTTTGTCATGTATGAGGGGAAAATCAGAAGATTTTAAGTTTTGACAAATAATAGAAGCTAAAACCAAGTCAGAATAAAGCTAATCAAAAGGTAAATAGGTAAGTCCTCCTTCTTTTTTAATAAATTAATGTCACTTAATTCCAAAAATGCTACCTAGTAGCAAAAATATTTTCAGGTTAAACTTAGAATAAAAAATATTAAATACCTGATCAAAAATGTATTCAGCTACTACAGATTTTACCTCACTGAAATAAATCTGGTGCTTTCACATATTTAACTAAAAAGCTAATTTCCTTAACTGTTGATCAGAACTATTTGTGAGCAAACAAAGTATGTTTTATGGAATAATCCTTGTCTTAGCCAAATCATGCATTTATTGACATTATTATATACCCAAAAAATCTGGAAGTATAAAATATTTTTTAAGATACGTGGCAAGTCCTGCACTTTCACCAGATTTGAGGACTGTCCGCAGCAATCGTACCAAATAAATAATCCACATAATGGCTTGGTTTGAGGCAGTATTTTATTTACTGTCTTGCACTTTTATGCCTGTGACATGAGAGAAATTTTCCTGGGCCTTTTGGGGCATACAAACTCCTTTTCTTTCATGCTGTGATCACGGCAGCGACTGATACACGAGTATCACCTTTTTTTTTTCAGATATGAATACAGCAAGAAATATTTTTTGTAGAAAATAGTTACTTATTCTTTACTGTTCATATCTGCTTGAAACTTTTTATTCAGTAAAATATATATTGTAATAAAGAAGATTTGATACTGACTCAAAATAAAAGATTTAGGGGGATTGCATTATTGTGTGGGTGAAACTCTTGGAATTCAGTAGTAATTTTGAAGGAAACTGACACTAGAACATCACCTTAAATTACTGTCTTTTAAGTCTGTGGAGAGCAATACACAGGGAAAAGAAAAAGGGCTAATCTGAGACTTCTCAGAAATAATTATGCCAACTCTTGAATTTTATGTATTAGTCCTCTGGACCCGCTAAGTGATTTCCCTTCGTTTTGAGTGGTTGCATTATTTAGTTTTGCCTAGCAAAGCTCAAGCTGTAAATATCTGCCTGCATGGACTGAGGTAGCTTGTTTCCCTGATTAATTAATGTTCAAGTATTAATGCATTTATTTCATCATTTCTTTATTCAATATAGAGTTTAGCTTCCTCCTTGAAATTGTAATGAACAGGCTTCTCAAATGCGTGTAAACTATGCAGAAGTAGTAAAATCTGACAGCAATCCGGCCAGCCGAATGCATCTCGTGTCCCTTTTGGAGGGAAAAAGAGAGAAAGGAAATAGGTCAGGCTGAGAGCTTGGGCGAGGCAAGTGGAAATATGAATTTTGTGATGAAAACTAGTTAAACTTACATGTACCACATAATCTTGCAGTGAAACTTTAGCAGTTGTTTTGCCTTTAAAGCTAGATTTCAATAAGCTATAAACAATAACGGGGTGTTGAAGCATAAATTTCTGCAACATGCGGTCATGCCATATGCGTACATTTCTAACTTTTGGGGGGTGACTATTCTTTTCTACAGCCTCGGTCTCCTTAACTTTGTAATTCCACAGCTCGGAGCTTTGTCCTCTCCTCCATTTTATGATTTTTCTTCTCCTCCATTTTATGCTGCCTTTTCTTAGGTATCGTGCCTGCGTTTGACAACCATACCAAAAGACAGGGAAAGCCTTATTTTCTCAACCCACCTGCCTGTTGCCATGCCTTTCTTGTTTCTGGCAAAATAAAAATGACCAGGACTTCTGTCAGTCAGAGCCCTGAAGCCCCGAGTTCTTCGATTCGGTGGTATTAAATTTTTATTCCAAAGTGTCAGGCCAGTGACACGACTTCAGGTCGCATCCCAAAACTTGAAATGTTCGTTCTTCACGGCATCACCAGGCCTCACATTGACACTGACGCTGTCAGAACTAAGGGCCTGATCCTGCAGCCAGTACGATTTTCCTTTTGACCTCAGTTTGGGTGTAACTGAGACACAAACCCACAAATGTGTGGTTTTTTACGGCACGGTGACTGGCTAACACCCAGTGCCGGGAAGGTGAGAAGGTGGAGTCACCCTGTCACCCGCGCTCTGCGTCCCCACTGAAGGGATGCCCACTGGGCAGCCGGGTTTGCAGAACTGAACTATATTCATATCACAACAAGTCAAAAAAGGGGAAAAATTAGGATAATAACCAAGTGTCTCATCTCAAAGGTGGTGTGATTCCAAGAAACAGAAAGTAGGGTGAGATGCGTGAAGTCTACGACCACCGCGACAAAACTTGGGCTGGCCTCCAAAGCCGGCCAGAGCTCTTCGATTGTAACTAGCGCGAGCTACGCATCCAGGCACAAAATCCTTAACAGCTTTTCCCACGAAATCACAATTTAATTAATTTCACAGCCGAGAGGACGCCGAACGTCTCTGCTCCCAGCCAGGAGCCCGGGTTTTCCGACAGCGCCGCCGACCTCCAACAGGCCGCGGTGCCTATAAGAGCAGCCTATACGCGCTATTTTATAT
>VXBO01012415.1:264382-295652 GCA_013400135.1 Rhinoptilus africanus
CCCCGCGCCCCTAGGTTGGCCGCTGTTTTCCAAGGATTTTGTTCCCGGTAGGGATCGGCTTTGCGCCCCCGGCCCCGCCGTGCGAGGTCAGGCTTGGCGACCCCCCCGCGGCGCGGAGGGGGAGCGGATGGGGCTCGTCAGCCGCCGTCGCCGGTCGCCCTGCTGGTCCGCGGGGCTATTCCCCGGGTCGCTTCGAGGTGGACGCCTCTGGCTGCGATCTCGTAACTTATTTTTATTTCAGGGGGAAATTTCTCTAGTATAACCCGCTTCTTCATTTACTTCCTCGCGCTTCCGATATAGCTGTACGTAAAGCATCGAAAACAGAATTCCCAGGGAAAGCCGGCGCTGGCTTGCCAAGAAAAACCGACTTTGGAAGTAACTATTTTTATACCGGCTTTACAAGTTGTTCCTAAATTCTTCAATGCTTTTCGCCAGCAGATTTGCTCAGTTTAGGAGGGATTCGCTTTTGTTATATTGCTGTCGTGGGATGTCATGAACCAAATTGAGCATTTTTAGAAACGGGAGCTGCGGGAACACTTCTACCAGCTGTTGGGCTGCTGGCATCTGGCAGACCCACTCCGCTCCTCCCGAGTTCCCGAGCTTAAAAGAGGAAAAAGAAGAAGTGCTCAGTAATTGATTACCTGAAAGGCACATTGAAAAAGTGCCATAAACCCGTAGTTGCTTTACCATATGGTATTCATGAATTGATTACGTTTTGGTTTGTCTTGATTTTGTTTTTAATACTTGTTTCCCAAATCTAGTAAAGCTGTCAATCTTTTCTGAGGCACAATGGAAACAAACAAACAAGAAAACCAATCACACAAAATACTTTCAGCTTTCGGTTGTTATATTTACAACTGTCTATTAAAATGGTTTTGTGGAAAATCTATCACTTAAATTCTTGTTATGAAAACATTTGCTTTGATTTCGGGAGTGACACCTTGACACTGGGCCTTTTGTATTGCCTTGCTGTACTGCTTAATTTTTATTTTTTTCCCCCATCTTTCCGTGAGTTAATGCCACTGCTTTAGTTTATACAAATGATCTCTATTTACCAAATGTATGTCTTGGCCATGGGAATAATTTATGTCTTATTTGTAAGAAGAGGTCCCTCAATGTCCATTTACAGTTCTGATTTTTAGCTGTTCGCAGACAGAGATCCCATTTAGGCAGCGTTTCTATTTTAAGAAAGCAAGCGAAGTGCCAAGCTAACTGTAATTACATTGTATTTCTTGTTCTTAAAATAGTTATGTGATGCAATCTGGTTGGTAGCTTTACCTCGGAACCGATTTGTTACTCGTGCAGAACAAATAATCAGTTCAGAGGCCTGACGCTTTCTCCTGTGCACGGCCAGCGTTGGTCTGAAGGTTAACTTTACAAGGACCAAGCTCCGGGGTAGTAATGTCTGTTTGTGTGGGTTATCGTCCTTTTTGGCTCACTCTGGTACTGCATTGCTTTTCTATAGGCTTTAGTTTTTCAGACGCTAGAAAGGAGAGAAATGTCTGCAAATACAGTGTTTCTTATTACAATTTGTTTGAAAGGCCGAGGCCTACAAATATTTTACCCTCTCCCCAACCTGTGCCTTTAAGTCGAATTCATAGTTCTATAATTAAAATGATGGCTGTTATTTTTGACCTCTGGATGTGCTAGATACAGGTTTTAAAACTTTCTCCTAAATGAATTTTCATGAAGTGTTTTTTAAAACCTCCCCCCAAATAAAATGTAATTTTGTCCTTTTTTAAAGCACTTATACAAATATTCTGAGACACAGCTGTCTAGCAGATAACTGGTGTACCTTTTATGGCCTTGATCTAGTGAGCTCTGAAGCACTGATTTGAGAAAGAAAGATGTCCGTCTATACATGGATCTCTGTATAAATCCATATATAAAAGGATTTGGGGCTTGTTTCTTGGAGGTGTTTGCTTTAAGATGATGTAGACAGTCTTTGCCTGCTGTCATTTTCCATCAGCTGTAGGAATCAGGGGCATCTTGCAGGGTTCTTGGGCTGGATCTCAAAGGTTGTCGGGGTTTAGTCTATTTCCAGCTGAAGCAGAAGGCAAGATGACAGTGACTTGAATTTGAACAAAATTGAGCACTTAAAATGTACTGTAGTGTACTCTTGCATTATTGGCCTCAGTTTATATTACTGGAATATCCATAATTCAGACTGGCAGCAGTGAAAGATCAGTGCTCAAGGAATAAAGCCTTTGGTCCCACTTTTAGAAGTCCTTTTGATAAATACTTAATATCTTAGAAGGAAAATAAATACTAGTTTGAGACCTTGTTCTTTGTGGAGGTGTCCCTGGGCACCATGATAACATCATGAAAGATGGAGGTGTGTTTAAAAAATAATTCTTGACTGCGCTGTAAGCCCTGCTCCTGGGGTATTGAACCAGGTAGAAGCAGTGGTAGTGTTGCAAAGTAGGAGATGGCAGACTGCAGCACGGAGGGGAGCAAGCGGCCAGGATCAGAGGTGGGAGTTCTTGTGCTGGCTTGGCTCTTGAGAAACCTTAAGGTACCGTTATGTGTAGGCTTCTGTGTGTGACCTGCAAGGAAAACTGGTGGGCACTGGCAAGCTGGAGAGGAGGTCAGAGAGGACCAACGGGAAACCCACCTTTTCCCTGGGCATCTCTCTTCTGAGGCTTCTGTATCCCATCAAGCTCTGGAACCGCCTTTCCCACTGAGCAGAGATCCCAAACGTGGTTGTAACCAGGGAACTGGAATCTGGCCCTGGGCTTTGACACATTTACGTGGCACTGGCTCTGTCGTGGTCAGGAATGTCCTGGAGGGTTAGTGCCTGGGAGCTCAGCAGCTTTCTGGTGGCAGGAAAGTGCAAGGAATGATCAGAGAAATTCCTTTGTCAGAACTCATTCCTGTGTGTTTTCTAACTCTGTGGTTGGCTCTGATACAGTTGTTTCTTATGATTAAATACCACCACGAATAATAATTGCAGGATTTGTCCTTTGAATGTTTAATTAATGGATAATTGAAAAAAAAAATCTCCAAAACTCCTAAACTTTTTCTGTTTAATAAATATGTACTTGGAACAATGACAGACAATTTTTCAAATTTAGTTTGTGGAGACCTGCTGACTGGTGGGAGAAGCTACTTTGATAGTAACAGTTTTAAATATATTATTTTAAAATAAACCTGTTCATTTGGCAGCTACAGCTTATGAAGTTTGGTACTGGAATGCATTATTGAGCCCCACACCCCACCGTCCTTCTGAAATTTAAAATCCTAGAAATAGACTATTTTGAATTATAAGGGCAGATGAACTTGAGCTCTCTTTCTTGCACTGAGATTTAGGCAGCTTTCTGTCTTTTAATAAATTTAGGAGAAGAAATTAATGTTTCTAAGAGTGGTAGTCACTGAGGGCCTAATTCTTCTTTCTTCATCTGCCTTGTGAAGTGCAGCACTCTGTAAATAAATAGTCCCTTTGAAATAGTGTTTTAATTTTTTTTTTTGAGGCATTTACAATTCAGCATTAATAAACGTATCAGAATAACACTTTAATTACTTCTGGGTGTTCATTTTTGTATTCTCTCAGAGTACAAAGTAGATTTTTATTTATTTATTTTGCATTAGAGCTTGTGGTGATGGGATTGTTGCTTTTCATTTGTAAGTTATTTAAGGATATAATTAGAATTAAGTTTAGTCTAGCAACTAATAACTCTGAGGTTATTACAAGATCAGCTCTTTAACCTCTTTCTTGGGCCTGATCACATTCTTAAGCATAATGGCTGTGGGAGTCATAGAGAAAGCTGTCTGGAACATGGAAAAAGAAATTTGAAGCTGTGTGGTCTAGCAGCCTGTGTGTTGCCATGGGACTCTGTGTGCTGGGACCCTGCACACCTGGGCTCCCTTCTTCTTCCTGCTGGCGTATTTTTATCATCTCGGGCAGATAACTTCAACTTGTGTCATTCTGCCTTACCTACTTGCTGGCCAGTCTGCAGGGTTCCAGGAGCCAAGTTCCAAAATGCCAGTGTAAAGAAGACCCTCTCCCATCCTCCCACTCCACCAGCCTACAGCCCCTTACCTCTTGTGGGGACACAAGTACACAAGGTCCTTGCCTTGTGTCTCCTTTTGATTCTGCCCAGTGTCAAACTACTTGTGAGTTTCTGAGCCCTTGCAGTCCAGCATACAAGCTATACTCACCTGCAGGCCCAAGTCCTTTCCTCCCCTGTTACCTCTGGGCATCTTCTCCTGCATCTGTTCCCCGCAGTCTGTGTTGGCAGGAGGCTGTAGCCTGGGGACAGGGCTTGGCTGTGTCTAACTCAGTCTTCATCACAAACACTTGTGGCACAGCAGATTTTCCCCTACTTCATGGTCTGTTCTTATGCAGGTAAAGGATGATGTCATGAGTGTTAGTTCTCTCCTGGCTCCAGAGCTATTCCACTAGTGTCAGTCTTTATTTTTGAGAAAAGGCCATTCAAATGTATTTCCCTCATCCAATTACAACGAGTCTTTTTGCCCATGCTTTTCTCAGCTTCTTTTCCCAGTGTGCATCTTTAAATGTACCTATTTTAAATGCAACGGTTGGACACTTTGCCCTTTGTAAGGAGGATCAGACTCTGGGAAAGGATTTCAGGACTTAGTTCCAGATTTTAAATAATATTAAAGAATATGCTCTGACAGTGCAGTGCTTTGTAAAAAGCCTCCTAGGAGCACAGGGTGTGTGGGGAGGATGGCTGTCGAGTCAGTTGAGCCGGAAAAGAGCTGCTCCCTTAAAGCACCTGTGTTCTTGCCCTACCTGGATCTTCCAAGTGGATATGCACGGACAGACTCCAGTGCCCTCGTGTAGGCAGCTTCAACATTTGAGTTTATGTTGCGAGGAATGCACTTTTTTTTATTATTATTATTTTTATTTTGAGTTAAAAGCTTTGCTGAGCTAAGTGGGAGAGAAGTATGCAATGTGTCATGAAAGGCAAAAGATTATCTTTGGAGTTGTAGTAGATCAAGTGAGGAGAGCGACTTTCCCTGAGGCTTGATGATGTGGTAGTGCTTGATGAAGGGAAGAAGGAGGCTGTGTATTAAGGAAGGTACCAGCGAGATGACGGAGGAGGAGAAAATTAATGTAGCTGAAGCTGGAGGACTGGCTTTTTCTGTAACTCAGTCAACTGAGAGCTCAACTGGTCCAGGATTCCTCCTCTTCTCAGCCCCTGGCCTGTTTGGAGGAGATCTGCAAGTAGAAATTTCAAAACCAGGATTTGCTGGGAACTTTTGTCTCGTCTTAGCGAGTGGCCACTAAAAAGAAGCAGCTCCTTGTGACCACCTTGGTTTTTGTGTGTCTGCGAAGGATTGAGCGGTCGCCACTAACTAGTTCCATGAGGGGCATTTTCAGAAATTGTTCCTTTTGGAACAGGATTAGTTCTGCTCCATTAATGCAGAAGCAGGGTCTGGAAAATGATCAGCCAGATCAGCTTTTCAGAGGCAGAAACTTGCTGCTCCTCTATCCTTCAGAAATCTCCAGCCCCGCTGTCAAACTGAATCTGCATTATGTCCCGCGTCATCTGGCAACTGCTGTATGAATTACTTGATTACGTAGAGTCTCTGTTACCAAACTGTATTTATGTTCCCTTTGATATTTGAAGGACTGTAGTTGTGTTGTGCATGGACCTGTCGCAGTGAGGAGTCCTCTCTTGGTGTGAGCCACACTTGAGGAGTATGTGCTTGAGCCATGCATACTGTGCTGTCTCTGGAGGAGGACGTGTCAAGGCAAGCGAGTGTGAAAGTTCTCTCTCTCACCATTCTTCTGGGAAATTTGTTTTAAGTCTCCTACTTAAAACTCACTGCTATGCTGCTTCTAGGAAAGGGTAGTTGAAGATAGGGAGCTGGAGTGAGGCAGAAATAAATTACCATTTTATTTCTGTATTAGATCATCTGAATTTGACATCAGGAGCCCTGAAAAATCAGATGAAATGATGAATTTTTGAGGACTAGTGTTTGCTCGGTGAATATTCTTAGTGTAACAGGTAATGCACAAGCATTAGAAGACAATGTTTTGTTTGATCCAAAGCATAAATTAAAGGAAAGCATCTTCAAGAAAGAGTGTATGCAGAGACAACACTAGCGTAGAATGACTTTTTCTCCATATTTACATTTTAAAATGGAAACAAATTTTGTTTTTTAAGGAAGGAGAATAGGGTAGGAGTGGTCATCTTCAGGTGCAGAAATGCAGAGAATTTGAGATGTAGAGTGATGTTTCTCTGACTTATGTCTATTCAAATTTGACGAAGGTTTGTTGGGAGTGGGAGGATGATTTTACCCAAGAAATCAAAATGACCAGATGAAGATTGCCATCTCCAGAACAGTGACTGTCTGGCTACAGAAACTTGGAATGAAAAAACCTTGAACCTGCCACTACTCTGATCGGGTTTTTTTGTTTGTTTGTTTCTTTCTTTCTTCCCCAAGATAGGCATCAGCCAGCACTTGCTTGCTAAAAGAAAGTTCATCAGGCCAGGGCAGAACAGCTCCACTTGAGAAGTGTGTCTAAGGGGTGATTCAGCTTCTAAAGTGTGTAATTCTTTGAAACAAATCTGAGTGGGAAACTGAGGATAGAAAGGGGAATCGTTCCTTGCCCAAGGTCAGTCAGGGTTTCGTGATGCAAGAGAGAATATTTGGCAGTAATTCTTTGTTACTCTGTTTCTGAGTTTCTAGTGGGAACTCTTCCAAAACAAATCTAGTCCAATAGTCTAAATGCCTTATTTTGTAGTTTACTTTCCGTGTTGCTCCCTTTGAATTAGAGTTAATGAATTTCCTACTTCTGTCACAAGAGACTTATTTAGAAGACCACCAAAGAGTTCTCCTAAAGGTTTTGGCAGCAAGACACTGCTACTCCCTGCTCTGTATGGCTCTGTTCACTTGAGTGAACGGTAGAGGTAAAAGGAAGTCGTTGGAAGGTTCTTACCTATTTTCCTGCCTTAAGATAATGTTAAAAAAATTTGAATGTAATTTAAAATGCTGATAAGAATCCTGGCTTGGGCCTCTTTGGAGAAGAGGGGTAGGCTTTGCTGTAGACAGGACAGTCAAAAGAAATAAAGAGAACAAGTTGAGGAGCTCACCAAATACAACCATCTCTGGGAGGCAGAGCTGGGTTGGACAGGAAAGCCTCCTCCAGGGTCAGGCACATCTAGCACTGTCTTCAAAAGTCATAGAAGGAAAGGTGGGCATCCTGCTTTTCCTGTATATGTTTTAGTGAAGACCGTATAATCTCTATGTATCTGTTCACGCTTTCAGAATTAATTTTTTAGTTTTCTAAGTGAGAAATTATTTCTTCTAAGGCAGAAATACTCAATTTGCTGAAGGTGTAAAAATGACAATGGTGAAAACTCAGTTTGCCTTGCAGAGGAATCTGAGATGATGGATGGGGCCTCAGTGCAGAGAAAGAAACTGGTTTTAGAGAAGGTAGGAAGTAGAGGTAGAAGCTCTTAATTATGTTCAATGCACAGGCATAATCTAGGCCTATACACTTGTATCAATTCTCAGTTAATTTGATGTCAATATTGTACAGCAACAGGAATTGATTTTTCTTTTTCTTCTTCCACTAAAGCTCTTGTCATGACAATTATTTGTTCATTGTCTTCTCACATGCAGACATCACTTTAGGAAAATGTATTTTCCTTGAGGATCAACACAATTTCTTTTATTTCTAAACCTTTTCCATCCCTTTGCTGTTTTTTCAACCCAGTTTTAGCATCTTGTGTCTTCAAACAGTAACTTTCATTTCACTTTTCATCTCTATCCTCACCTTCGGTTTCATCAGCTAAAATAATTTGCAATAGAAAGTTTTGTGCTGACACTTACATGCCACCAAGTTTAACACAGTTTGTACTAGAATGAAATGAGTGGTATTGGTCATGGGGAGCCATGCTGCTTGGAAGCATTTACAGACTGAAGGCTCTTTCGCCTGTTCTAAAAGTGAATTCTGTATCAGCTAATCTTGAAAATACAAACAATATAAATCTCGTATTTGAGACAACTCAAAGCATATGTATGGGTAAACTTTCTTAAATGTGGTTTTACATTTTGTGGTGTCTAGGTAGGTTGTGCAGGCCAGAAACATGTTATGTGGTCTGGATCTAGCTCGTGGGTTCCTCCTGGGTAAAGTGATTATAGTTTAAATTTCACTGGATTTTGAGACCATCACTGGAATTGAACTGTCTGCCACATCCTGCTTGAATGTCCCACCCATTAGGCTCTTGGCTTTTCTAGGGTCAGGAACACTGCACACGAAGGCAGTCTTCCTGTATGTTTTATATCAACACAACTTTGGTTTAAATTGGTTTCTTTTCTTTTTATTGCTTCTCTTTCTTAAATAATCTTGTTTTCATATTATCTCAACTTAAGGGATCAAATGTAATATGTGTACACTAAATACAAGTGTACTACTTCTAACTGTTCCTGCTCTTTACCTTCAGTGTAAAGAGTCAGCCTAGGAATCAAACAGCAACTCTTTGACCATGCAACTGGTGTCAGAGGGAAGTACAAGAAAATGCTCTCCCATAGAGGGTCCAGGTGACTTGCTAGAAGATAGGTCAATATAGGTGATATATGGGATTGGCACCAAGTTGTGTGGTTTTTTTATTTTTACTTTTAATTTGTCATATAAAGTACTTAGTGCATTTTTGTATGAAGTGTAACTTGCTGATGACCTTGCTGATTGCTGTGACTTGCTGATTTGGGAGAGTTTGCGAGAAGATGTCACTATGATGACCACATTCTGAAGTAGTGATTTCTGCAAAATGATAAATGAATTCACATTGATCTTACAATATTGGAGGATCTAGCTTTTGTCTGTTGGTGCACAGGAGGCCTCTTTCAGCTCCCAGTGGCTTTGATAGAAGGGCGAGCAGGTCCCAGCTATAACACAGACCTCTTTCCATAGGTTCTACATGTACATATTCAATTAATGCATGTTACAGAGCTGTTTTTGGTGGTTCTGTTGTGCTATTCTGACATCGCAATTTCATTTCACTTTTCTTCTTTTACTGTGCTGCCCCTTGAGACCTGTCTTATTTTGACTTGTGAACATGAGAGGCCGCACCTCTCATGGCAGTGTAGCTTCTGTCTGGAGTATTGACCTTCCCACAAGAAATTCGTTAGTGGTCAGCATGGCCCCCATGGTTAGTTTTACCCTCCTACCACTCTTTCAGAGCCATCTATAGATTATTAGGCTATTTTCTTCTAGCTGGGATCAATTTGGTTTTAATTTAAAATACATGTTCTCTGTGAGAATTACACTGCTGCTCAACTTTTTTCCTTTTCAGAGTGCTGTTCTATACAGAGGTACGCTATGAGTTTAACTTGTTATAGCATGCATCCCTTTGGACTAGTTCTTGCTCTAAGGCCCTCAGCTTTTCCTTGTCATGGTGTGCCCGTTCAACAACTGGGTGTCATCTGTCATTAGGCAGATGATCCCACTGTTGTGGGACTGTTGCACCAAAAGACATTTGTTCAGTGCTTATAACCCCACGAGCCCTAGGGAAGGGAAGTCTTGTTTTCTTCCACAGTCACCCAGCTAAATCTTTGCCTTCGTTAGCAAAAAAATGCAGTGGAAAGAACTGAGACAGCTGATATGGAGATTTCTGACTGTCGCCTGGAGTGTTTGGTGTTCTGTTGCAGCACTTTCGCATCTTCAGAGAGCATTGCTTTCTGGCTGAGGTATAAAGCTCAGAAGTAATAATTCATGCAGCTGGCTGGTACAGGGACAATACTCCGAAGAATCGCAATACAAGTAATTTTCCCTTCCCAGACCTTACAAATCGTATTTTTTTATGTAACCGTGTGGAACTAATTTATATTCCTATTGATAACTGTAGGAAGAGCTTCCACATACAGATCATCATCTTTGATTATCCTTGCTGCCTTTCACTGAATGTTTTCCAGTTCTATTCTAGGGGAGAGTATTAAATGGAGGACAGATTTATACAGTAACATAGTGATGGTCTCTGCTTTGGCCGCTATTCCTTTCCAAATAATCCTGAGCACTCTGTATACTTCTGTGGGTAAAGCTTCTCTTCTGCTACTGAGCAATGAGCTGGTGTCTCCATGGAACTGTCTGTTCTAACATTGAGATCGTTCTCCTGGGTGGTAGTGATCTGTTTGGGGTCCATCACCGCATGTGCAAGGTTGGGATTGGCTTTCCCATGTATGTTCCATTTCACTTGGCATTTTGTTACCCAGTCACTCGGTCTCTAGTTCTGTACAGTCTCCCTCCTTGGTACTACCTTGAATAACTGCGAGTCATCAGCAAAGTCTCACCTCACTGTTCATGGCCTGTTCCAGATCATAGATGAATAGTGGATGGGAATGCACTGTGACCTCCTCCCTCCTACTGCAAGAATGGAAAGTTTACTCCTCCAACTTCCTATTTTTAGCCAGTTATTTATCTGTGCAAGTACTTTCTTAAGCTGTCACAGCTGCTTACCTTACCTATAATTTCAAGTATATATTGTAAGAGCACCTTAGACAATGGACTTTTGTATTATTTCGCATTTAACTGATACACTGTGAACTCATCAGTGAAAATATATCATAAATAATAACATGATAAGAAAATCTTCAACTTCTCTATCTGGAGTGTAATAGATTATGGATATTGGTCCCCAAATCAATCATTGCTTATAACAGATGAAATGTAATTTGGTGTAATTCAATGTAGGTGTTCTGCTGACATGCTGAATGAGTGACATGCCAATGTCAGCCCACCAGGACCACCAGATGGAGTTTCCTGTGCGTACTTTAACACATGCATTTTATAGATGTTTGGATATACTTTATTTGCTTGTTTATGCTTTCACACATGTATTTTATAGATGTTTGAATAAGCTTATTTCTACATTTAACATTTTTTTATATTTCAGAAGTGTTTTGTACCTATGCAAAATGGGCAGAAACATTGCTATGCATCAGCAGTGCTATCCAAGTGCCGACTTCATTTCAGAGGAACACCTGGATTTCCTACAAGTTCTTAGTACCTGGAAGAGTAATTTAATAGGTTTTTATGAATTAAGGCAAATACTTAGAAAAATTCCTTCTTACCAAGTGGACTTTTCTCTTCCTGGTGTAACTCAGGTGTACTGTCTTTGCTGAGGCCTCTTTTGCTGGATGTCGTCCCAACTATTCAACAGACTGCTGCTTTGGCTCTTGGGAGACTTGCCAATTATAATGATGCCCTGGCAGAGGCAGTCGTGAAGGGAAACATTCTTCCACATCTCGTGTATTCATTGTCTGAGCAGAATGTAAGGCATCATTGTTTTCTTAAGTAATTTTTTTTTTGTTTCAGCTATTGCACAGGGAAAGAGAAATCTTTATCAGCTGTCTGCTGTTATTCTGATACAGCAATAAATGTACTGAAGTCAGTGACAGTATGTATGTTTGCACTCCTGAGAGATCATTGTGTACTGTGTGCCTAAGTTTGACTTTAAAATATCATCTTACCTTTTAGTGCAGTATAAAAAAAAAAATCTGTCTGTAGCATTGCTATGTTTTTGAAATGTTGAGTGATCCTTTATAAAAGGTCCCTCTATAAAAATAAGACTATTTGGAAGCTGTAGTGATAATTGACCAGGATTTGTTGATAATACCAAACAATTGTAAAATACGTATTAAAACCTGAACTTCTGCAATGAAATATTTAATATCTCCAAACATAGTCTTTTGGAAACTTGTAGCATGAGAAGTATCAAACCACTAACACAGGAAAATACACCAAAGGGTTTTCATCTTCATATTTGCAAAAAAAAAAAACCCCAACAAAAAAAATAGTTGTCGTATGCAAATAAATCTGGTGGTCTCGTTTTCTCCCTTCTTGCAGTTTTTCTTCAGGTTTTGCATGTATTCCGGCTTTGATATTCCAGTGATCCTAACCTAGATTAACAGAAATACTTTCAAATAAGTTCCTAATAACCAGGAAAAGAAAGAGACAGCTGAGAGTTAAGTGCATTGATATTGCAGCCATACTTAGGTTGCAGTTTTGATTTATTAGATTTAGGAGAAGTAAGGTTTCAATGGAAATATAATTTGGAAAACTATATATTTTCATTTTCAGTCTTTTGAGGAAAACATAAATGTAAGTCCTCCTTGCAGATTTCCTTTGTGTGCGTATGTGGCCATTGCCTATACAATTGATCTTCAGGGAAAAAAAAAAAAGCTAAAGAAAAACCTAGATGTCAACATTATTTCCATGCTATACCAGTAAGTTAAGGTTTTAGTTAGAAAAATTTATAACCATTTTGGTTATTTCTATTTTTAAGGGAAGAAGGGGAATGAAACTCTTCATCCTCTATTTTTGAGTTGGAAACCGCCCCCTTGCTACAACTCAAAGCCCTCACTAAATTAGCTTGAGTACCCTGATTTATCTCTTCCACGTTACTGCCCGTGCTGTCGTTACATTGAGATGGCTGTAATTCAGAATCACTTGGGCAGCAGCAAGATTAGTGTGAGGTCATGGAAAGCCTACTATGCCTTGGTGACTGAGGGCAAGTGAAGGAAACTCATTATCCAGTTCATGCAGAGTTTAGCAATGCATGCAGTTTGTTACTTCCCATAGCACATTCCCCCCCAACCCCCCCAAGTTTCCATTCCACTCACTCCTTGTATATCAACATCTATATTTAAGGAGGAGATTTTTTGAGCACACAGTAAATACTGATTCTACTGATTTATGGAGAACAGTTACAGGGTCACATCCCTGATTGATGTTTCGTTAATTAAATTGAGAAAAATATAGTTTTACAGTGTGTTCTGAATGTGCCTGTGAATATGGTTTGTTTGTAAATAAGAATGTTTTAAACAATAAAAACAAAGAAGTGTTTTGCTTTGTCAGGGGCGTAATTACTTAACAGAAATAACATACCCATATTTGCACAGACATATACACAACTATATCTCCATTGGGTTCAGCAAAATTTAGAGTAACTTGCATTAGCTAGGGATTTGACCATTTGTCTGTACTGTTTCCCCTAACTTTTGTTCCCTCTAAATGATGTTTAATGCTTTGCTTGTAAATTACGTTTAATGTAGCTGCTTGTAGGCCTTAACTTAGAAGACTGGTATTAAGGAATTGTATCAGTACTGGTAAGCTAGGGAGGGTCAGGCCATGCGTTTGAGCACTGGAAGATGACTGTGCTCTTTAATTGTTAACATGCTCTCTGATGTGGTTTTAGCCAAAGCCAACCATCAAAATACTTGGCAATGCCTGGACGTGGTTCAGGGGATAGCACAAGACAGGGACAGTTTCCAGTAGTACGGATGAGGCCATGGTGCGTTGAGGGAAGAGGGTGGATGTGGTGTGCTGTGCCACTTCCCCTCAGGACCGGGAAGTGGGCCCAGGTCCGTTATACTTTTTGTGGAGCCATTGCAGATACTCCTCTGTTGCCATACCTTAGTGTTTCAGATCAGACTTTTGAAGATGTTTGGGCACCTCACAGGATGCACAAAAGCACTCACGTGGTTCTTTGTTTCTCTGGACTTGATCCAAAAGGGATGTGGGCTTTATATTGTTGAAGTTTTGAGTACCTTGACAGTAGGAATCTGTCAGTGTGAAATGCCTAGGCTGCCTGTGCAGAGCACGGGAGAATCAAGCATCTTGGAATGAGATTAAAGCCAGATGGCACTTAGAGAGCCTTCTAGAGCTTGCCTATAGGGATGATCTGTCAACTGCCAGGCTGGAGAGCATACTCTGGGCACGTGGACGTAGCAGTAGATTACTCGTGTCCCAGTGAATCTTGCGCTCATTGCTGCACAGTAAATCCACGAGGGTGGGGAACTGGCTTTCTCCCAACACAGTCGCCTCTGGCCAGAGTGCTTTAACTGGCCTCTGGATTTTGAAACTGTAAGGCAGGGGAAGAAATTTAATCTTCAGCTTCCACATCCCAATTATAGTTATGAAACTGCAGGAGGAGACTGAAATGTGACTTTTGAGGGGAAGACTGTGCTTTTAGGAGAAGCTACAACCACCATTAGTGTTTACATGGAACCCCATGGTTTCATGGTGTGTGCAGCATCATACATTATACATATGCTCAAAACATATATTTGGCCCAACACTGAGGGAGATGGGTAGAACTGAGACAAGTGCTTGGATTTTGTTTGAATTTATGACAGAGGTGCCAAGGTGCCTAGTCCTGTCGAAAGTGAGCTGTTTCTGGACACACGCAGGAGTAAAATTGCAGACTGCCTGGTCAAAACCAAGGGTCATCCAGTGTTGAGTGTTTGGTGGGATGGGTTTTCAGTGGACTGTGGACTTAGGCAGTATTCAGGCATTTCAGGATTCAGATCCTAACCCCTTTTGTTAGATCTAATTCTCTGTGTCTCAGTTTCCTGTTTGTAAATGTAAACAATGTTTTCTCCTAGAGACGTTGTAAGGGCATATACATTAGAAATTGTGAAACCTTGCAAGTGTCGCAGATGCGTAGCATTATTTTAGGACCTTGCCCTGTATAACCTGTGTAATCTGGTTAAATATGTTAAGAGCTATTGTTTTTGCAGCTCTTATCGTTCACTACACACTTAAACAAACAGACTTATCTAGAGTATTATCTTTTCCCCATATCCTCTTAGCCTTCTCATTTTTTTCTGTTTGTTTATGCTTTTACTGCAAATTTTAGATCATGAGCTGTCTCAAATAAGGACTGTAAGTTCAGTGTTTGTGTGATGTCTGGTGGTCCTGATTTGGATCTGTATGAGATATTGCTGCTATTAAAAAAGTCTAATTTATGCACGTCTGTACCATATTATGCTTTGAACAACTTAATGTTAGTAAAAGCTTTTTTTTTTTTTCCTTCTCCCTAATTTGTATAGCGTTTCTACAAGAAAGCAGCTGCATTTGTGCTGAGAGCAGTTGGTAAACATTCTCCACAGCTAGCTCAGGCAATAGTTCAGTGTGGAGCACTGGAAATGCTTGTGATTTGTTTGGAAGATTTTGACCCCGGAGTCAAAGAAGCTGCATCTTGGGCACTTGGGTATATTTCCCGACACAATTCAGGTAACAGGTTTCACATGTGTTATCTTTCAGCTTAATGCTATGTGAGAGTTATAATCAATTGCATTATGGTAATGTTCATAAATAAACAAGATGCTTTTTCTTCATTATTGTTATAAAATCTTAAATTTGGAGGAAAAACCTGCTCTAACTATAACAGTCTGGTAATGCTATAATTTAGTGGGAAACTGACATATCTGACACCAGCAGTGCCCAGTTATGAGAGGTGCGCTAGGAGGAGATGCATTGGGCCTATGGCCAGGAAACAACACTCTTGTTTTACTCTCCTTCATGAAGAAATTTCAGAATCTTTATGTATTGTATAACTGTTACTGTGGAACAAAGTTTCATTTGCTCGACATTAATTCTTATTTTATACACATAGTAAAATGGAGAGGCCTAGGCAGAACCAAGTTTCATTCAGCTGACAGCAGTGCCTGCAGGATAAATGTGCCGAATTCGTTGCACTGACTGTAGTATCATTAGCCAGTAGACCACACTCTTCTCTGAGGGTCAGGAATAGATCCTAGGAATCCGATATCAAGCAGTTCACTGCTGTCTCACAAGCAGTTGTATAACTCACTGGCAGTGTCATGTTCCTATTTAAAAGCTGATCCATGTGGCTCGTAATTCTTTTACCAACTATTTATATAGTTCAAGTAAAAGTTTAGAGCTATGAGTCAAAGAACAGAGGGAAGAAACTGCTGGATGGAAGGGGTGGGAAAAATGGCTTATTCATATCTTTTAAAGTTAAAATTTTTCTAGGATCACAACATTAACACATGCATTTATGTTCAGTTTTGGCTTTAAAATGTACATAGATTGAATTTGGAAGTGATTTTTTTCTTTTTTTTTTTTTTTTAAATATGTGGACTGCTGGAGTGTGGAAATCATGGGGGATTTCCCCGTGCCACTTAGAGAGAGGGTTGACTTACTGGGACAGACTCCAAAGTTGTCAGCACCTTCCTAACACTACTTTTTCTGGGGAACAGATTCATTTTTGGGGCACCTTTATGTCCTGAAGATCTTTTGTCATTTGGTCATCGGGTCTGAGTCCCACCTCTGGTTGAAAATAATTGTTGCTTCCATCTGAAAGATATTTGCTTAAGTGTCATTTGAAAGTGTTCCTTTGTATGAATGTGTGTAGTGTATGTTACTCTTAACACAGACATTTCTGTAGTTTTGTTACGTCAGTAAATCAATATTGACTCACCTCAATTGCCCTTCATGCTATTCATTGCATGAAAGCTGGCTGATCTATAGGGTGATCCAGTTCACTCTTGTGATGACATTGTCTGCAACGATGGAGATGATGGGGGGGTATTGAAGACAACAAACTTCTCTTACAAATTTTTATTACACAATCAAGAATTATTTATTCGAACAGCATTTTCAGAAATTAGGTTGAAACTGCAAGTGCTGCCAAGCTGCAAGCATCAGGGTGTAGACAGATCACGAGAAGTAATCAATTTAAAAAAAACCCAAACAAACCACCAAACAAAATACAACCCGAAAAAACCCTGAAAAAATCATTCTTCCCCTGCCCAGTTATGGCCAGTTTGGGGGATTTACCTTCCTCTATAGCACAGTCACAGGAAGCCTCTAAAATGATTACTGAAAGTAGAGGAGTTATACTGAAGAAAGCTCACTCTGTGCATGGTGTGTTTCTTACACTCCTACAAGCGTGCCTTTGCAACAGGATATTGTTGGAGATGGGATACAAAGATAGATGGACCTGTTCTTATCAACATCTGGTGTTTACTGTTCAAGAAACTCTGGATTAGACTCACATGCTTGCGTTGATAAAATTTGGCAGTTGTGATTTTCTGTCATTGACTGTCTGTAGACAGATATTGCAGCTTAAACTCTAAAAATAGAGTTGGGTATGAAAGGGTTTTCCCCACCCACAAAAGGTTTTTCAGTTTTGAAAATTGTTTTGGTTCTAAACTGGGACAACATTAAGACAAGATTTTTTTTCTGTCCTGAAAAGACTGGGAAGTAGGGAGGCTTATTTGCCCCCAGCAAGAATGGTTCAATAATTAGGGCATATGTCTGGGATGTATGTGGGAGACAGATTAAAGTCCTGATCTGTCTTAGGCAGGATGTGAACCTCTGTTTCCCTGAATGCAAGCAAAGGCTCCCAGCATTAGGCGATAACTGTTTGCAATGGGAGGGTCTGTCTGCTTTTAATCAGAAATTCCATCCATGACCTGGTAAAGCTGCGCTCTAGGAGCCGTGGTGTATGTTCCCATGAAAAGACTTCCATTCTGAGAAATCAAGACTTCTTTTTTTTCCTGATGAGCACATTTTCTGGTTAGCAAGTTTACTACTGTCTTCATACAACAATCTCTTAAAATGCAGTTCTTCTGTGAACAGATGTTTCCAGAAGGCCTGTGAGATTTTAGATCAAGACAGATGTCTCATGAGATTTCAAGACACTAGAAATCTTGCCAGGTCAGACTCCAAAGTTTAGGAACAGCTCTTGCAGTTCTCTTTCTTGAAGATCCCTCTGAGCTGAATTTCAGACACTGATCATACTCTAAAGTATACAGGTCAGTGAGCTGTAATTTTGCCATTCATTATTTCTACTGTGTTATTTCTACTATTTGTGTTTGAAAAGAAGTGTAAAGTGTTTCAAATACCATCAAGATACCTTCAAGTCCATGAAAAGTGTTTTGTAAATTTTTGCTTATACCATATTCAGTTACTTTTTAAATGCAAAATTCTTAAGTTTGAGATATGCAGATAACTTAGCTTTCCATTTGCTTTGCCTACAGAAAAGGCGCAATTTATTAGTTGTCTCGTACCTGCTTCAGCATATTGTAAATTGGTAGGAAAACAAAAATAAACAACACTATACTCAAGCATATTACTGAGAGTGGAGGTACACTCATTTTCTGTCATACAGTGATGCGCTTAGGACTGTAGGACAGCTCAGCTTGGAGAGGGCCTCGGGAGGTCTCTAGTCAAGCTTCCTGCGCAAAGCAGGGTCAGCTACAAGGTTGGACCAGGTTACTCAGATCTTCAGCGATTTGAGTCTAGCAGTAACTTTTTCTTACTCTAAGTTTGCCCCGTACTTAATGACCTCCATCCTTCTCCTGATGAAAGCTTTTGTCACTGGTTCCAGTGGAATCTTTAGCGCTATGATTGTAGTGGTCTGCATAAACCTGGGAATTTTGAAATGCAGCCTTTGGACTGCCTGTGGGGATTAGAGTCTTCCTATGTGGCCATTAAATGATCACACAGTCCCCAGAAAAATAAAGTATTGGTGGTTGTTTCGGTCAAGACCTGTTATTTCCTGTGGACACACCTGTCACCACAGCTGGGTCCGTTTGGTCTGGACTGAAACTTGCATTTGCTTCCAAGCAAAGAAGGTTTTGCTGCTGCCTTCCACTGTGTGGACATGGCATTTGTTCCCAAGTGATTTTCCTTCTCTTGGGACTACCCCTGCACATTCACTTTCTCACCTTCATCTTTTCTCCCTAATCTTTTTATCCATACTATTATTGCCAATATGTTAATGTTGTTATGGATTTTTTTTGTGTATGTGTAACTTTAGATCAATCCTATAAGACTTCCCATTGATTTCAGTGGGTATGTAGTCAGGATCCTATTGACTCCTCTTCATTCACTTTCCACTCTTCCTGATCACATAAACTCATGACTAGGCCTCAACTTACTTTAAATTAATTTCTTAGTCCCTGATGAGTACTTCTGTATTGAGACAAATCAGTGCAACTCTGGTACAACTACTAGTTAAACTAGCAACTTCTTAAGCTCCAAAGTCTTTCTTTATCAGTCTTTCTTTTACCTCCATGTGAGTCTGTCTTCATGTCTGCCGTATCTCCCTCTGCTAAAATCTTCCTCATATTCTGGACCAAAGCAACTAATTTATGGTGGGTTTTGAGTCCAAGTTCTCTTGTCTCTGATCATATGTAGAATAAAATTTCCTACTTTACCTCATGTAGGGAGAAGTCCTACTTTACCATAATGTAGTTGTACAGGTTCCTTGGTCCGTACCCAAAACTGAAGTTCCAAGCCCAGGGTTTTCCTTTCTATGGACTTACATGAAGCTCATAAAGTAGTTTTTCTCTGCTTTCTCCTCTTCGGCTATTAGTCTTGTCTTTGCCCGGATAACACAGCCTTGGCGCAGTGTTCAGAAAAGTATTTTTGTAATTTGTTCCATCTTTTTAAATTTCTTTGACTGAATATATTTTTTAAAAAAATCCTTTTTGACAACTGTATTTTCTCTTTTAATTCTTTCTCAGCTTTTGTTTGCCACTTCTGTGTTTCGTGATTGAATGGCAAAATTTCATTCTTTGGTGTGTAGTCTAAATTAAAGACATTCTACCAAATGGGAAGGTTAATTGAGCCTCTTTTTGTAAAAAAAAAAAGAACTGCAATTATCATGGAATCATTAATACTTAAAATCGTAGTTTTGGGCTGAGTTTGCAGGGGAATGGAATGGGAAGACGTAAATTTTCTTTTGTCCCTGCTTCGACTTTCCTGTTTTTCTGAAAGTCCATTTACTCCTTGACTGTCTTTTGACACATAGTCCAGCCCTCCATGTGGTTAGTTATTAGCCATAAACCTTATAAGCACCACTGGAAGAATATCCATTTAATTAACCATGACCAACAGTAACCATCGGTATTTAAATTATATCAGACGTCTAACAGCAAGAGCTGATCTAAATTGAATCACATTTAGTTTGCTCTTTTAAAATAACTTTTATGGTTACTTTTGCATGCCTGGACACAGCTGTGACCTTAAAGTTTTTCTCTCCCTGCTTGAACTTCATGATTTCAGCTCGTAAGTCATCAAGGAAATAAATTCTTCTAGTTCTGTTCTGTACCCCTTGACATGATTTTCCTGATATTAGCGTCTTCTTGGCAGACTGTAGGCAATTGAGTTGAGGCCCTGAAGTTACTTCTGAGACACATTCAGATGGTTTAATCTGGATTGTTGGTCAGTAGTTCATGATGTATTCCCCTTGGTCAATGTACAGCATCAAAATACAATTTGAAGAATACAAGTGTGGCTTCTTCCATGAAAAACTGAATGTAGTTTATACCACTTAGATTGATTAGCTAGTTTTCAGGTTTGTTTTCAGATACGTTTCAGGCACATTTCACTTCAAATTTGTAAAACTGCAGATATAGCATTTGGCAGCATTTCAGCATTTTGTTGAAATACTATTTTTTTGTATTTGGGGGGTGCACATTCTGCATTTTCAGTCAAATAGTTATTTGAAAAGTGAATCTCAAAGGGTTAATTTTGTATTAGTTTGAAGATTACTGCATTATTTGTTATAATTTTCAAGGTAATATTAATACTTTGTTTAAAATATATCATAAAATAACATACAGTGTAAATATTTGACTCCTCACATGTATTGGAGTGTGTGGCTATAATTCACTAATTGAAAACAAATCTGGTCAGGAACATTATTTGGATATTAACAACGTAATGGTGACATGACTTACAGATTTCATGAAAAACTATATTAGTCTATGTATATTTAATGAAGTATGCTATATTTTTCTTAGTATGAAAATCTCTTTATGAATGGACTATAAATCAAAAGCTAAGTTAGAGTCTTGAAATACAACAGCCATATGTTGCCATGGTACTGTAAGTCAAGATAAATGTTAAAGATAATAATGGATATGCATAATAAGGTGTAGCAAAACTGAACTAAGAATCTAATAGATTATTGAATCCCCCATGATTTTTACCACTTTTTCAATACTATTTTAAAATAGCACAGCTTGGTTATAGTATAAATTTTACTTCTGATATCCAGTAATTCTTATTTTAGGACTGTGATTAATGCTACATACACAGAGAGAGCTAATGAATTTCTAATAGTGTAATTTTTGTCCATGTCAGCTAATCATATGCTCAGATTATTTTTTTTTTCTTTTTTTATTTAGGGTACAGTTAGTTAATGATATTGTACTGATCTCAGACACACAATAAGCCACTGATGATATTTCTCATTTGTGTAATTCTGTATGATAACATTTTCATGTCACGGAAGTATAAATTCTGTCTTGTCCCACGTATAGTAGCAAAACCTAGTTTTGATCAGCAAGTTCCATTTTTCCAATCTTTTATGTAAGATAAATCTTTTATGTATGTTTTTTGTATTTCTGTTTTTGGCATTTGATCTATGCTAATATCTGCTTATCATTTAAAGAGGGTAAAATGCTCTCTAATTAGGTGGTTGGTAAAATTTTGGTACTTTGGCTTTCTGTGTTGTTGTTAGCCATGCATAAAATGCTTTCCTATTGATCAGTGTAGAATAGCCAGGGTTTAAACAGCTGACATCTGCTTACTTTAAAAAAAGAAAAAGAAAACAGAATAACAAACCATTTCAGCCTAATCTACCTCAAATGTGTGCATGTAAATGGGGGTCCATCTATTGACCTGCATTCTTTTCAGTTGTGGATTGGTCCACACGGTTTATGAAACCAGGAGGGCTGATTTGAAATGCAGATGTCGAGACAGTGAACTACACCCTCCCCTTTTTCCTTTGCTGTATCTGTCAGGGTGAAAAATGGCTTGCACAAGGGTCAGTCACCCATACTCACTTAATTACTTTCCTTGGACCTACAGAACTGTCACAAGCTGTGGTGGATGCAGGAGCTGTTCCTCTTTTAGTGCTCTGTATCCAGGAGCCAGAAATTGCTTTGAAAAGGATTGCTGCTTCAACTCTCAGTGATATTTCAAAGCATTCTCCAGAGTTAGCACAGACAGTAGTGGATGCAGGAGCTATCGCTCACTTAGCTCAGATGATCCTGAACCCTGATGCTAAACTGAAGGTACATTTAAAAATTATTTTTTAAAATCTCCATTATACCAGTCGTTACTTGATATTGAAGCAAAGACACTGATGTGCATATTTATTTAGGAAGCTCTTGTTTTAGGCATTAACAAAATGTTACTACATAGTTAGTGACAAAGAGTCCTGAACATATTCACAGATTTAGCTACTGGATATAAACTGCCGCTCTGTGAGGAACAGCTAAATCAGTATTTAAAGTGAATCGTATGAATTTTTTTTAGAATTAAATACTACATGAAGAATGCAACAGATATTTTTTTCTTAGATAAAATTTGCACCATTCAGTTACAAAAAAGGGTTTGCATACTTAAGATTATACTATAAATCAGTTAGTATTAAATGTATTATTGTATTTTAGACTGTACTCTGATGTGAATAGCTGTTGTCGAAGGTTTAATCACTAGAGTTTAATTGTAAAAAAAATTGTTTCTTAATCCAATTAATTTTTCTGTCTTACTCTAACAGAAACAGAAGACAACATAAAAATGCCATTTCAAACATAGATACAAAATTTTTAATATAAGTTCTGACAGACCAAACTTATGCAAATAAAGATACTTTCTATAGTTTTCAATAAATTTTAAATTATAGTTTTAAATGATGTATATATATATTCTTTTTTAATACATAGCAAGCTTAAATAGGATAAAACAAAGGAGAAACTTTTGTTCAGGAACCAGCGAATGTTCTGTGCCATTATATTCGTGCATGAATTGACTCAGTGAATTGTAAAATAGCTGTTATTGTTTTCCCTATCCTGCTTTGTTTTCCTTGATGCAATAGATTTTTGTGTGCAGGAGGAGTGTGTGTTGTGGGATGTTTGTATACTATTGATTTTATAACAATTTTTATTTACTAGCGTCAGGTGCTGTCAGCTCTAAGCCAAATAGCAAAGCATTCCGTGGATCTTGCAGAGTTGGTGGTTGAAGCAGAAATTTTCCCAGTTGTGCTCACATGCCTGAAGGACTCAGATGAATATGTCAAGAAAAATGGTGCAACTTTAATTAGAGAGATAGCAAAGCATACGCCTGAGGTAAAACCTTGAAAATGCAAATACAAGGTCATATCATTAGATTTTACACTTTAAATAAAATACAGGATTATTCCGTCATTTGCTTTTGGAAAGGGAGGGCAAATAGCTGTTTGGCACATTCATTGGAAAAATATGGAAATGCTTGCTGATATTATGAGATGTGTATTGAATATGAATTGGGTTAGGAAACTGGGAATCACATAATGTATACCTAGCTACTTCATTCCATAAAATATCTGCACAGAGAAGGAGTTTTAGGCTGACAGTATTGTCAGTCCTAGATATTAAAAATATCATGAGAAAAGCCTCACAGAAGTCATGATACCAGCTAATAAATGACAAGATCATCCTATGACAATAATAGATGGTGTGTGTCTTTTAAAAAAATCTTCTGGAGTGCTGGGATCACATTTTAATTATTTTTCCAATGCCAGTGAAGGTCAAAAATTCTCTTATTGTATTATTAAACTGATGGTAGTTTCTTTTATTAGCTTGAGTTTGTAATTTGAGTCTCAGCATTTGCAGTGGTTTTGCCAGTAATCGATGCAAGGAGGTGGAGATGTTTGGCAAAGTCAATACAAAATAAATAGGAAAACCAAATAATTATAACTAGGTTAATCTGTCAGACCATACAGATAATTAGAAGTCTCTAAATATGATTCTGGAATTAAATACAAGCAATGTATTTGAGGAACACACTAATGCTGAGCACAGCCGTTTCAAAATCATGATGCTAGCTTAACAACTGGGAAGTGTTTAAACATGAATATTGTGCTGTTTCTTCAGCCTGCTAATCTTGAAGCTGCTGGTGATTAGAGGTTGCAGACTTGTCACATTTCCTGCTTTCTCTCTGCACCTCACGAGCAACGCAGCTTCACTTTCTCCAAAAAGCAAAGAAATTATCAAAGGAGGGAGGGGTGTGCACTAGAGTAGGAGGCCAGGGGCCAAACTCACAAGACTGCAGGTTGTCAGAAGAGCTGTAAGCCCAGGAAGGGGAATTGGCCAGTGTAGCAGCTCTCCAAAGGAGCTGTAGGAAGTATCTGTGTGACTCCCAGTGGGAAGTCACAGTCCACGTTCGACTTTAGAGTGACAGTGATCTCTGTCCATCGCTGAGCAACTCTGTTCAAGCAATACGTGTTGTAACGGACACAGGTCGGCCAGCGATGTTTCTAGAGGAGTTGGCTCCGTCTGTCAGGTGAGCGTTGTGGCTTTTGGATCTCAGCTCTCTATCTGCATATGCAGTAAAATTCACGTGAAGGTCAGGATCTGAGGGACTTGAAGTGGGGCCTGCGGCTCCCAGCAGCAGGGAGTGTGTCTGTGCAGGAGCCCCAGACATAGGGCTTGGTCATCACTGGCTGCAGTTCACAACCATGTGGACAGTTTTTCCTGAGTAATAACTTCAAATTTCATCTAGCTGTTTCATGAAAAAAACAATCCCCTTTTAAAGGCTGTAAGGCAACGGTGGATTTTATGCCTACATAAATCAACTGGATTGGAAATCCACATGCATTGGTCTTGTTCATTCGATTTCGACTTTTAAGAACATGTTTCTTTTTGCTTCGTAATCTTTGGCACAAATGTGATATACCTAACAAGATAGAAGAAAATAATCATAATATGAAATTATTTTAATTTCTATGCATTGTTGATACCATACATACACTACTG
The DNA here is from genome assembly GCA_013400135.1 of Rhinoptilus africanus. NCBI lineage: Eukaryota > Metazoa > Chordata > Aves > Charadriiformes > Glareolidae > Rhinoptilus > Rhinoptilus africanus. Next base: position 288,920 of record VXBO01012415.1, read on the forward strand.
CTGTCCCTCAAGTGATGTGAGAAGTGATACCTTTTGGAAAGAAGCACGTTGCATTGCTTGAAACACACAGCAAACATCACACACTGTGGGCGTGAATATCATTTATAAGCAAGGCTGTATTGTTTGTCATGCTGGGGCAAACTCCATTGTCTGTACAGTGTGTTCCCTGGACACCTCCCTCAGAATACGCTGATATGGCAGAACGATGTAGTCCAAGTTGGTTTTGCGCATCCATGACAGTTGTCTTTGGCTTCATGCCTCAGCAGGGGGATCCACAAAGGCTTTTATACCACAGAGGTTATCTAGAATGCAGGTGAGAAGGAGAATGGGCCTTTCCTGCTGTCCTTGCCCAGAACATATGAAGTTGGCTTGGGAATGAGTGGGCACTAGTATGAAACAATATCTGTCTCAGTAGGTGTGTCATCAGGGGCATTCATGTATTAGGCGGTCATTTGCATGATTCTTCGGTATACTAATGGAATGAGAATTTGTCATTCCATGCTATAAAGCATCAAGAATCCAGAGTCCTGATTTCTTTGCAGTAAAGTCAGTCAAAAACAGAGTAGCAAAACAGCTTCATTGCTGAGAACTTCATGCTGCACTTAGCGCCCAACAGTCTGTACGGTACATCACTCTTATTCCAGCTTTATTTATAAATCAGGAGCAATACGTTTAAAGACTTGTGTAATATAGTGCTTTATGCCTGTTGGTACTACACAGTATCTGATCTCTTCTGTTTATCTTTTCAGCTTTCACAGCTTATAGTAAATGCAGGTGGAGTTGCTGCTGTGATTGATTGTATTGGCAGCTGCAGAGGGACTGTCAGACTGCCTGGCATCATGATGCTTGGTTACGTAGCAGCTCATTCAGAGAACCTGTCAATGGCAGTGATTGTCTCCAAGGTTAGCTATCTCTTTGTCGTCTTCCTGTAATTCTTCAGTGGTGTTCTGAGAGAGAGATACAAATTAACATGGGCAGAGAATATATTTGGTGACAGAATTATATACTTGCTGTTGACAAATGCACTTTCTCCTAATATTGCTGCTTGCTGTGGCTGAAATTATCTGGTAATCTGATCAAAGTGTGTCTTTATGAAGTTGAACCTTTTGTCAAATGTCCTGGATTAGTTTGTGACCATCCATTTGTATTACAGTACATGATTCTTCTGTGTTGCAATTGCATGGGTACAGAAAATAAGTCAGTGAATTTCTATGGTCTGTTTCCTCTTAAAATGCATATTTGTGGCTACATCAAAACCCTTTTTGAAACAAGAATGTTTAATGGCACATTCTTCATTGCACTAGCATGACTCTGCTAGTACTGCTAGAGTAATCTGGCAGCAGACATCTTCAGACTTGAAAAGACTTCAGTTCCTAATGTAGTATAGTTTGATTCAGTTGTGCAAGTGACGTTTCAAATGAGATAGGCTATACATTTTCAGGTTTAAATAAATTCTACTGGGCAGTGATATAGAAGGGAGAGAATTTACAATATTTGCAATAGCTGAAATTAGTGCCTGACATAATATTCTGATGTGAATAATGCTAACTAATAACAGGAGGAAGAAAGTAATTTCACTGGGCATTTTTGGCCCATTTTCACACTCATTTAAAATGTACTGTATGAGTGGAAACAATAAAACGAGAGGAACAGAAATGTCTTCTAGTGGGAATACAAGTTGAAAATGGAAATTGCGACAACATAACATCAATAAGTATGCAGGGAAGGTGGGAGTGATCAAAAAATACTCTTCTGCATTTGAAAACTAAAGAAATAGACACTTTTTCCTTGCCTTCTCCAGAGATGTGGATGATGTGTCTCCTTCTCTGGATGTGTCTGACGTGTCTCTGTCTCTCCACTTTCAGAGATGCCTAAAGCAAATATGCTCCTGCTATTGAGTGCTTTACATTAAGTGGAATGAATGTAGGATTAAGTTCATGTGGAAGCACCTAAGCAATAAGTTTTTGAAGAGTAATAATGATTACTACCATAACTGAATGGGAGCACAATGAGAGATTTCATAGGGATCTGTGCAAACTCTCATGAAATAAAATACTTTAATGAATGAGCTACCAAAGAAACCCAAATAAACTCATATCCCATATAAAAAAAAAATTGCTTCAGGGGAGACTAAGCTTTTGGAATGGTACATAGTGCTGAGGACCTGGCTTGGTATACTGGAACCATTTGAAAGAAATGCACTGTGGCATAACCACGTGCAGTTACGCATGTACGATGTTATGATGTAAAGTGATAACTCCATTCTGCGGTACTGTATCCTGGAAAGGATGAATTTGAAAAATTATTTTTGGGGTCATACTGGACAAACACTTCATTGTGGTCTTCTGCTGCAATGCAGTGGCAAAAATAGAAAAAAAGGCAATTCAGTCCTTTGCAGTATTAGAGTGGAAGATGAAGCGTTATTGGGAAAGAGAAGGAAAAAGAAGTTAATCTATCAGTAGTACTACTGCATTATAGTTCTGCTGTCTGTATTTGAAAAAAATATTGAGAAACCCTCAAAGAGTGTGCAGAAAAGACAAAAACGATCCATGGGATGGAGAAAAAGTTTTTCTAGTTAGAGGTTTAGTAGCCTTGCCTTATCTGAAGTAGCATGAAATGATACCTATTGAGGTATCCTGGCATAAAATGCCAGCTACCTAAGTAGCTCCATAATCCTGTGGAGAAAGAATAAAGACTGTGACCCTGAACCAGAAGAACTTCAGTAAGCGCTGGATGCGAGTAAGGTATTTTCCATCTCTTGAAGTCTTCAAATCAAGAGTTGAAACCTTTCTGGAAGTGATTGGATGAATCAAACATGAATTACTGGACTCCAGAAGAGGTCAATAAATTGAAATTCAGTGTTGTGGATTAAAAAAAAAAAAAAAAGAGTGAGTGATTGAGCCCTTTTGGTCTTAAACTGCTTTCATAGATTCATAAACACTCAAATTCCTTTATTTTCAGTCTGAAAACAATGAAGCCTTTATTCTTAGTACAGCCTGAGTTGTGTCATGTATTCCTTTTATCCCTTAAATTTGTGTTAGCTCAAACTGCCTTCTGACTTAGAGCACTGAATCTGTTTCTCTCTTTCTTTAACTAGATTTATTAAGATTTATTCAAAATTTGTACTAGTAAAAATATGACACCACTAGCATGTGTTCTCTCACAGCTTATTTTAGAAAAAGAATCTAAACAGAGAAACATTTTCTAACAATCTGTATCAATTTCAAGTTTTCTTTCCCTGGCATAGATTTGTAAAGGCTATGCTTTTGATTGATGCTGTAGGGAATACCACCACTGTGTGCCTGTTTGATAGAAGAACATGAAGATCATATTAAGGCAGCAGCTGCTTGGGCCTTGGGACAGGTTGGAAGACATACTCCTGAGCATGCACGTGCTGTTGCAGTAGCAAACGTGCTACCCACGCTCCTTGCTATGTATATGGACATACGCAGTTCAGAAGATCTTCAAATGAAAGCAAGTATTTTTGTAGTATCTGCAGTGTGAGATATTTATTGTAATCAACAGGTATAAGTGCTTAAAAACTACTAAATGCTATGAGCTTTTATTGATGTTCATTGAGTCACGGATTTCCTGGATGTAGGCTGTTCGAAGGCTGTGTGTCATTTATTGGGACTGGCTGGACCTAACGGGTGTGCATATGGTGCATACCAAATCATATGGCACAGCCACAGCAGTCTAGTCCCTTATTTTCTTCCCAGTTTAGATCAGAGTCACATACACCCATAAATACTATAATTTCTTGTGAGTGACTAGTTTCTAATTGTCTACTTTTAAAATATTATAGTCCTTGTAATAGATTTGCTTGCATTTTGTTATTATAATAAAACTGTAACAAATACTCAAAGCTCTGCAAACATGCAGGTCTTCATATTGAGGGCCTTCCTTGTGTGGGAGCTAGTAGAGGTGCAGTTTGGTAAAGTGTGTTTTTGAGCGACAGTAAGTGAACCAACTGAAGACTACAATATGACAAGATACGGTCTCCCATGTTGTACTATGCTTCTGTACATTCCACTGAAGTATAACATTCCAGATCTGTAAAACAACTTTTGTATAGCCATTTTCAGTGGTCACCAAAATACCAAGGCCAAATCAGCTGTACCTGTAATCCTAGCCAAGAAGGTCATTACTGCTTGTAAGCAGTCAACGTTGAGTCTGTTTTTAGAAACTAAGCACTGGTGTACAACTGTTTCACTCTCTCCTTTCCTTCCTGACTGGACGGTAGTGCACTTTGCTGTCCCAGACCAGCAGACTCTCTGAGTAAGCCACGTCTAAAATACAGTATTTTAAAATATGTTTTGATTTAGCTTTCTTATTGTATTACAGAACTTCAATTTACTTAAAGGATCTACTCCTGATTCCATTGTAGTCAAAGGAAAAGTGCTGTTACTTTGACCATAGATAACATAATAATAATATGATGCACTGTAGGTCTGGAGGCTTAATAAATCTAAGTAGAAAATTGATTCTTCATTAAGTGACCTGGTAGATGTCATAGTTTTTATTCAGAAAATGGTCTTTCAGAATTCTGATCAGTTTGCTTTTTTGATCAGACTTCAGTGATATGTAACATGAATTCTTGTTGTTTTCATTGATGTCTTACCAGAGAAATTTTATTTTGCATTTCAATAGACCAAAAGAGCCTTAAAGAGCATCCTTCAGAAATGCATGTATCTTCCAGCACTTGAACCATTGCTGCATGATGCCCCTCCCAATATTATGAAACACATTGTTGGGCAGTTTAGTAAGGTAAGAAAAGGCTCTCTTGATGAGTAATATGTTAATTGTTTTCCATTTAGCAAGGGAGCTATCTTTCCAAAGATGAAGTCTCTCTAAAGGTCTCAGTTGTTTTCTCAGGATCTTCAAGCATCCCATGCAGAAGCGGTTTGGAGCATCCTGTTCTCTTTCCTGATAAAGCTGGATACTGCTTCATCTGGAACCTGCCATAATTTATTCTAAGACTGGCAAAACAGTTGCTTATAAGCAAGGTGGTTTTTTCCTCCTTGCTTCTTGAGATTAAGTGTAGTATTAACTCATGTGCAAATATTTTCACTGAGCCAATGTATCACATAAATCCCAGTCACATCTGTTTTAGATAAAGTACAAGCTGTCTGTACAGGAGTGACTTAAATCGGATATTTTATATAGAATATATAGAGTATAAAGGCTTCACCACTTTTAGCCTCATTAATTTTCAGTCTCAATTAAGTAGGTGCAAAAATCCCAAATCTTTCCTCAGCCCTCTGAAAATTTGAGTGTTTGCTAATTACCTTTTTGATTTGAGCACAGCATGTAAAAAGTGATACAATTTAATCAAAATATTTCAAATTATTTAAGTAATTGCTAATTTTTCAGGAGATTTCCAGTGTCTGCAATGTTCACCAGCTGTTGGGAATCCTACTCAGCTAGAGACTATCTTTTGTGCAATACCCTGCAGTGTAATCTGCTAGCAGGGGGTACCAGGCTGTTTTGGCGACATGTTCTTTCTGGAAATGGCCAAGTAAAACACTCTTGATATTCAGTTATGATTATCGCAGGTCTGGAAGCACTGCTGTTTGTAGTGCAGATTCCTGATTACATTGCTACACTTAGGTTTGTCCTGTCTTCTTGCTAAGTCTGTACAAAGATTGGAGATTTGCACAGAATCCAGTGCCTTTTGCTTCTGTGTGCTGACTGGAGCTATTAATGAGCTGAGTGCATAGTAATTGGTTACCCAGTGTATAGATTTGAATGTTGTTTGCTGTTGAAGTGGTTTTTTACCCTTCATATCAGCCGATCTTTTGTTTTGTTTTGTTTTTCTTCTTCTGCAACGTTGTGTAAAACTATACTTGTCTGGCATTTGCTCTTCTGAAGTATACATTTAAAATTAAGTTCTCTGCAGTAAAAGCATTTCTGTCTCCTGTACCATAGCTTGGGAATTTCCTATTCTTAGAGCAGTGGCATATTACTTCTGTGGGCTTATTTATAGCACAGTAAAAGCCTTATTTCTGAGCTGTGCTTCAGAGTGGGATGCTATCCGTTCTTGGTGCTGGACTGTGTCATTTTAGCGTTACCCTTTTCAGGGTCTGTGCAATTCTGTGCTGTCTCGGTTTGGGCTGGGGGAAGGGACTGTGTCTCAGAGGTACTGTCTGTCATTAAGGCCTCTTCCAAGAGAGTTTTCTGCTGTCTTACCCAGCTTGGGAGTCACAGTGTGGAGGAGGAAGGCAGCGAAAGGGCCATATCCTGTCTCCTTGCTAGTTCCTACTTAGCAGTTCTTGTTGTGGGAGATACATGGAAACAGACGTCTTTTCAATTCCCACAACACAACAATCACAGTTGTTCCTGGTGCTTGTATGGAGCATATAATAGGGAGAAGCCTCTGTGCTCCTCTGTTTTTTCTTTACCTGTCTGTTGATTTTGTACAGCCTAGAGGTACCAGAGAAATGAAGGCTGTTGCCTATGTGCATGGCAGAAATCTCATCCTTCTTTTCCTTCATCCTTTTAGGCATTCCCTTCCTCCTTTGAGGCATTCCCTTCCTCCTTTGAGGATCTTGTTTTGCACTGAGATACAGTCAAATTTATGGCGTGATTTGTCTGATCAGTGTGAGGGCTTACAAAATGCCTTTGCCCCCATAGTATGAAACTCCCAGAGTTGGTTTTAAACCCATCTGGTTTTGTTGTAGATGCAGCAAGACATCTTGCATTGTCTCCCCCTGCCCCCCCCCTTTTTTTTTTT
>VXBO01012416.1:8298-20268 GCA_013400135.1 Rhinoptilus africanus
GCAGCCAGTTTATCCAGGAGAATGCTGTGGGAGAAGGTGTCAAAGGTTTCAATAAAGTCCAGGTAAATAGCATCCACAGCCTTTCCCTCACCTACTGAACAAGATGTGTAAAACCACATCACTTCTGCTGCTTTGCTTGACCCTGTATCATTAAAGTCAGTGGGAGTTTTCCAGCCTGTCTCTGTGGTGAAAGGTCAGTTCTGGAACCTACAGCATGTTTACTCAGAAGCAAGTTTTGCTACTCTTCAGCTATGAAAATTTGTACTTTGCAGACATTCTAACTCCAAGATGTGGAAACTAGGATCCTAGCTAATTAATCCATCCTTCTACTGATACGTAGGGAAGAATGCATATATGCTGAAAGCTGATCACAGGTGATTAAATGACTTGACATAGGTCACACTCAGTCAATGAGATACCTCACTGGAAAAAAACTGTAAAGCCAGTGGCATAACAGAGACCCACCCACATGAGCAAAAATGGGGTCTGAAGCTGTCTGTAGGGGTACATAGCCAAGTGTAATACACGGTTTCCCTATTTTGTGGCTTTCTAGAAGGCTGTGAACATAAATGAGTTAAAAATACTTTTAAAACTATGTAACTGTGACACAGCATCATAAGTAGGTAACAGTGAAAGATCTGTGCTTCTCCAAGTCTCAATAACCTGTAAGTGGTACTGTGATGAACACCAGGAGCTCTTGCCTGTCACTGCATGTTTTGTGCAGGCTAGTCTAGGATCTTCTCTAGGTTGGAATGTGCATTAAGACAACTCAAGACTAGCAAATCAAATTTATTTCAAGCCTACCATCTCTGTGTATAATTTCTGCTTGTACGTTGCCTTTGGAAACAAATTCAAACACAGTATTTTAAAGCAAGAAAAAAACAGTGTAAAAGATATAGGGTTTCTTGAGAATTACTTATTACCTCAGACTGAGTACACTGCTAAGCAGCTTCCAAGGCAGGGTAAGGCAGTGAAGTATTTAGTAGCATTTCTGTCTTTGTTTCTTTTACAACCATCTGCAGGTCTGAAGGCTGTGAAAGAGTACAGAGACAATCTTATTCTTCCCCCTACCCCGACCAAGATAAAACTGCTTGGGTATAATGAACATGTTAGTGGCATAGCTGTCTGCACAATGGAAAGTAAGTCCAAACACATGGATAGTTAGGCTAATTAGGCTCATTAACTGATACCTCAAGAGGCTACCACTGTATTTTCGCTTGTGGTTGAATTTAGACATTTGAAAATCTCACCTGGTCTGCATTTTTTGTTATACCACAGAATAACTTGTGGTAAACTTTAAATGGAATATAAGTGTTCTACTAAATTTAATTAGCAAATTGACACAAAGTATCCCATGCAGACTGAAAGATATTTAGAACCTAAAACTCAAGACAAATTTTAATACTTGCCAGTATGGGGAGTAGGGAGGGAAGAAAAAGTGTTATTTTATCCCGTAGTGTAAGGTGATTGTCTTTAAAAACATTTTCCCTTAGGTTATTTCAAATGGAAGAAAAATCCTATGCATTTTAAAGCTTTATTTTACATGTCCCTTACATCTCATTCTGTAAAGCGTGAAATTTTCATGAGATGTGGTGCCTCTGGGATAGAATCTGGCACAAAACATATCAGCACCTGGCAACTTGATATAAATGTTTTCAAAAAAACAGATGAAAGAAGAGGAGGTTGGTTTTTCACTGACAGAGGCAGCATAGAGTGTCTGTTAAGATTACTTGGGTTGTAAAATGGAAGCTGATTCGAGTACGTCACACCAACCAAAGATTGTTTCTCCTTTATATTCTGCTTTCCTGGCTCTTTTCACATCCCTTCTCTCCTCCTGCCATATAGTAGTATTCTGCAGGTAGCAGGTAGTAACCTCCGTGTGTTTTACAGAAACTGGAAAGTGCCTGTAAGGACTGCACAGCGTGCCTTATGTTAGCTATGTACCACAAAATAAATTCAGTCCAGAGAGATTAGGTGTCAGTGAGACGGCTGTGGTTGTACAAGCAGGCAGGGTCTGTGGGAGTGGGCCACAAGGGCTGCCTTTCCCAGTCTGTCAAAGACAGACGTAGTCTACCTAAATGGGATGAGGCAATTTTAAACCATTGGAATGTAGCTGTACTTGACATGGATATGCAGCTGTCTTTCTAAAAAGGCAATCTTAGGATGGCCCTTCACTTGTGTTAACCTGCTGAAAGAATCAGGTGGGGTTTTAGTATCAAGTAGTATATTCCCATGCATACATTTCTGCACTCTAAGCTGTGAATATTACTCCTTTTATATAGCTATGGGTTTATTTTGTAGTGCACCGTCTAAAAGGAGATTGCCCTTTTTTTCAGATGTGACATGCCTATGGTATGATTTGGTAAGGATGAAATGTCAGTGTTGATAAAGTCTTTCCCTTATTTTTTTGTGGAGGCTGCAGTATTGTTCAGACTTAATTTATCTCTGAAAGTAGTGTACCCATGTGTGCATGTGCACACTGGAATATACCTTGCCTGTTTTGTTTTCTGCATGGGCTAATGCAGCGTGAAAATGCTTTCACTATGGATAGTGGATTTGCAGAGGACTTCCAGACACTGAGGGCAAGGAGGGAGCTAACAATGGATTAGCTCTGGGAAGGCAATTCAGAAAAGAATTTGTTGTCACTTTTCATATTTTTGTAGTTAGCAAGAAATGTAAGCAGGTCCACTTTTTCATCTTCCTAATCTGTTTTTAAAATTCAAGGGCTGTAAATGAGCCTGCACAGACAGTTCATGAAGACTTCATAGTATTTTTAGGAAAAGTTATTAGAATCTAATAGCTTTGTAAAACTGAACTTACTTATTGCAATAGTTTATTGTCATGTGATATTAAAATAACAGAGGATGTAACCTGGCAAAAAGTAGCAACTGAATTTGCACTTTAAGAGAAATATTTCTCTTTTCTTTCCTGTGGAGTTTCAGGTATGTATGTAATTTGATTCACAAATGGCTCAGAGCTTCAGCTCCTGTGAAAGACAAATAGGCTGACATAAAAGACTGTAAATATCTTGAGATAGTCAAAGGTGTAAATATTTACAATTTTTGAGCTGGCCATAGGTCCTTTTACCAAGCCCAACATTCTTTTTTATTACCTTTTCATTCAGATTCCATCATTCAGGCAAATTGTGAGGTAACATTAGCAAAAAATGCCTATTTCATCGTTACCTCTCAAAAATCTCTATATCCCCCGAGGTAATAAGACACTGCTTTGTAAATTAGGTAAAAACCTAGTGAAAGGTTTTCATTTCCCTTTGTCATGAGAACCTTCTTAAAGCATCCACATCTTGAATACCAGCTAGAACCATATACACATATTATTACTGCATCTAAAGCAGAGTTTGTTGTGTTGATCCATGTTGTATTATGATCGGTCCAGACAGTGGTCATGAACCAGTTAGTGAGATCGTTGCTGTAGTGGAATTTGTTTCCAGGGGGATTTTATGGTCATTCTTCTTACTGCTTCGGTTCCTTTTAAAATTTCCAAGCAAGTATCAGAGAGCAGTGGGCTCAGCCATGCTTTTGCTCAATGGGGTATGTTTGTGTAACTGCCTGGACTTCAGGAATGCTGATGGTGTTTGCAGCAGTGTTTAGGTCAGAGCTGAGTCTTGGGTCTCTGTTTATGCGGGTTTTATTTCCTTACATTTAAAATGTCCATTGTCACTAGCAGCTGATACGTACAGTAGTGAAAGGAGGAAAATTATCATCTTCAAATTTAAATATTAATCCCCTAGGCCTGTGGCTATACATTAATTCTGGCAGGAGGGGGCTGCTTCTCCTCCCCACCAGGGACTCTGACAGAATCCCCTTGCTGCAGCTGCAGAAGCTGAGCTGCATCTGCTGCTGGCCATTGCGCTGTGCAGCAAGCCCATACGCCGTACAGAATCAGGCTAAGTGATGCTGCCTGTTGTTTTTTTCTTATATCTGGATATGTTTCATCCAGTCCTAACTCATCCAGTTCCCTTTCTCTACTCCTTGCTCGTTTGCATACATCTCAGAAGCCCAAAAAGGCATACCACCATTTCAGTCAATCAAGGGCGTCACCCCAGAAATACGCAGAGCTTGTCTGAGCATTACTGTTGTTCTGTAGTGCTCTCCTGCCCCTAATAATAGGCCAGTGCTTTGGGAGACAGAGGACATGAATTTGAGGAAAGGGCACCTGGCTTAATTTACGTAGTTCTTGTGTAAAAAGCAGATCTCAGCAATTTCTAAATGTGCTGCTATCAAACTGAAAGTGGCGGATGGCTTTGGGTTGCTCTGTGTGCAATTAATAAATTATCAGCACTGCCAACAGCATAAGAAAATATAAAAATAGTTTGGACTGGCACTTTCTTACACTGTACAGACTGCAGCCTTTCAGACATTGTGGCAATAGGAGCACCAGAAATCAAATGTGCACCAGTACCAGCAACAGCTTATAGACACGCTTTCCCTCACAAACTCCCTTTAACGTCTTGTCTTTGGCAGATAACAATTAATTCACTAACAGATTCCAGCAAATACACTTTCAAATGTTCACAATAGCACAGTTGTACAGCTCTTAAATCAATGAATCGTATTTAAGCCATGTTTTGTTCTCTTGGCCTCTAGCAGCTTCTGAATGTTCCTGGCATTCACGCATTTCCAGATGTTAAGGACTAGGCTGACTTTCACCCAGGAGAAGGCATGTAGACTGGTGTATGTTATGTAGAGTTATAAAATATGCCTTAAATGGGATTTAATTGCTGTAAATTTCTCAGGCAGTTAATTTGCCCTTTTCTTGGCCTGAGTATGTCCTAAAGTTTCTGCTAAACTTTAATTCATTCCTGTACTGAGAAAGAAATTATAAGACCCACAAAGCTTTAATACTCTGTAAAAATGAGTAGTTGGTTTGCCTAACAAAGTCACGAGTAGTAGAGTCTGCTGTGCTTATCAACAGTACATCATTGCGTCACTGCTTGCATAATGCTGATCAGATATTTGGACTCCATGTTTTGTGGAGATCTTAGCAAGGTGTAGACTGTGCCCTAGCACCTTTCACCTGCTACACCTGCTTATGGAATACTGTAGTGTTTTTTAAACTTGACAGTCAGTGCATGTAAGCTGGCTGGATCAGTAGCTGAGACTGAATGTTATTATTCATGGGGAATGAATGTGAACTCAGCCTCTTTGCTGGCAGCTTAAACCACTGCTGGAGAAAACACAATTTTGTGCTAAAATGGAGCAAGTGACTTCAAACAGTCCCGTGATGTGGTTCAAGAAGCCGTGGGACAGTTTAAGCCACCTGTGACCTGTAGCCAGACTGGTCTGCTATGTGGTGAGGTATGCATGAGCCAAGTGAAGCAATGGGAAGGAAGAGATCATTGTTTCTGCTGAACGCAGAAGCTACGTGGATAGAGCATGTGTTAATGCATGACATTGAGATAAGATGGATCATGATCCGTAAACATGCTTTAGCTGGGCTCTGGATTAGGATGATAGCTGGATGGATACACGCTCTGTATTCTCCTTCCCCTTTTATGTTGCTGTGTACTGTCATACATCTCTGTATATGGTTTTAAAATCCGCAGCTCACCTACCTGAAAGTGCAGCAACAAAATTTAAAGCTGCAATTCTATCCACCCAGAGGAAGCATCTTCATAAGAATTGCTATGGAGCCATGAGAGAAGTATGAAAGTTTGAATGAATATGTAATTTCATGGTTTACACTCTGCTTCTAAAATACAAACCCATTATTTATTTATGGTAACACAGCATGATAGGTCAGGAGCTGGCAACTGGTACCATTCCAGATGAGAAAGCTGGTGCTGTGCACCTCTCTAGGCAAGATGCCTGAGAACCCCCAAAACTGTTAGTGTTCTTGTGTTCGTTTTGCCATTCTCTCAGAGTTTCCTTATCACTACACAGCTGAATGAGCCACTTATATTTGGAGAAACGCTCGGGCAGCTACCAAATTTTTTGACATTCTGGGGAACAGAGCACAGATGTCCTATTTCTCTGTAGCAGTGCAGTGTAGGATAGGACTCCCAGTACTGCTGTGTGGGGAACTTGTAGGGCTTGTGGGTCTGAATCCATATCCCTTTGCACAGGAGTGAAAAGCTTGTGAGCATTTTATTGCCTACAGGTCCACTGAAGAGACTGGGTCATGGTACCGTTGTCATCAGAAGCAGAAATACCATGCGGGAATAGATAACATATGGGAATAGATTCTCTGCTCCTTTTCTGTACCACAAAAAAAGCAGAGATTGGCACATCTTCTAGCTAATACAGCCACCTTTATAATGCCAGTTTCTTCTCTGTTTCTCATACTGGTGGCCTGCTGGGGACACAGAGTGTCAAAAAAGCACACAGTGTTCTGACTGTCCTCAGCTCTCTGGCAGCTTTTGAGCTTTTGCCAGCTTCTGTTTGCCATCTCCTGAAGGCACTCTAAACTGCAGTGGTGCTGGGGTTGTGACCAGCTTTCTGGCTGAACTTAAACTTTGCAGAGAACAGACCTCCTAAAGTGTGTGTTTGGTAAACATGCGAAATTTCAGTAATAAGTTTAAATACATGAAATGGATTCTCTTGGTTATTGTGGATGCATTGCAGTGTTTCAGCTCTCAGCACATCTCAGCACATCTCTGTCACTGGAAAGCATAATACCAATTTAAATTTTTGTTTGCCCTCGGATATTACTTACCTCATCTGTCATGGAGGGTGCCTCTATGCAAGGACTTTCCCTACAGAGATGCAGCGCAGGGCACCGTTACACCAGTGCTTCGTCTGCAGCTCTTCCCCTGCTCTCACCCTGCTTTATTTCACTCACCAGTGGGCAGCCTCCAAGGTGATGCAGTGGCATTGCAGCAGAGGCTCTGCAGTAACTCCTGTCAGTGCAGAAGCTTGCGGCATACTTTCATATTGTGTGCTGAATGTGAATGACTCCTCCTGCGATGCTGGAGTTACAGGAATTCTGTACTGCAGGCCTTGCTAGGAGTCAGAAAGCAAAATGCTAGATAAGATTGGTCAAAGAAAGGATTGATCCAGATACCCTTTTCCCTCCCCTTTGACAGCTTTAGCTGAAAATGAAATGAAAAAAAAAAGGCAAATTAGTGTTTGATTCTAAATGAGGAGAGTAAGAACACTGGACAGGTTCACAATGTGCGTTTGTGACACCACGGCAATGCTGTAGGTTGGGATCCAGATCTCTTTATCCTTCCGGGGGAGGAAATAGTTCCACTGAGCTATTTATCTTTTGCTCCAAACTGTCACTGGTGTTACTAGAGATCCTATCCCATAAAGAATTTCCTTCATGACTTGACAAGCTTTAGCAATGATTTGTCTTTATCATTGCCAGTTCCTTTGTCTTTATGTATGTCACATCTATAGCCAATTTCCCTGACTTTCTGACCTGTCTTCAGACTGTTAGTGGAGCTTTTAACAGGGCTATAAGTCCTACTGTTAGCAGCTGTGAGGACTAGCAAGGCCAACCCACTGTGTATATATTTAAAGGGTATTTAGAAGAGTTTTGTGAGAGATGAAGGCAAGCCTTTCAGAGTCCAGTTGTAGCCTTCCCTTTTCTTCTTACGTTTCCAAAATTCAGTTCACTTCCTGAGCTTTGAATAGTTCACTTTGTTGTTGACATTCTGCATCCAACAGCAGAGTCAAGGGAACTTTTAAGGGAGGATAAACCTACCCAGCCTGTGACTGATGTGGTGTTGTGGTGGAATAGGCCAACAAAGATTTCTAGCAGGAATAAAGTGATTTCAGTGCTATCAAGGGGAGGCAGAATATTATTTCCTGATTAAATGTATCTGCTGAGTGACAGAAGGGAAAAGGAAAAGATAATTTCAGGCTTGCCTGGTAGATGCTTACATTAACTACATCACAAATATTTCTGTTAGATATGCTCCTAATGGCAAGCAGTAGCAGGTGAAAATTAATGCTTACAGTTTTCCCATGTGGTAGGCAAGCATATTTCTTCATTCTGCCAAGGAGAAAGCAAAGCCTCAATGACATAATCAAAGTCTCAGTGCAAACAGGAAATCAAACAATGCAGTCACCTGGATATTCTTGGATCTATCATTTTTTCCCTTTTACCTTTCACACGGTCTTCATGATCCCCTACAGCTTCCGTGGTAGCAGTGTAATCACTGCTCCTCAATTCTGCAAGGAAAGGATCTTCTTTTGATGAGTTCCAGCTGGCATTGTGAACTGCCCTTGTAGCTGTCCCAGCTGAAGAAGAGAAATTTACTAAAGCCGCCACTGAAGTGGCTTGTTCTACATTTTCATGTCATGTCCTATTGACTGTCTGTTTTGCTGAAGGTGTTACTAAATCAAAAGAAAAATGGAATAAAATCCAAAGAATTTTAAATGTGAGGGAGAGGGTGGTAAGCTTTCCTGTCTTATCTTTTGTGTTTAATAAAAGTGTTGGGTTTGCTCTAACAAATGACTGCAATGTAGGTGTAAGTCTAATCAGACACTTCTAGCTTCTGGTGAGATTTACCAGATCTGTTGAGTTTCCCGAAACTTCACAAGACTAATGATATTGGATCATTTGGCTTGTAAATCAGAACTTCCCTCATCTAGATGGCTGTTCTGGAAAAACTTGAACAAGATCACAGTAGCTCAGTTGAAATCAGATGTTAGTTTCCTTTCCAGTACAGGATAAGCTGCTGTGAACCAACACTGATATTTCTTAAAGCCTCTTAATGTTTCTGAAGATAAGCTATCTCCAGATTAATCTGGAAAATGTCCTTCTTTTCTTTTATATTCTGATGTCAATTGGAGAAGGAGGAGAAGTCTAACCTACGGCTAATTTACATATGATTTTGAGGTGGGTTTTTCTTTGTGCCCTTATTCCAATTTTTCTGAAATCATCAGAAATTCTCCTCTCTAACTTGCTAGTATTGCTGAGAGTGTGATTTGCCACAAAGAAGTATGCTTTGTTATCTGCAGAGTACTGGGGCCATGACCACAAATTTGAATTGCAGATGTCACATTTTTTCTGTGGTAACCAATTCTAATACCTTAAATGCCAAACTGTGCAGGATGAAACAGACAGAAAAATTAGCCTGGAAGTGGCAGTTTTGTCTTACTCTGGCATGTGAAGTGACAGAGAGAATAAAGTTAAAAAAATCTTGATGAGAGACTGTGCTTTTCATAAACATTCTTTTTCAAATGTTTTCTCCTTCTGAAAAGCCTACAGATTTGGCAAACCTTCACTATGTGTACACAGACTTCTTCCCATTAAAATGACAAACTTCTTCCCATTCAAATGTGTATTTCTCACTGCATTCTTTCACAAGTCAGCTATGTCTTGTCTTCCTTGTGTTTAAAAAGCTAACAAAGCATCACAGCATTTTAAAACCTGTTTGAAAATCTTTAGCAAACCTGAAGATACTTCTGTCACTGTGCTTCCAGAATTCAAATCCTTACAGTGACAGGCAAAAGTCAAAAAGGCTAAAACTGCAAGCAAGAACTGTAGAAACCTGTGGAAGGTACTAAACCATGAGGAATGAGAAGTCAACAGGGTGACTTGCATTTAGCAAGCTTGAACTACAGAGAGCACTGTTTTTCTCCATCATGAATTTGCAAGCTCCATTCATTACTGTTTCCTGTAGCTTTCATACTAATAAAGTTTTTGTTCCTACCACCCCGTTCACTTGCTGGCAATTTGGTAGGACTGTAGTGTCAACAGCCTTCCTTTTAGGGATAGAGAAGTTACGCCATGGAAACTGAACTATGTCGTAGATAGGAGATGTTGTGGAAGGACGATCTCCAAAATATCTGAATGGGAAAACCAGTCTGGGATGGTGGTAATGGTAAAAGGTATAAAGAAGTAGATCAGAGTTTGCTGTGTGCTTTGAGTAAAAATGTTGCCGTGCTCCGTATTTGGAGCTATGAATGCATGCCATAAAGAGACTGTTACTTTTTCAGTCTTTACTGTGGTGTGACTGCTTTGTAAACAAGGCATTCAATTTGCATCATGGGCAAAGGCAGTATATTGTGGTGGTAATATATTCAAAGCTGGTTTTCTACTCCTATATAGAAGCAAAGCTGCCTTCTATACATGCTGCCAAACTAGTATTTCATTAAATTAATAGAGCTGCAGACTCAGGTGACTACTGCTGATGTTGCTGCATTTTCAACTTTGGGTAGTGGAATGTCATACTGTGCAAGGCTTTCTGGTAGCAGTTGTTTGAACTGTGAATTTTTGAGAAGGCACTCTAGTACAATGCAGTGTCATAGTATTGAAGAACATAATTCTCATGGAATAGCTGTTCAATGCACATTTGATTTACATTAATATCTTGGGAGTAGTGAGAGAAGACAATGTCAGATTCATATTGTCATTGGTTAAGAGGACTGCTGTATGGGATATTGTACAAGTGATCATCAGTGTATTCTATAAAAGGCAGCTGGAATTTTCGGTATATTCACAATGCACAAGCATTTTTTTGTCCTGTGCGACATGCTGCATCATGACACAACAGTACAAAAAAAAGGTTAATTGCATAACGATACGAAAAATAGAACAAGTGGCTCCATAACTAAGACCTAATAAGTTTTATTGTTTCACATGAAATCCATTTACCAAACCATCCTCCTGTCACTATGGCTTATATTCCAGATACTGTCAGCATTTACCAAAAGAATGCCCTTTTACTGTTATCTGCCAGGAAAAAAACAAGTTTCTTTTTTCTTCTAAGTGTAGTATTCGTGACATTTTTGTTGTCCTTGATGAAATCATTCTGACTAGCAGATGTTAATACCCTGCCTGAGTGGAAGAGGGATCTTCATAAAATTGGAATTTGCTCTCAGGCGCATAACACTTGTTTGCAGTCATATAAAATATGGAGATCCTGAATGTAAAACATGACATTGTTAGGTATAGAAACGGTCTGTATATTTTTGATACACAAAAATGTTTTCATGATATTTTTCTCCCACCCAGAAAATGTATGTTTTATCTGTTATTTTCCATGAAAATATGTTATTTTAATGATAATTTTATTGTAAAGGTTTTTTGGAGGGAAAATGGAGTAGGTAATAACATTAGAAAGAGAAGGCAGGATAACAAAATAATGAAATAATGTTGGCTGTGGTATCAGATTCGGTCTTGATTCTTCCATGTGAATGGGCTAGGAGGAGATACAGTATTACCATTTTTAAAGAGAACTTAAAGGGCCTAATTTTCATTCTGTTGTAAAGCAAGAATTGAAATGTTGAAACCTCAACTCAATGNTGCTTAGGCTGCCTTTCTCTGTCCCACTGCTCGCACTTGACCTCCTTAGATTACGGCCTTGCAAAGGAGGCTTTATATCCTCTTCTGAGTAGATTTCTGCCTTCTGCCCTGAGTGGCAAGAATATTTGAGGGTTTAAATTTTTTTTTTTTTTAAATCCTAAATTTGAGTTCTCATCTCCACTGAGTGGCTGTGGCTTTCAAGAAAAAAAAATATTTAAATTTTCAGGGAATATTTTGGCTCAGCTTCTCTTTTTCTGTGGTCTGTCAGTGCTTTTCCAACCACATTTTTGTCTGGATAGTGGAGGTGAAGGTACTTCCTTGAAGGCCTATAATGTAACTACCCTGAAAGAAGAGTCACCCAGCTCTAGAAGGTCTGAAGACTTAACAGCTCTTCTCTCTCGTTCGACTCACATCTGTTGTCTGTAACAGTACGTGATCCAGAGCTTTACAAATGAATTTTCTGCTTGGTACATAGTTTTATTAGTCACCTTAAATGAGTGACTCATGATGGTGAATTGACAAAGTTTGAAAGCGTATTTAGAAGAAAAGGGTGATCTGCCTTTTTTAGTCAGCAGTGACCACTCCAGCAGACTACAGACCTGCGCTATTAAAAGTATCATACATTCCCCAGCTAAAGTAATGATGAATATGAAATGGGGAGAGCAATCGCTCTGGTTTGTAGATGTGAGATGGGATCTTTACAGCATCTGTGGGGATGATAAGTCATGTCTTTGCAAATCCTCATCAACT
>VXBO01012416.1:20282-42563 GCA_013400135.1 Rhinoptilus africanus
TAGCAGGAGAGCAGATCCACAGTTAATGTAAGCTGGCATAGCTTCATGACCTATGGTAATCAAATCTGACAATCTTAGAAAATGGTGGAGCGGTAGCCTTAATGAAATGCTTTAACAGTTCATTTGGAGGATGGATATAAAGAAGCTGAAGAATACCTCTAAATTTAGCGAGTACAATGATGACATAGATGCGGGCTTTGTTACAAATGCTTAGGCTGCCTTTCTCTGTCCCACTGCTCGCACTTGACCTCCTTAGATTACGGCCTTGCAAAGGAGGCTTTATATCCTCTTCTGAGTAGATTTCTGCCTTCTGCCCTGAGTGGCAAGAATATTTGAGGGTTTAAATTTTTTTTTTTTTTAAATCCTAAATTTGAGTTCTCATCTCCACTGAGTGGCTGTGGCTTTCAAGAAAAAAAAATATTTAAATTTTCAGGGAATATTTTGGCTCAGCTTCTCTTTTTCTGTGGTCTGTCAGTGCTTTTCCAACCACATTTTTGTCTGGATAGTGGAGGTGAAGGTACTTCCTTGAAGGCCTATAATGTAACTACCCTGAAAGAAGAGTCACCCAGCTCTAGAAGGTCTGAAGACTTAACAGCTCTTCTCTCTCGTTCGACTCACATCTGTTGTCTGTAACAGTACGTGATCCAGAGCTTTACAAATGAATTTTCTGCTTGGTACATAGTTTTATTAGTCACCTTAAATGAGTGACTCATGATGGTGAATTGACAAAGTTTGAAAGCGTATTTAGAAGAAAAGGGTGATCTGCCTTTTTTAGTCAGCAGTGACCACTCCAGCAGACTACAGACCTGCGCTATTAAAAGTATCATACATTCCCCAGCTAAAGTAATGATGAATATGAAATGGGGAGAGCAATCGCTCTGGTTTGTAGATGTGAGATGGGATCTTTACAGCATCTGTGGGGATGATAAGTCATGTCTTTGCAAATCCTCATCAACTGTGAAAATAAGTCAAAGTGGGAAAAGTAAAGCTACAGATAAAAAAGCCTGAAACATTAATTATCTTTGGGTGCTTTGTATCCTTAGAGTTGAACTTCAGTTATTCAAAATCTGTTTTCAATATTTAAGTCCTAGCATATTTGCGTACTGTTGTTTTCAGGAACCTGAACTCTCCGTGGTAGAAAGCTCCAGTGCAGATTTTGCTCTATCATCTGCAGTAGGAGGTCTGTTTGCAGAAGATTAATTCGTAGATTGGTGAAGAAAGCTTCTGGTCTTTCATGCTTCCCTTGTTACCATTTTTCACAGAAACTGCATATGAATAGCACCTTTTAGGACATTGAGTCTATCCCTTGTCCTCTGCGGAATTGTTCCTAACAGTACTGAGTTTAAAACCTGTGATTTTTTTGTGTCACTTCACTAAACTCTGTAAGGCACAAGTTCAGTGATACAGACCACACAAACTCATCTGCATTCAGATTAATGACAAGAGAGTGTCTGCATGGATTTGCACATCTCGTCTGTTTAGGAAAGAAGGGATAAGTGAAGCTCATTGTTTTTTTCAGCATGTTTCATAATATTGATGCCTCATTAATGCACCATTGTGGGTACTAATTTGCAAGGAGCTGACAGAAAACAAACAGAGATGATAGCGATTTCCTATTGCACAGATAATTATAGCTTGCATTAGTAAGTGCTTGGCCGTGCTGCACTTGCAGCTTTGTTGGAGTGAACTGGAGTGAATTTGAAATTAATCAAACGTCTGGATTTTATCAATGGCATGTGAGTGATTCACTGCGGGTCTTCCTCCTCTTTATACTAGAAGAAAGCTGTATAAGAGTTAACACAGTGGTTAAAAACAAGAGGAAAAAAGTGCTATTTTTCTTTCATCTGTACTTGTTTATTGCAGGAGTCCCTTCACTTGAATCGGTAGTTACTCTTAGTTAAAACAATCTGAGGTCGATTCAGAGGCACCTAGGAAAGTTTGTAAAATTCAGTGCAAAGAGCTAAAAATGGACAGAAAACAGAAAGTCGTATATCTGATGATTTCCTTATCGCAAATACCAGCCCAGTGAACAACTGGTACATTCACTGAATCATATGCATCTGACTTAGTTGCGGAATTACAACACTAAAATACTTTGTGACTGACAGTGCAATTGCTAAAATCCATTTTGAACGGTGCTGCATAGCAGTTACCATTCAAATCTGTTATTGTCACTTTTACTGACAGTAAAGGGAAACTACTTCAATGTGTTCCACTGCATCAGAGAAATGAAATGGCAGCACAAAATCATTTTCCAATTAGTTTTCAAACTAAGCATTTTGTAAAAAAATTGGAGTTTTTGCTAAGGACATGACACCAAAGTTCCCTTTTGTTCTGTCTAATGTATCTGTCAACTGGATATTTTATGTATAACTCATGTGAACCTCAAGCTCTTGCATGGTTTGAATGTAGGTGTTTTTGTATCTCTCTGTCACTTTTATTTATAAACTTGATTTTTAATGGTGAAGGCCTGGTTGTGGCTTGAGTCAGTAGGTTTCTGAGAGTTCTCAGGTGTGGATCTCTGTTACCTTGTGGGTGGCTGGAGCCAAGCCTTGGGAGATTCTTTTTTGCTCTGTGCTTAGGCATGATTATTACCCTTGCTGTTGCATTGGTACACACTTGCTCTGTCTGCATTGGACAGAGCAGCTGGGGCCATTTTTCAGCTGTAATGAGATTTTTTTTAATGCCTTGATTCATTCCCTGGTTCATTCTATCAAGTCACCTCCTTTTTCATCAGCACACGTGATGATGGATATTTCTGTTTGCTGAATACAGATCTGTCATTGTTGATTAATCTCTTGATAGTTCCGAGATACAGACATGCATTCAACAGAGAGGTAGAGGTGTGAACTTTCAAAGACGTGATAGCATGTACCCTGACACCAGCAGAGATTGGGTCTCTGAGACTTAAGCATAAAATATATTATTTTCTGATTGTTTAACTTTAGTTAAAGTGTGTTTAAAATAAGTTTTTCGGAAGGAATAGTATTATCTGGCTGTTGTACCGACTTACAGAAAAAAATTCCCCAGGAGAACACGGTGGCTAGATTTTTCATTTATTGCTGAAACTGTTGTTCTTTTTTTAACTGCAGAAAGTGAGTGAAAAAGTAGGAGGTGCAGAAGGAACCAAGCTAGATGATGACTTCAAAGAAATGGAAAGGGTAAGTCTAAATACAGATGCGTTTATTCATTATTACCATTCGTTTTTACTTTCTAAGAGAGAAATTTCAAAGCTTTGGTCTCTGAATCACTTGAATAATTTTGAAAGACTTAACTTATATACAGCAGGACTGAGCTTTCCTTTTCTTATTTCTTTTTGTTTTCTCACCAAGGCATACATAATATATGGCACTCTTTATAATGCCAATATTTCATACAGAGATTGAGGCTGATGTCGGCTAAAATTAGTTTCATTTAAACCCTTGTGGAGAATCTCTGAAAACAGAGAGTCCATTTACAAGATGGTGATTTTAATGGCAAAGGGTGCCTGTAATTCTCTGCTCCTTGAGCATCAGTCAAGAGGAGCAAGCACTGTCTGCCAAAGGAGGTTGACAGTGACACTGTGATATTCATTTGTAGGTTCGGAGATCCTATGAGGTAGCCTCCACTGGAAAAGTGCCTTGGATAGCTGGGGCTAACCCCCCATTAGACTGCTTGGTAGAGGTGGCACTGCATGTTTCTGATGGAGGGGGAAAAAAATAAAGCCCCAGCTGTGTGTGGTGGTGATAATATTTCAGTTGGAAGGGTCAGTAGGGGCAGGGTCTTTTCTGGCTTCCACTTTGAAAGGTACTATCAAATCTTGTAACACAAACTACTGCTAGGTGATTTGTAGGGTATGTATCTGATATATAACTCTGATCAAGAGAAATAGAGGCTATTTATCTGTACCTTTCTGTGGTGAGATGGAGGAAAAAACTTGCATAGGAAATAAAGGAGAAAGGCATATCCTTTGTACTTCTTACAATGAAAATCTTGCAGAGTTGATTTCTCCCCTTCCATCTAGCTTCTCTTTGAATGTGCCACAAGTATAGGCAGTGCTGTCAAAACTGGGAGATGTTAACAAAGATTCAGACTACTGATGCAAGGTTTAGAATGGAAAAGAGGACGTTCACAGAACCACAGAATCGTTGCAACAGCCAGGGGTGCTCGTGGGCGGCATAGTTGGCAGCCCAGGAGATAAGAGCCCTGAGAGTTGAGAAGAGAATGGAGTAAACTCATCGGTTGCCTCCATGCTCCCTGCCTGGCATGTCCCTTGCCAGCTTTTCTGCAGGCACTGGACATGCTCCTTCTGCCTATCCCCGACCTTCTGTTCCCTCGCCCCCACTCTCTGCAGCCTTCCAGCCATTTCTGGACTCCCTACCAGGCAGTAGAGCTACGTATTCACCCAGGGCTGGCAGACCTCTTCTGCTTCTTTGTGTAAAGCATAGAGGAAGACCTGGCAGATGGCAGTGGCAACAGGAAACAGGAAAGATGTCAGTCACAGCGTGCTGCAACCAACCTATCTCAGGTGTTCTTTTTTTAAAATAGGAACTTGCCATTATGTTGGGGGAGTTCACTCTGTAAGACACAAGCTACCCTGCAGAGAAATGCAATGTGTCTTCATAAACGCAGAGTACAGGACAGGTTATAGGGATCCCCAAATCCGCCAAAGCAGTGTGTTTCTACTTTGAGGCCTGATTCTGAGAAGGAGAGTAGTTGCATACTTTGGTATACTCAGCTTAGGAAACTGATGCAGAGTACTTCCTAAGAAAGCAAGAATTCCTATTAAGGGATCAAAGATAGCTAATTCCTCAAATAATTTTCCATGACAGTTCTATCAAAAAGTTTTTCCTATTGTGGATGCCTCCCAAGGTGATGTAAACTATCAGCACTGTACAACGAATCATATCAAATTGCTAATACATCCTGAGGTACTCCATGCTAATGGCCTCATGTGAGAATGGATCTCTACGAATTGAAATGGTGGACTTACGGACTTATTACCACCATTCTGGTACCAGAGCTGTTTTGAAGGCACCAAAAATAATTATATGAAGAGTTAAAAGAGCTTGTAAGAACAGAAAGAAGAGAGAAAAAACATCTTCCTTTTGTCTAACATCTTTATTTTTTGTTTCTTTTTGAAATCCTTTAGAAAGTGGATGTTACCAGTAGGGCAGTTATGGAAATCATGGCAAAGACAATAGAGTATCTTCAGCCCAATCCAGGTAATGTAATTTCACAATCTCTTTTTAAGAATATTCTTTCTCAACAATATATAGTCTTACAGATCTCATCCTCACTGGTACAGTTAAGATTAACACAAAATCAGTGAAGTTGCCAGGAAGTAAAAGACAGAGATAAGTACAGGCTTCTGTGTTTGCCTGTCAGGGGGAATGGAGTCTGGCTTTGGGAGGCTTGTTTTCCTTTTGTGTGTTCTTGGTTTAGGTAAGGGGGCAGCATATGCCCAGAAACTGAGTGTATTTACTTGCAGGCATCTGAGTGTCATCACTGTGAGGATGGGGGCTCCCTGGGAGCTAGAGATAGCTGTAGACTCCCCAGGGGTGGCAGGGCAGGGCCTGGCAGCCAGGGCCCATCCCGCTGCTCCAGTCAGGAGCAAGGCAGACAGGGAGCACTGGGGCAGCAGCAGTCCTGGGCATCAGGCACCTCCACAGGTATGGGGATCAGAATCAGGCACAGTGAGGGTGTCTGTATGAGACGTCTCTTCTACAGTCCTAGTCATTCACCTTGTGTGAGGGAGAAAGACCAGGCAGTCCTTGCAGACCAAGGGACGACAAAGTTCTGAGGCAACTTCCTCCGGGGCATAGGAGGAGATGTAATACCACCTTTCACCTGGTCCTCTAGTGATTTCCCATCCTCATGAGAGTTACTCCAGCAGAGAGGGTGTAGAAGAGCTCTTGGTGTGTAACTGGGGAAAAGAGTAGATGAAAGGACATAATTAGAGATGGCTAAATTGAACCTTCAAAATACAAATAAATAATTGTTTTCCATGGGGAAACAAAATAAGGGGTTTGTGATTGGGGTGATGGAGAGCTGCATGTTCCTCACTTGCCAAAAGATCCTCACAAGGAGAGGTGATGTTGAGCTGTTACAATCAAGTGAACCATTAAATTCAAGAACTTGAAGATTTACGTAGCCACCTGGGAACATAAGGGTTTTGGTCCTAGCTCAAGTCAATGCCAGCTTCACTGATGTGGTCAATGGAGTTACGCTTGTGCAAAATTAGCGTGAAGGTAAAATGAGGTCTGCTACCTACCATAAGTACCTTAGAGTTTCATGGGGTACAGACCAAATTAACTAATTCACTGTGAGGAATTTGTTTCCTCATAGCTGGAAACAAATTTGAGCAAGTGTCAAGTATTTTAACTCCAGTGTGGTACAATGAAGGACTGTTGCTAGTATAGCTTAATTGGTGATATTTTTATGTTAGATCACAGAGGAAAGGAGGATAATTTGATGGTGCTGCCAGTGGATTGAGAAAAGGAGGAATAATATTTACAAGTTCAAGAACTCCTAGAGAGGAAATAATGATGACTAGAACGGTTTCTATGTCAACAGATGAAATACTGTTTATGACTTGAGTCCACAGCTTCATTGCTCATCATCAACAAGCACTCTGCAGTAAAAGCAGTAGGATTGACAAACATTATGGGGCTGGTGATAAAATTGTTAACTACTGTCAAGCTGCTGTTGTGCAACATTGTATAGACTGAGTAATAAGCTTTGGCTGTTTAGTGCTTCTCTGTCTGCCTTCCTGACACGTTTGAGTGATTATGATTGGTGTGAATCATGGAAGAGGCTCACAGCAACGTCAGAGAGCAGAATTTCTGGAAGTAGCTACGGGTGTGATTTCAGGCACCTCAGGCTGATGTAAGTTTGCAGTGCTGCAGGAAACAGCAGTTTGCATACGGTAGCTATGTATACCTTCATCTGATTGTGCCATGTGCAAGTAGGATCACAAAATTAAAATTGTAATAGATAGGAGGAAGATTTAATTTCTTGCCTATCAAATGAGATCATGTTACTCGTTCCACAGCTGGCAATGGTAGCAGATGAGGTAAGATGAAAGGACCAGTGACGCTTTGCAGCTCTCAGCTGATCTTAGATTGTTTTGTGCCAATTGAAAAAGGGCTCTCTATAGTGAGAAGAATTGCATGGGACGTGATTTCTGTTTTTTCAAGAACATAAAAAAATTCCTCTAAAATTTTTCCTACAGCTTTATTACTATATGCTTGGGGCACCAAAAATGCTGAATTCCAGTATTTCCTGTTTGCTTTCTTATTTTCATAAAAAATTGAAACATTACACTGGAGAGATGGTGGACATTTAACAACAACAACAAAAAAGTCTTTAACAACAATATTTAACAGAAGATTTTCTGTAATAAGTTACCTGGATTTGGGAGGGAGAATAGGGTTTGGGATGTAGCACACATTCCTTGGTAAGTAAGATGTGCCCTGAAAACATCAGTATCCTTGGATGACATAGTATTGCAGTGCTAGAGATCAATTGGCGTCATGGTGTTTTGAAGGATCAAAAAATGAAGTATTCAACATTGTCTAACTTCACTAAACAGTTAATTAACTAATGCGTGATGGAAAAGGGAAAAAGAAAAGGGAAGGGAAAAGGATATTAAAGACAAAAGTGAATGTATTGAAAGAGATGTTAGGATGAGATTAGTGCAAATGAAGAAGATAGCTTTGTAGACTTCCTCCCAATTACGAAAAAAGCCTGAAAGACAGCTGAAAATAACTAAAATTGAACATGATGAAGGCTCAAAGACTTTCCATGCAGAGGTACATGACCATAATTTCAAGAAAAAGATCTGCAGATTGAACAAGATGGAAAGTATGAAGAATGAGCAATTGAACCCACTGCTTAAGTTTCTTTCAAACTCTTTTGGCCATGAGTCTGCTAACACTTAATATTGAGGTGAATCATTAGTGCCACCATGAAAGTCAATGTTAAGAAGAGGGAGTGCAACTAGGAAAAGAACCAAGCATCCAGGTCACTTCCATGGTGTTTTGTACATCTCTACCTGTCCTTAGTCAGGTTAAAACATAACTTCAAGAAGAAAGCAGGTGGCACTAGTACAATAAAGCAATAGAAATGAAAGGGCTCAGGGTGGGATTTTGGGATTGACTGAGCAAAAGCTTAACTCTGCTCCCGTGGAAGTTACCGGAATCAACTTTAAAAGAAGAAAAGTGGAATGAAACCATTAGTGGATGTATTCTAAAATTTCCAACTGAATCAGGATTCTAATGTAATCATTATTAAATGGTTAGATAAATCACTGAAGCATTAATTTTTCATGTTTACCTTTCTTTTTCATTTATATCTTGACCTTCCCTTATTATCCTTTCACCTCTTTCATTCTTTCCTGTACCTTTTGCTTTCTGCTCTTACCAGCCTGTCCAGAATATAGCCACTTCATTTTTTTATATTACCTTTTACATTTTTTCTATTACTTCTGAAAATACTTCCATTTTCTTGTTCTAGTTCAGCTTGCTGCCTGCATTCCCCTGACTGATTTTGTTTGTGTCTTAATTTCTTTTGTGCTTTTGTATTTTTGGTTGCCATCATCATTTTGATGCCATTTTTAAAGGCCAGACACTTGATTAAAATTCAGTTTCTTGTACTGAACAGTCAGCCAGTCTGCTGATTGCAGTTTTGTAGTGGGCAGAAACAGAAGGTGTTAAGAAATTCAGATGCTGAAAAGCATGATCTAGTGGGAGTCAAGTGTAGTGAGAAAGCCTACAAAACCATAATTACTATATGTTATCCTTTCATAGCTACTTCTCAGGGAAAATAATTACTATGATACTTCCCTGATTTTCCTGTGTCTGTGTCCGTGTCTGTGTCCGTGCATACATTTCTATGCCACAGGGTGAAACACATGCAGCAACATGAACTGTCTCTTGATATGCCCTTTCAGCAGTAAACTATGAACAAAGCACTCAATTCCAATCTGATAATGTTTTGCTTTGTTGCAGAAATATGTGTAAGGTTGAATTTTGACCAGTGAAATCAGCACACAAAGTGTGATCTTCTAATGTTTTGTAAACAGAAATATTAACTCATAAGAGCATATAACAAAGTCAAGGCTTTGCAAGGAGGAAGGTAGAGGCATTCATAGCTGCCCTCCTGTAGCATACACAATAATGTAGGTAGAAATGCCCACTGAGTCAGCTTTGCTGGCAATAGGATTTAGCTGGCAAAATTTGAAGTCAAGTGCTATTAAATAATTCCTTCTCTGCAGACTATTCCCATTTTGTAGTTGCAAAAATTCAATAAAGCACAGCATCAAACAAATTAGTACTTTTATGTTTGCTTTCTTTATTTTCATCAAGTGTGATAATTGTGTGCTTTCTTCTGATCTGCAATTGTGCATCTGAAATAAAATACAAGCTAAATAGTATCCTGGGGTTTATGAGGAATAGTGTGGCCAGCAGAACTAGGGAAGTGAATACCCCCCTGTACTCGGCACGGGTGATGGCCCAGCTCAGATACCGTGTTCAGTTTTGGGCCCCTCACTACAGGAGGGACATTTAGGTGCTGGAGCATGTCCAAAGAAGAACAATGAAGCTGGTGAGAGGTCTAGAGTACAAGTCTTATGAGGAGCAGGTGAGAGAGCTGGAGTTGTTGAGCCTGGAGAAAAGGAGGCTGAGGGGAGACCTTATCACTCTCCACAGCTACCTGAAGGGAGGTTGTAGCCAGGTGGGGGTCAGTCTGTTCTCCCCAGTAACAAGTGATAGGACAAGAGGAAATGGCCTCACGTTGTGCCAGGGGAGGTTTAGATTAAGTATTAGGAAAACCTTCTTCTGCAAAAGGGTTGTCAGGCATTGGAACAGGCTGCCTGGGGAAGTGATGGAGTCACCATGCCTGGAGGGATTTAAAAGACGTGTGGACGTGGCGCTTAGGGACACAGTTTAGTGGTGGATGTAGCAGTGTTAGGTTTACAATTGGACTTCATGATCATAAGGCTCTTTTCCAAGCTATCATTTTTTCTACAATTCTATGATTCTATAAAGTACACCTGAAAACCGTGTTGAGGTGTGGTTTCCCCAAATCCCTGTAAAAAGCAAAAAGCCTTTCAAAGTTTGTTGGACATCATGTTTGGAGGTAGGTTTTATTTAGTACTCTACAACAGAAAATTTTCCAAACATTAAAAAAATGTGGGTCATCAGAGCTTAATCTTGAGTGTACCTAGGCTGGACTTGAGAGGAAGCCTCAATCTGCGGTACCTGAGGATTTTAAGATTAAGAATTTGGAGACAGCTTAAAGATTTTTCTACCTGAGTTGTAGCACGTGTCAAAAATGCTGTCTTGGGAGCGTTTCTGGGCTTTCTTCTGTCCAAGTCATTTTGAGGGAAGCTTCGACTTGAATTTCAGGACAGAGCCTCCTCTCTGGCCTACCATCAGAAGAAAAAAGTCAATGACCAACATTTTGTTCCTTTGCTCTAAAAATAATTGATGAAAAGCAGGGCTTAGTCCTAAACTTAGATAATGTCCTTCAAGCACATTGTAGGTAGCTCAGATAAATTTACAGGGTACACTCCTGTCTGTGTAGTCAAACAATTGCATGTTTGTAACTTCTGTTGCTTGCCTGCTTCAGCTTCCAGAGCTAAACTCAGCATGATCAACACTATGTCAAAAATTCGAGGCCAGGAAAAGGGACCAGGTTACCCTCAGGCTGAAGCCTTGCTGGCAGATGCGATGCTGAAATTTGGCCGAGAACTTGGAGAAGAATGCAACTTTGGTAACTTGATTATTTCCCTTTCCATTATAATGCAATAAAAATGGTAGTAAAATTTAATGCATCTTTCATTATTAAAGTGTTGTGCTCTTTTAAGGGAAGAACTTCTGCAAGAACCATCAGAATTCTGCTTCATCAGACTTCTCCTTTGGTCTAGGCCTGTTGAGTATCTTTTACAGATTTGGACTGGAGATTTTTTTCTTGTGGATGACAGTCAAATTGTTTTCATTTGGACCCATATCCATACAGGCTTTGGGCTCTCTGTCATGGATTGTGTTACTGGGGATGTACATGTTCAGAAATCATGCTATTGTCTATGAATGCGTACAGTAAAACCCTTTTGTCCTCAGAATCCTTATAATAAGTGTTACTGTCTTCATTACAGGCAAGGAATAAAGGCTAGTAGATTTTTATTAGACTTTGACCTTTTTTTCTGACCAAATTCCACATTTTAAGGCACTGCTCCTCCATCCCAGGCCCAAATGAGTTTACCGCTGCCTGAGCTAGAAATGTTAAACAGAGACTTCACATTATGCTCTTCAACAGTAGAGGTCTAACTAAAAGAGGTGACATTCATGATGAGATCCTTTGTCTTTCTGTCCTACTTATTTGGGCTTCTCTGTGGCCATTTTTATGTGGCAACACACAGGACCCTCAAATAGGACTGTGAAAATTCTTTTTCCTATTTGAATCCTTGTAAAATATTGTTTCTGGCTTAAAGACATCTGCAATGGAAAAGGTATTCTTGTTTGTTTCATATAATTTACTAGTTAGCTTGGCAGATGTAGGTTGATTTGTGCTAAAGATGACTGAATCGTTTTTTTAATTGGTTGCCTGTCATTTGCTAAGTTTCAAACACACTTTTAAAGTGAAAATTAAGAACTAATAGAATTTAGTTTGTGTAAATTGCTGTATATTCCATGATGATTGCAATAGCACACAGCAGAATTGATATGGCAATTATTTTTGCATTCTTAATTAATAGCAACTGTTATGGCTGTTTGTCACTCTTCATCCAGGTCTGGCAAGCTCCCTAGTTTTGTGGTGCATTGCTGGCATTCCCTGCTTGGAAGACAAAACTCCTTCTGATTTCTCACATTTTCAGGTTTTCAGACCCTTTACATTCTTTGAAAGTGGATTTTTTTTTTCCACCAACCTACATGTCTAAAGCAAGAGAGTATTTTTGAGCTTCTTACTTTTGTTTCTTTGCAGAGGAGGTAAACCAGAGGGGTAATTTCTGTGGCCCTCAAGTTAATCTTGGAGGAAATCTCATAAGGCAGCTAGTTCTTATTTATGTTTATGAACTTGAGTAGGTGTATGAAGTTGATAGTTACATAAAATAAAATCTTTCATTAAAAAAAATATTGTGAAATTTTTAAAGAATCTTTACATTTGATACTGTCACCAGTCTCACTGATACAAACAGGGAGACCTAGGCTTGGATTGGGGCTGTTCTTGTATGCAATCTAGTGTCTGGCAATGGCAACACTGGAGCAAATACAGATAATTATTTTCTAGCATGTTTCACCAGAGTGAGGAATGAACAGACAACGAGGGGTGTGGAGGAGGCTGTCTTGATGCAGCGTGGATCCTCAAGTTCAGCTGTGTTACAATGCACGAACTCTGGTGGCTGCGGAAGTGTAAAGTTCATGTTGCCCTTTCATACAGTGTGCCATATTGTGGTTTTTTTCTAAACTTGAGACTTAAAATTAAAAGTTAAATGAAATTTCCATGACTCAGTTTCACTCTACATTGATTTGGAACTAAGTCATTTTGAGATAAACTGGACACCTTTTCTTTCAGGACCTGCACTTGCAGATGTGGGAGAAGCTATGAAGGAGCTTTCTGAGGTTAAGGACTCTTTAGACATGGAAGTGAAACAAAACTTCATTGACCCACTTCAGAATCTCCATGACAAAGATCTGAGAGAAATACAGGTATTGCCCTCAATGTGGCATTTTAATAATGCCAAACGTGTAGACTCTGTATATGTTCAAAATTTATGTAAGTTGTGTAGTGTAAAATGGGCTTTCAGATTTGCAGATTATCTGATTTTAGTCTCTTTTCATTTGAGTTTTACTCTTTAGTTCTGTTTCTCTTGTTGATGGTTTAGAAAGGGAAAGATCAAAATTCTAACATTTTTTGGCCATAGCATCGTCAAGCTTATGCAGGCGTCTAATCCTAAAGCAGTAATCTAATCCTACCATTGGAAAGCTCATTTCACTAAATAGATGAACAGATGTTTACATTCGATTTTCTAGTGTATGGCATGTGGGGGGGTTTAGATAGTTGCCTCTAGACTGGGTCTACTTTTGTCTATATGAAGACTATCTGAAATATTCCCAGGAATTTCGAACACAAAGACCATTTGCTTGCATGAATTACATAATTAGTAATCTAAGAACCAGCCAGCACTTACACAGAAAAATCTGTTTGCACACACACTGCTGCGGACACAACCTAATTTTACAGTTGTGCAAATAAAAGTGCCTCACAATTCAGCACATGCTTATCTGTATAAGTAACTGTCCTTCTGAGCTCAGTAAGGCTTTCATATTGTTAAATGTATGTGGAAGAAAAATGTCTTACGCAGTTTGATACAATTTACAAAGTTGCCAAAGTTACGAATATCATAATAGATGACAAATTTATTCTTCTGAGGGAAAATAAACCCCTAAAGTATTCATGCTTATGCTGGTAGCATTAACTTCTGGTCAGCTTGATGTGTCATCTGCTGAACAGATTGACATGAATGTTATGTCAATTAACGAACTAGAAAATATTTAATAAAATGTAACATTAAGATTGGTGGTCTGATAGAAATGCTAAAAATACTTTCTGTGTTGCTTTGTTTATGAGAACTATTACACAGGCAAAAATGTACTAACTTGTGCTTTTAATAGAATTTTCTCTTAAACATCTAGGGGAAAGCCATAGTGTTCAGGTAATTCTGCATCAGAGTTAAAAAGCTAGAAACTCATGTATCCTTTATACAGGTGGCAATTGCAGTTATCCATTCTGCATGGCCTTTTTTTAATGTTGAAGGTCTGTAATTTAGACAGCAGTGCACCGTCACTGCTTAAATAGTATGTAAAACCAGCTCCTTCATTGTTCTGTATTTCTCCCCTCTGGGAAAGGGTTGATATACACCAAACAACACATGCTTTGCAAATATACACAGACTACCTGATTACAATGCAGTGTAAGGAGAGCTGGGGAACATCCTTTCTTCTGTGGTTGCATTTGCATTTTTGTTTTTAGCATCACCTAAAGAAAATGGAGGGTCGACGCCTGGATTTTGATTACAAAAAGAAAAGGCAGGGCAAGCTCCCTGATGAAGAACTTCGCCAAGCTCTGGAGAAATTTGATGAATCAAAAGAAATTGCTGAGTCAAGCATGTTCAACCTTCTGGAGATGGATGTGAGATATCCCTTTTAATTTTTGAGCTGAATCTTATAATGAGAAAGATACTGGTTGAGCAGTGAAGGCACTGTAAAGCAGTTTAAAATTTGAAAGCCTTATTCAATCCATGGCAGCACAGATTCCTGTCATTGTACAGTGGAGAAACACTTGCCTCCTTGGTGGACTCAGAAGCTATAGCAATATACAGCATGCACACGTAGGACTAATTTCATAGGTATTTTATAGGTAACTGATTTAAAGAACATAAATCCGCTGTAGCATCATTGTGCTTCCTAACTGCATAGTTTTACTTACAAAACCAAAATACCCGCCTTCTTAGAATTATGTAAATGTAAGTCATGACTTTTACTTAGCTGCAGTTTTAGGGTTTGAGCCAAGGCTTTTGCTTAAATGTGTGGGCTGCTGAAAGGGTTGTTAAAGATCAGAGATGGTGAACTCACAACAACATGGTAGTGAGTAGGAGAGCTGAAGTTAATATGACTGCTCAAATCTGACTCTGCAGCATAAGTTTTGCTTGCAGACTGGTTTAGAGTTGAGTATCTATTGGGGGTTTTTAATCTTCCATTTGTAATTAATGTTGAAACTATAAAATCAAGTGAGAAGAAAATACCTCTTTTGGAGGAAAAAACCATTTCAGCTCAAGTCTGTTTTACAGAATATGTAGTAAAAGGAAACTCAGTTTAAAGATTTATGTTGAAGTAAAGGATTGGATTTATTTAAAGTTTAAATACGCACCTAATTTAATTCTTCATTTTGTTACCAGATTGCTGTAGAAGAGCCATAACAAACCTGAAAATATTTGCATGTTAGAAATGAAATATATCTTTGCTGAAGTGAAAGAAGTATAACAAGTTTGTAGTTTTAATCCTTTGTAGTGACATCCAACCCTGTGTGGCCAGATAGTGCTGGCCTGCATTACACCATTGCAGCATTGCGTAGTATGGAAACTGCTGGCAATTGCATTGGCCACACCAGAGTTTTGGATGTTTTTCCCCCTCATAAAGTAGAATGCCATCTGCCTTCACTACAAGTATTCTGCATCCAAGAGTACATAGTATCTTCCTGGTTTGATCTGCCTCACAGGCCAGAATACAACAGAAGCATGACCATAGTCCCTATGGTTTTGGGCCTCTCAGAGGCAGGGAAGGAGGTGTATTATGCTCTCGTCACAGTCTCAGTTTTACTTTCATAGTGTTTACTGAATGAGGTAGGTCTGTAGGCGGCTGTTCATGCAGATCAGCCATGGAGATGATCAGTGGAGAAGAGCTGCAGTTACCATTCCAGATCAGGCCATAACTAGATATGGTAATGAATGAAGATATGACATGTAGCTATTTATGAACTACGAAGGCAAATCAAGTTTTTAGAGAGATAAGTAAAACTGCCTTTGCTGTGTCAGTGTGACAGCAGTCTCTACTCACTATTGCTAAGCTATTAGTACTCACCTGAGATGTGATGTTTTAATGTCAATCCCCAGATTGAACAAGTGAGCCAGCTTTCTGCTCTTGTACAAGCCCAGCTGGAGTACCACAAGCAGGCCACACAGATCCTACAGCGAGTTACTTCTAAGCTGGAAGATAGGTAATGCACTTCTTCTAAGTTTGTTGAATTGTTTTTTGGTTTTACAGAGGCAGAAAACCTATGAATGGAATGCAATGCTATTAATTTTTTTCAGCCTGGTAATTGTATGTTTATAAAAAGAAGAGCCATTTAATTAGGCAATTGCAAGCTGAGGTTTATATGTTTTGGAGATGCATACGGTTCTGAATATGACTGAATGAGGACTGAGTTCAGGAAAGCATCTCATCTCAGCAGAGCTGTTAAATGGAATTTAACTGATAGCAATTGTTTATAAATATTGGAAGTCAGTGGGACTTACAACTTTGGATTCCTTACCATTCCTGCATGTATTCACAAAGTAGTCATTTTGAGAGGATATTTAATGATTGCTATTGAAATAGAGTATCTTGATGTATTCTCACCTACCTGAAGATCTTCCTGAGCCAGGTAGTGAGACCCCCATCATTTGCCACCTTACTAAGTAGTCCTTTTTTCCAGCTTTATTATCAGATCAAACTTGACACAAGGCTTAACTGAGTTTACCTCTGCCATCCCCTTTTCTGTAACTGTGAATGCTATTTCAGAATAGATAACATTATCTTTTTAATAGAATTTCAGAATTTTTAGTTAAGAATTTTTGTTTCTGTCAACACAGATTGTACCCCCTTGAAATGAGGAAAATAATATTTGTAAAAGTTTATCAGCTTCCCACATGCGTTCATCTTCAAGGAAACTTAACATACAGGAAAGGTTTCTTAAGTCCACATGGTTCTGGAAGTCTGCTCCTGGGCATAATTCCCAAGAGCAGATAACATTCACGTACTGCGTGAAGGCAACTTTTTAATTCTGTGTGATTCGTTGCTGGGTTCTGATGTCATTAGTGTAGATCTAGTGTCTGGTACTGCTGGGTCTGTCAGTGTTAATTTTCTCAGAGCGCACTGCCTGTAAGCCTCATCCAGTCCTAAGTCTTATAAGTTCTTTGATTTAGGAGCAGCAGTTGTTTTGGTTAGGTAGGCTGCCCAGCAGGCTGTTTCTGGATACAGTTTGCAGTATTGTCTAAACAGCTAGCAGAATGATTTTCAGCACTTCCAAATGAATACCACAATTCACTGACTTTACAGAAGCATTAAAAAGTCCTTAGGAGCAGGTGGGTTGTTCTGTACTCCCTAAGTTTTGCAATAAATTGAACATTCCTATCTCTGCAACAGATTTCTCTTCCTGTATCAATTCAGATGATCCTTTGCCCTTTTGAAACTTACGCTAAACAGTCAGGATCTTTGCTTTAAGTTTCAGCACTGAATGATTTTTAGCTTTTCAAGAACCTTACATCAGCCTGCTATTACAAATCAGCTGAAGTAAATCTTTGGCATAAACTTACTGTGCATCCCTAATTGTAAAGAGTTTGCTGGCTAAATCATAATTTTTTGTCCACACCACTAGACACAAATTAGAGCACTGTGATATGCTGATGTTAGGGATTAAGCAGGGATGTAGAGCTGTTACTATTTGAACTACTTGTCTTTTCCTGATGGGTTTTGGGTGTTGTTTTTTTGGGCTGTATGAACCAGAAAATAAATAATACTTTACTTTCAAGCTGAGCGGATTTGTTACTGTTCACTCTCAGTGATATCAACAGCACATACTGCCTGTTTTCTAGATACATTTTTGAAGATATGAATAGAACTTGTTCGTGCTGCTGTTTGGCATGGACAAAATCTTCTAACTTCTAAGACTGTCCTGTTTCAAATATTGCCCAAAGAATTTAAAAAAAAAATTGAGTTAGATTGCAAAAACCATGAAAAATTTAAAAATGTACTTGAATCTGCTTTCTAGGTGCTTTAGATTACGCTTCAAAACTCTCTTCAGGAACTGCAGGTTCAAGAATTTTCATTTTTCTTCTGC
This sequence comes from Rhinoptilus africanus, assembly GCA_013400135.1. Taxonomy (NCBI): domain Eukaryota; kingdom Metazoa; phylum Chordata; class Aves; order Charadriiformes; family Glareolidae; genus Rhinoptilus; species Rhinoptilus africanus. The sequence continues at coordinate 37,920 of VXBO01012416.1, forward strand.
ACATTAATGGAAGGCATAAACTTCCTTAAAATACCATGATTCCATGAACTAGGACTTCAGAAACTTGGCAAACATTGGGAGACTTACAATAAAATTAATAAAATCTGAAAGGTCAGCAAAGGCTTTTCCTATTAAACTCTCTTTTTCATCAAGAAGAAGGAGGCTGCAGTTTTCAAGACAGACTACCGTGACAGAGCAGGTGGGAAGCAGGAGTGGTTTCCTTGGAGCTGTTTCTTTTCTTAAGAAACATGGTCCATGCTGAGCTTTTGGGTAATTTTTAGCAAGTCACTAGAACTGTCAGCTTCAGTTCATTATCTGTAAAAAATAGGGTTTGTTTCACAGAAATATTAAGTGTGATAGAACTTGTTTGAGTATTGCTTTCTTCAAAACTTTACTGTTTTGAAAAAGTAACTTCTGTGAATGAGTGAAACATAGCAAAGCCTTTATATTTCATGAAGTTCAACAAGGCCAAGTGCAAGGCCCTGCACATGGGTCAGGGCAATCCCAAGCACAAATACAGAATGGGAAGGGAATGGATTGAGAGCAGCCCTGCAGAGGACTTGGGAGTGTTTGTTGATGGGAAGCTCAACATGAGCCAGCAACCTATGCTCACAGCCGATAAAGCCAGCTGCATCCTGGGCTGCATCAAAAGAAGTGTGGCCAGCAGGTTGGATAAGGTGATTCTGCCCCTCTGCTCTACTCTTGTGAGACCCTACTAAAGTACTGCAGCCACCTCTGGGGCCACCAGCAGAAGAAGGATATGGATCTGTTGGAGCAGGTCCACAGGAGGGCCATGAAGATGATCAGAGGGCTGGAGCACCTCTCCTGTCGAAACAGGCTGAGAGAGCTGTCTTCAGCCTGGAGAAGAGAAGGTTCTGAGGAGACCTTATATTGCCCTTCCAATACCTAAAGGGGGCATACAGGAGTGGTGGGGAGGGACTCTTTATCAGGGAGTGTAGTGATAGGATGAGGGGTAATAGTTTTAAACTGAAAGAGGGGAGATTTAGATTGGATATTAGGAAGAAATTCTTTACTCTGAGGGTGGTGAGACACTGGCCCAGGTTGCCCAGGGAAGCTGTGGGTGCCCCATCCCTGGAAGTGCTCAAGGCCAGGTTGGCTGGGGCTTTGAGCAGCCTGGTCTAGTGGGAGGTGTCCCTGCAAGGAGGTTGGAACTAGATGATCTTCAAGGTCCCTTCCAACTCTAACCATTCTATGATCCTGTGATTCCATTTAACCTTATTTTGACAACTTCGTATAGTTTATGTTTTTAATATGCTTATGGTTTTGCTTATGAAGAAGAAAAGCAGTCACTGGGTACTATTATTGATAATATTTTGGATTGTGAGAAAAACTTTGTTTTCAGGACCAAAACTGGTTAAGTTAAAAGCAGATTTTTTCAGTAGATAAATCAAAATGTGCTACAACGGTAAGTCTATGGCAGATCTAGAGAAGGTTAGAGAAACCAACCTTGACTCAAGTATTCTTGCATATACAGTATCAGAAATACTTGTGGCAGTTCTACTGCATAAGCTGCTCTGAATCTGTCATCATCCTTTGCATGCATTTTACCCTGGAATCTGACAATGTAGCCTCTCCTAGAAATTCTATTTTCTCAGTTAAACTAATAAGTTGAAATGAATGATGCATAATAGTTTTATTTTGAGAGTCAGGAAAACTGGAGTTGTGTGCCTTTGTGAAACAAGTATTCCAAATTACAAATTAACTAAGTCTGTAGCTGAAGTCAGTACATTCCCACACAGTCTTTTCACAAAATGACAAGAGTTGGCATCCGCCAACTGAATAGTTCAGGCTTGCCAGGGACAGAAGCAAAAATTGTGCTAAAAAGGAGAGCAGGGATGGTTTTACAACCCTTCTGTTAGCATTGCTAATCACATAATGAAGTTTTTCTCCGTTAGAAGCTCTTTGTTATTGTTAGACAAAAGGAAGCTAGACAAAATGCTCCGCTCCTAGAAGGAAAAAAAAATTAACAACCTCATGGTATAGTCACTTCAGGTGGTTTTTGGTAATTTAAACTAATGCTGTAAACAAAAAATTACGCCAAATGTCCAAACCTGTTTAGTCTGAATCACTGGTGGGTGGGAACTTCAGCCATGGAAATAGAGATGTTTGTTGCATCTCATCTGTTAAGAAGAAACTAACTCTTGACAATTAACTTGATATTTTGGCAGAATAAAAGAGGCATCATCTCAGCCCCGGAGAGAATATCAACCCAAACCTCGTATGAGCCTGGATTTCACAACTGGTGACAATACTCAGCACAATGGAGGAATATCCCATGCCACCACACCCAAACCATCAGGTAATGGGAATAGCAATGTGAGAAGAAAAGCCAACTCTGAAGTTTTGCTACATGCAGAAGTTCCATGCTTTCTTCATATGAATTAGTTCTTCCATAGTGAGGAAAAATGAGAATAAGGATAGTATAGGAGAGAGCTGTTCAAACTGTTCTTTATTTGTAAAGTGTTCACATCCCCAGGCAGCAGAACAAGGGTGGATCATCCATTGCTTTAAAGATGTCTTTGAGTCAAAAAATTCCTTAGTCCTAGAAGCTCAAAGAGATTGTGCTGCATTAAAATCACCTTGAAAAATAGGTCTTTACAAAAAAGGCATTTAGACACCGAAAGAACAATTGCAAGTTTTCTGTGAAAATGCAGAACCCTGAACCCCTCCAAAACCTCCATAACCTTATCTTGCTTTTTAAAACCAGGTATTACAACACAAAAAGCCTGAAAGTAAAAATCACTAAAAAGAAAAACAAAGCCATCTGAGTTATTTTCTTTGTCTAATTGTGAACAGCACAAGCGAGATTAAGCATTTATATGTCTGTGCATAATTATTATCTTAAATAAGTTTATTTCATATCAGCATATACTAAGAAAGCCTTATTATTTGTTTCTCACAGTAATGGTCCGTTACCCCATGTTATGGTGAGGGCTGTCCTCTCTCCAGACCCTGATCTCAGTTATTCCAGTTTTCATCAGTGACAATTGCTAGCAAACTCCACCTTGCAAGACTGGATCTTTTTCACTAGATCTTTAATCAGGATTTCTCTCCTTCCCATCAAATCCTGCTATGAATGTTTGATGTTCTCCCAAATACAGGCAGTCACGGCATCTCCCTTTGGCACCTACAACTGGAAATTGTCTTTCATAATCTTGCAAACTCCCAGTAACCTCCTCACCGTGCTAGCAAGGAAGGAGATACAATGGAGATTCCTTGTGCGTGCGCTTGGCTTGAGTCCTGCATGCTAAAGCTGTCCTCACATCACCAGTAATTTTCTTCTTCACTTCTTTTTTGTAGTGTCATGAACACTTGTCTGTGCTAAGCCAGCGCAGGCTGATGTTACTGTATCTCTTCAGCATTTGTGCTTTCCTTTTCAGAGAGCAGTATTTAGCATTTTCTTCAGTAGGGGTTCTTTCTTTTGAAGTGTTTATTGGTTTCTGAGAAATACTGATACTGTAAGCTAGCAATTAAGGACTCTCTAAGACTCAATTTTGGAGTGTTAGAAAGCAGGCATTCTTTATTGCAGCGCTGGGCTCACAGGGGATCTCTCTGCCTGGTGTGCGCGCCGAGTTGCTCAACTACAAAGGTTATAAGCAATCAGAATATACATATTCATTACATTTCTCAGAAATTATTAACATATTCATATTATCACCTAGAACTCATTAATATATGTAAATGTCCTTGACACGTGTGCATCCGTGTCCATTGGTGGTCTTCCAGGATCCTCTGGAGGTCGTCGGTAGTCTTCCTCACCACGTCCGCTGGTGAACTCGATCTTTGCTCATACTCAGTTCGTCTTTCAGCTTTGTTTGCAACTCCTGTTCTCACCAAACCAGCTTATTCTAGCATTTCCCCCTATCTATTCTACTCAAGGATACCATGTCTCAAGATTTCCTTTTATCCAACTAAACCCGACAGGTGTTTAACCCATCCGCTTACAAAGCATTTCAAATTTAGATACATTATTCCAGTAAGGAGGGAACCATATGTTCTTTCTAACTTGGTATGGGTAAGGCCTGAGGGGCTTTCCACCCCAGCGTTTTGTCCTGTTCAAGGCCACTGTATCACCAGCTACTGAATCAACCACTTCTTTGAAAATTCCTTAATGTAAGTTTAGGTTGGTTCATTGAAAGCTCCGATCTTCTGTTGTTGTTAGAGTTTATGTGCTAAGTCTTTGAAACTTCATCTAGTGGCAATGAGCATACTAAACACATGTTGTAAGGCTATGCCAGCAAAATAGTCTTCATGACAAATAAAGCAAAATATACTCTGAGCGATATGTAAAGAAATTAAAGATTTTCCTACACATTTAATAAATTAAATCTAGTATTGGAAAAACTTGCTCTATTGACATCTGTAGAAATGGAATATTTTTGTCCTAAAACAGCTCAGGCATGGGCCTTCGAGCTATAGTGCATGATTGAAGTGAATGTGCAAAGAGTTTGAATCTGAAATTTATTCATGCTGAAGCCAGTGTACATGAAAAAGCTGAAATAGGTGTACTTAGAAGTGCCATTGTGGTGGAGTGGCATGTGTTGGTTCCTTCTGACCACTGGAAGTGCATAAACTTTCACTATGGAAAATCAGGTAGGGATCTAAGACTCCTTAGTCTGGGGG
>VXBO01012416.1:42621-67486 GCA_013400135.1 Rhinoptilus africanus
ATGGGATGAATATTTATTAATTTCACATAATGTATGGAAATCTAATCTAACTGATGACTTATAATAATATCCATTAGGGTTTAACAAATATCTGTCCTAAAGGGTTTATGGTCAGACATTCATGAACTAACATATTAGAAAGCCTTCCTTTTCAAACTTGTTCTGAATCTATCCTGGTGGCTCTGCAGTCATTTTGTGGGAATGGGAAGAAAAGGTCTTTGGGAACCTCATACTAAAGTTCAGAGGATTAGGAGCATATACAGGGGTTTACATTATAGCTGTACCAGTGAAGTTCCCAAATACAGGACAAAGACACAGTTATATTTTCTCTGTGTTGTTTTAAGCTACCACTTAACCCTGCTTAACTGAGGTAAACAGATAAAGCATCTCTGTGACAGTAAATCTAGAAATGCATTAGGGCTTTTGCTTCATTTTTCGTGTTTTGTAAACAGATAAAAAAAAGCTTCAAAATGGATTGTTGCCATGCTTTTAGGTGTGGGCTTACTGTAGCTTGGTTCTTTTAGGTTTCTCAGACATTTGCTAGCAGTCGCATAGGAAAACTGAAGGCTGCCAAAAGCTGATAGCTATATTCAAATGAAATTTAGCAGGCCAAATTTAGATGTTCTCAAACAGTCATCGGCATACGAGTGATACCACAGACAGCAAAATCTGTAGTAGGTGCAATGGCAAAAAGGATACTGTAACTGTTGAGATTTTTAAGTGCATTGTTTCTTTGTGTTTCTTCTCCATAGGTGTTCACATGGATCAGCCGTGCTGCCGAGCTCTGTATGACTTTGAGCCAGAAAATGAAGGGGAGCTGGGATTCAAAGAGGGTGATATCATTACCCTCACTAACCAGATTGATGAAAACTGGTATGAGGGGATGCTTCATGGCCAGTCAGGTTTCTTTCCTATCAACTATGTCGATATCCTAGTTCCATTACCCAATTAGGATGGCTGATCCACCACCTCTGACCCAGATAGTTGTGTCAGTACCACTGCTTTCAAAATGCTGCTTCTTACACCTTACAAGTGCAAACTGCAGTGGTTAGAGTCATCGCTTCCCACTGAGCATCTTTGGTTTACGTGTTGTCGTACTACGTGGTGGTGATGCGTGGTATCTTCTGAGCCAGCATAGTGTGGGTTAGCTTATTGGCCATGCTGGCCTGGTGGTAACCAGAGACATTACTGAGATGAAGCTGGGAAGATGATGGTAAGCAAAGCAGGTATCTCATAGTGAAGTAGCAGGAAGTGAAGGTGGTATTGGGAAGATAATGCCTATCACCACTGTATTACTTCAGTCTTAGTTCTCTATGAAAAGAGGGAAAAGTTCTTGCCATTCCATCTTTCTCTTCCTAATGATACAGTTCACACAGGTCTAACATTGAATAACCAGAATTATATCTTGCAACCAAACTGGCTTGCTGTTCTCACAGAGACAGTGTAAATGTAGACCCTCTGGTTTCTCAGAAAGCGAACCACTGTACTGTGTGTCCTGCTTCTCTCTGCTCATTTTTATGTTCTTAATTATTGTTAAAAGGCCTATTTCCATCCAGAGGTATACTGTAAACCATAAAATGGGGATTCCTATAGTAAAACCTTTGACCGCAAACCACCTGAATTTGCCCTTCAGGAACCTTTAGCATGCTCACCAAAATGCCAGTAAGAGGGCAAGATGGGGAATAAAACTGGCATTTGTTAACTGTTTCTTGTCAAGTCTTGCCACAAAATCATGCTGCTTAAGCACCAGATATCCTTTGTAAACTCCTTCACTGAGGAATACAATAACCAACCAAACATGACCCACGCTTCATTTGTTTCTGTCTACCATGTGTTCTTCAAACATCATTTGTGCATATTCTGCCCTCAATGAGGACTAAATAAAACTTGTTATCTTTTTGTGTTGAGCAATTAAAGTCATGTGGCCGTATATGCAAAAACATTTCCCATATGTTTAGTTGGTTCTCTTGTGTTCCTGCACTTTGTGTGTACAGTGCTGTGCCTAGCTTCTTGGCAATCTTTTGGTAACAGTTGCAGAAGTTCTGTTAGTTTAGTTACCCAGAGTTTTATTTATCTAAATTGTACAGACTCTTTCAGAGATTTGATGTGCTGCTTCGAATGTGCCACTTCAGTACTGAATGATGTGAAGACAATTCCCTACTGCTTAATGTATAAGCTATATCATGGAAAGTATTGATATTTCAAATAAATGCTGAGAGAATAACTAGAATAATGTTGTGGATTATTACTTTGTTACTCTCAAATCTGTTGTGCTAACTTCAGCTAACAGGAATTTTTTTCAGAAAGCATATTCCTCATTTCCTGCAAATGTGAAAAATACTTCTCTTGTCATCATCATATTGCTTCAGTCATTCAAAACTCGTATGTATAACGGCCCTCACAAACAGGATAAACTGAACACTGAGCACATTAAATTAATGTCATGATGACTGGCATGCAATCTTGTGGATACAGGTTATTTCTCGCTAAAGAATGATGGTGTTCACAAACCCTCTAGTAAAGCTTAAAGACTTGGTAACTTATAGTTTGATTTTTCTTTCATATGACACTTTTTACATTTCATTTTATATTCTTTTTTGTACACATGTTGTGGTGGGTTAGCCTTGGCAAAGAGCCAAACCCCCACCCAGCTCCTCCCTCACAGTTCCTTCTCGGAGGATAAGAAAACTCATGGGTTGAGATAAAGACAAGGACATTGCTTACCCATCACTGTCACAAACAAAACAAATTTATTACCAAACACCCTAGATTTGTGTAGTGAGAAACAAAAAAGGCAACCATTAAAATAGCATCTTTCCTGCCCCATTTCCCAAGCTCAAATTCATTCCCTCATTCCCGACTCCTCCCCACCAGGAGCACAGGGGGATGTAGAATGGGAGGTCTGTGGTCAGTCCATAACTGCTCTTCTCTGCTCCTCCATCCTTCTCGTGGTTTCCCCCTGTTCCAGCAGCGGGTCCCCTCACAGGCCGTGGTGTGACTGCTGCTTTGTCATGAACTGCCTCCTCCTCATCCTTCTCTGACCTTGGTGTTCCCTCTGATGTTTCTCGTTTATTTTTCTCCTCCTCCTGTCTGCCCAGTGTGTTTTGCCCTTTCTTAAGTATGTTTTCTCTGGGGCACCACCACCTTGCCTGAGGAGCTCAGCCATGTCCTGTGGTGGATCTGTTGGAGCTGGCTGGAACTATCTGTGTTGGGCACAAGGCAGCTCCAGCCTCTCACAGAGGCTGCCCTGCAGCCCCGACTGCCAGTGCCTTGTCACATAACCACGTGGGCCTATCTAAGGGATGTCCCCACACATGTTGACAGGGACTGACAGAGTGGAACAAGANTAAAGACAAGGACATTGCTTACCCATCACTGTCACAAACAAAACAAATTTATTACCAAACACCCTAGATTTGTGTAGTGAGAAACAAAAAAGGCAACCATTAAAATAGCATCTTTCCTGCCCCATTTCCCAAGCTCAAATTCATTCCCTCATTCCCGACTCCTCCCCACCAGGAGCACAGGGGGATGTAGAATGGGAGGTCTGTGGTCAGTCCATAACTGCTCTTCTCTGCTCCTCCATCCTTCTCGTGGTTTCCCCCTGTTCCAGCAGCGGGTCCCCTCACAGGCCGTGGTGTGACTGCTGCTTTGTCATGAACTGCCTCCTCCTCATCCTTCTCTGACCTTGGTGTTCCCTCTGATGTTTCTCGTTTATTTTTCTCCTCCTCCTGTCTGCCCAGTGTGTTTTGCCCTTTCTTAAGTATGTTTTCTCTGGGGCACCACCACCTTGCCTGAGGAGCTCAGCCATGTCCTGTGGTGGATCTGTTGGAGCTGGCTGGAACTATCTGTGTTGGGCACAAGGCAGCTCCAGCCTCTCACAGAGGCTGCCCTGCAGCCCCGACTGCCAGTGCCTTGTCACATAACCACGTGGGCCTATCTAAGGGATGTCCCCACACATGTTGACAGGGACTGACAGAGTGGAACAAGACTGAATCTAACAGAGATGGAGCCTCACTCAAGGCTCACTTCAAGATCAGGTTGGAAGGGGCTCTGACCAACCTGATCTAGCTGAGGATGTCCCTGCGCACGGCAACGGGGATTGGACTAGCTGACATTTAAAGGTCCCTTCCAACCCAACATATTAAAAAACATAATATATATGTATACACAACTCCTGTTACTTTTTATTGCAGTTCTGGCCAAAATCCTAGGACTGGCCTTTAAATAAGTTTCTGTCAGTGACTCAAAGTAATCTTTTTCAAATCCAATGGCCCTGAAACTTTTAACAGATGCCTTAATGGTGACTTACTACAGGTAAGAACTATGTTATAGTTAATTTACTGTGTTAATTATCGAGGCTAGTGCCACTGGATCCAAGAGGCACGTTTCTGGCCCTGGCACCCCCATGTTTTATCAGATTATTATTTTGTAATATTTGTGGAGGGCATGCAAACATAGGGCAACTATCTTAGAGATAATTTGACATGACTTAGAGCAAATGTATAATTGGTGTGCAGTGCTGTCCCACCCTGCTGAGGGGCATATTTTTTAAGGTATAAGGAACTGTTGTGTCTTTCAACAAATGGGGCCAGAGGGAATGCACAGATAGTCAAAAAATCTGTTACGCGGTATCACTTGATGCCACAGGCCCAGTCTTGACATGCTACACAATTCTTGGCAGTTCTGTATTGCTCTGTTCTCTGCCTTACACAGGTAATCCCCAAAGAATGCTTTATTCCTCAGATGGTAAAATCAAAATCTGACTTGGCCAAGACAGAGATTACCAGCTCTGACAAAAGTTTGCATCTAAAGCTTCAGTGGTAGGATGAAGGGTGTCATCCAGGGATTCGAAGACAACAGGAGGCTGTTTGCTTTTATATCTCAGGTAGTTCAAAGCTTTGCCTACAGAACCCTGTGACTCTGTTCCCTTCTAGACCACATAAGACATGTTGTTGTTGGAGGCAACATCCTTTTTTCACTGGCAGACTAACAACTTCTGTCATCCTGCTTCCTAAGGTGTATGTTTTCAGAAACATTTCAAAAATGTGACATGGGGTCCTAATTACCAAACTTGGCTGTGGACCTGCTGCTTCTCACAGAGGAAATTAGGAAGTCTTCCCGTGCTGAGCTAGCGGCTGCTGAATATACCTAATGTTTGGGGGTTGATGCTGAGGATTTTTTCTATTGAATGCCACATTTTCATAAAGCTTTTACCTTCTTAAACCTCTGCATTTATTGCAAAGGGAAACCTTGTGAAAAATATAGCAAAAACCCCCAACAGTTCCCTGAACAGTTCTCCATTTAAATAAAGAATTTATGTGGGGTTTTTTTTTCCTTTTTTAAAACACCCCCTTCCCTCCATAAAGTCACACAAAATTTTGCATTTTAATCTTGGCTTAGTGGTTATACAGACAACTCTCCCTTTACAGATAATTATACTAGATACTAGTCCACATGTCCACTAGATGGACAAGACATGAAAACTGCTATGAAGACTTCTTGCCTGGTTTCACATTTTTAGGTCTTTCAAGTCTTTATGGCTACCACTACACTGAGCAATAGTTCTGCTCCAGGATGTATCCTAGGCTTACTGTATCTACAGACTGAAGAAACTGGCTAGACTCATGAAAGTGGGGACCTGGGATGTGTGTAGGTCAGTGTGCAGATGGGTCTTCTTCCCAGCATAGGGGTAAGCTGATTTGTGATGGGCACATGAAGTACTGAACTGCCACCAGAGTGGCAAGGGTTTCACTGAGGACATGGAGAACCTCTGCAGAGGGAGCCTGTGGCTCCAAATGGGGACCCATTCCCCAGGCGCTGATGGTCTGCAGATCCCGGGACTATGCTATTGCTTGGCACCCCACAGCCACTTCCCGTTTCTCCTCCTTGCTGTGGTGAGCACCAACACCAGTTTCGACAGGCTGCGAGACGGAATTCTCATAGGCTCCAGTTAGCTGCACTCTAGGTACTGTGCTCCCACCCCACAAAGACCACATACTTTGATCTGAAAACAAGTAACCATCTAGTACCTACACCCAAATTCAGTGTAATGCATAAACTCTCTATTCCCATTTATGAACCTCTATTTCACACTGTCAAACATTTCTCCCAGGGACAGGACTTAGCATTTCCCTATGGTGAAGTTCATGAAGCCCCTGTCAGCCCATTTCTTCAGCCTGTCCAGGTCCCTCTCGATGCCAGCACAACCCTCTGTGTCAGCCATTCCTCCCTGCTTTGTACCATCTGCAAAGTTGCTTCAAGACCATGAAACACAGTGTCGTGGAACAGTTTGGGTTGGAAGGAACCTTTGAAGATCATCTATTTCCAACTTCACATCCCGCAATTGGCAGGGACATCTTTCACTATATCGGGTTGCTCAACGCCCTGTCCAAACCTGACTTTGAACAATTCCAGTGATGTGGCACCCGCCAACCTGTTCCTCTGTCTCACCACCCTTACCATAAAGCAGTTTCTTTCTTATGTCCAATCTCTAATTACCCTCTTGCAGTTTAAAATAGCTGCCCCTTGTCCTGTCACTACAGACCTTGGTAAAAAGTCTCTCTCTGTCTTTCTTATATGCCCCCTTTATATACTGAAAGGCTGCAACAAGGTCTCCCCAGAGCCTTCTCCGAGATGAAGAACCCCAACTCACTCAGCCTTTCTTCATAGAAGAGGTGTTCCAGCTCTCTGACAATTTTTGTGGCCCTCTTGTGGACCCACTTTAATGAAGATGTTGAACAAGATTTGGACCCACTACTGACTGCTGGTATACACCATTCATGGCTGGCCTTCAGCTGCTCATTGTGCCACTGAACACAACCTTCTGGGCTCAGTTGTTCAGTCAGTTTTCAATCTACTCCACTGTCTACCTATCTAAATCATACTTTGTTGGTTTGTCTATTAGGAAGTTAAACCACAGAGAAAGTTATACCACAGGACTCTTAAAATAATACATTGTACATGTTTCTGTAGCACTTGCCTGTATATAGAACTGGCCATAACCTTCTAAAACATTTGGATTCTTAAATAATGTGTAAATTCTTAAATAGTGAACACTGTAAGCCTGGCATCTATTTTCATGTTAGTTGATGAAACAAATTTTCATAGATCCAAGGAAAAGTTTAGATTTGGAGTGTCGCTTGTGGATTCTAGTCCAGCCTCCTGCTCAGAGGAGGTATGACTAGACCACGCTGCTCAGGACTATGTCCCGTTAAGTCTTGAACACATCCAAGCTGGAGCTGCAGATTTCCCAACTTTTTTTTGTCAAAAGGTAGAACATCCTTAGTTTCCACTGAAAATAGTGAAGGCACAGCACTGTAAAAGTTAGCTGTTACATGCTATGCATCACAACACTTTGATATCCACGGGCCTTCAGTGGTTACTATAGTGGCTGCCTCCAAAGCTTGTATGTTATGTGTAGTAAGGAGACTAGATGTGACTCTGTGTAACAGTTATGGCTATAATGGTTGATGATACAAAGTATTTGAGGGGTACTGAGGCATCTGATGATGGAAGTGACAATACACAGCTTACGTAATTGCACTGAGTTAACTGCACAAGGAGAATTACACAAATACCTTGGCTAGGTTTCAGAGATTTAACATGCATTCTGAGGTTTGGTTTCTCAAAGTGCCCACTGAGTTGCCACTTAGCCCAGTGGTCATTACAGGTTTTGTTTGTAAAGTTCCACAGGGGTTTGCATTTCTCACCCAGAAACACTGAAGCCTTGGTAAAATTTGTCTGTGCCCCTTTGCAACTGATGAGCTAGATAATCTTCTGCCATTACTGCAAGAACTCAGTCCAGTATGCCGTCATATATTCTTGATTTACGTCAAGATCTGCTGGGTGATCTGATCTTTAAAACCTGTCAGCAAAAATTGTAGCACTAACTCTAGCTGGGTTGTCCCAATCAAACATTTTATATCCCCATCTGCCTGGACATTCCAAAGATCATGATAACAGGAAGAAACATAAAAGCTCCTGTAGCAATGTGGAAAGTACTGTATGTCTGATGCTTCAGGCCATGTATGAGGTTGCATGAGGAACAACGCAACTTTAGAAGAGGCAGAAAGGATGTTTAATCTGCTAGTACTAACCTTCAGATCTGAAACCATCCTCTCTTACTGCTGACTTTTCTGGTTGTGCTGGGAAATGCATACTTCCTAAATCATGAGGGAACAGCAGAGTACTCAGTAAAAAAAAAAAAAAAAAAAAAAAGGAAGGAATTTTATTTATCTTCTCCTATTCTTCTAGAGATGGGACTTGCATTCCTGGAATTTCTCTGATTTTAGCCTTTACGTGAAATGTGATCAGAGCTACTTCTAAAACAAATACTGCCATGAAGAGAAAAAGATTCATAAATAGAAAACATTGCAAGCACACCTAACTTCTTCATTTTGACAGAAGGAGATAGCCTCTGAAGGTGTTTTTGTAGAAGGCTGAAGTACCTTGTTAGCAGTTACCTCAACGCAAACTTGAGCCATCAGGAAAAGATATAGTATGATGATAGACAGCAGTACACATCAGTCGTGATGTCCAAAGGAAACTGCAGACGCATCAGCTTCTTCAGTCCTGCAGTGATCTTCTTGTCCAATGTTGTACCCAGTTCCTGTGTGATGAGTCGGGTAGAGGGAAGAGTAATGCTAAGGCAGCTGATTAGCTGCTGAAAGTCCTGTAAGAAGGTGCTTTAAAGCTTGCTCTTCAAAGAGCAGAATGAATTACAGATATAAAGTAAGTAGAGGGCAGCTGGACTCTTTATGCCATCTTTTTAACACTTCTGAGCAGGAGGATAAAAAGTCTGCTGGATCATGTGAAAGTAACTTAGACTCACAATGTCCACTACAAAAGAACAGCATCTGCTAGGCTCATCTGTGTGTAAAGCTGAGATATCTCTTTAAAACAAGGAAGGTTCCAGAGGGATGGGACATTACAGATCATTTCACCACGTCCTCAGCATTCCTTCCCCCAGAAACTGCTCCTTCCTTTCACTTTGAAGCATCGTGAAGTTACTATTTGCTTTGGCCTGGAAGTCTAGCAGGGTCTCATGGGACTTAGCATAGATTTGATTTCCAGTGCTGGCAGAGAATAGTTGCCAGAAACTGGGCAGTGAATTTAGTTTTAATTCTCCTACTGTAGAATAGGGCAATAATTCCATGTTTCACAGAGCTGTTGAGGATATATATTAATGTTCATAAAGCTCTCAGACTTTACACTGTAGACTTGAGGAAAAATCTGTTCAGTTTGCTCTGTACAACTATGGTATTAATTGAGCCAAATCAAAATTTCTGCTTTTCCCCAAGGCCAAAAATTTTACTATTGCCGATTTAAGAACATTTACTAAGCATTAATACTCTAACCTTCAGTTGAGAGCGTGAAAACAGAATTAAGCTAAAGTCATCTTCCACTGAATACTAGGATGATATTTGGCAACTAGAGCTATTAATGCATTGCAATTTCATAGGTAGATGTCTGGAGGTCACAACTCCAGCACTTCACTAGGTTGTGAAGTTAACTGTAGACATGGTCCTCCACACCCTTATGTCAGGAGGCCTATCAAGTAGCAGCACAACTAGCATCAGTGGTTCTTCTTCTATTCTTGTTCTCAGCCTGCAAAAGTAATAAAAAATCCCATTGTTTTATATATTTTTCGTTTCTTTATGTCTAAAGGAAGTTTGTGGACTTCCAAAATTCCTTATAACCCAAGAAAAGCTCTCACTTCCTCCTGCACCCTGAAATATTGCAGTATGAAGAGGTATGAGAAAACAAGTCTGCTGATCTGGATTGTAGCACTGTAGGCACATTTCTAGAGACTACCAGCAGGTGAAACTGGAAGCACGTGCAGGTGTTAAAATGTTCCTCCTGTGTGGGACACCACTTGCTGAAGGCCAGCAATCACCTGCTTCTGCCTCTAACCAAGTATTTCCAGTTGGCACGAGAAGGTTCTTACGTCTGAGGTGACGAGCTCCCTCTTGATAGTGTACAGCTATCAATCTTGTTTCTAAACTCAACACAGGCTAGCAGCCCTCTTTTCTCATAGCTCCTGCAGGGAACTAGAGCAGGGAAGGACTGTGCAACAGCAGGAATTTCACAGTCCCTGCTGAACTTGTGGGCTCTGATGAGCTGCAGAAAATGTAACAGGGCATGCTTTGTTTCTATTTTCATAGCCTGGAAAGCATTTTTTCAATTGATGATGCATAACATTGCAGCCTCGTTGCTGCAATATGAATGTGGTTTGCTGTACCATGCAGTCAGCAGCCACTGGAGAAGCCAGTCAATTTCTTCAAGCTGCATAAGGCGTATGCTGCCACCACCTTTTCGAGACGTGAGAGGGATTCAAATCTGCTTTTAAGAAGTCCAACATGTTTCAAATTAAATGCAGCTGGCAATCTTCTCTTAGATTTTGGACCATGATTCCTGCCAGGTTACAAATATTTCTTTTTTGTTACTGTTTGGTGTTAACATTGTAAGCCAGTAGAGGGCATACTGGCATTTAATTTTAACATTATTAACTTAAAAATAGATAATGTTTCTTTCTGAGTTTTAAAGTTTTAAAGGATACTGTTAACAAATGTAGAGATCCTTATAAATAATGGCCATTGTGCAAAGCTAATTGTGAAAACTTCCTTTTACAATATCACCCAAACCTGAACATTAAAATTTTAAAAAACCAAACAACAAACAACCACAAAAGCCCAAGCTGTGTAAATTGCTGAAGCTCACCCTACCTACTTTCATAGAATCACAGAATCGGTGAGGTTGGAAGGGACCGTTAAGATCATCAAGTCCAACCATTAACCTACCCTGACAAAAACCACTTCTAAACCATGTCCCTAAGTACCTCATCTACCCTTTTCTTAAACACCTCCAGGGATGGTGAATCCACCACCTCCCTGGGCAGCCTATTCCAATGTTTAATAACCTTTCAGTGAAAAAATGTTTCCTGATATCCAATCTAAACCTGCCCTGACATAACTTGAACACGTTTCCTCTTGTCCTATCCCTTGTCACCAGGGAGAAGAGCTCAGCCCCCATCTCTCTACAACCTCCTTTCAGGTAGCTGTAGAGGGTGATGAGGTCTCCCCTCAGCCTCCTCTTCTCCAGGCTAAACAACCCCAGTTCCCTCAGTCGTTCCTCACAAGGTTTGTCCTCCAGACCCATCACCAGCTTCGTAGCCCTTCTCTGGACACACTCCAACACCTCAATGTCCTTCTTGTAGTGAGGGGCCCAAAACTGAACGCAGCACTCAAGGTGGGGCCTCACCAGTGCCGAGTACAGGGGGATGATCACTTCCCTAGTCCGGCTCACCACACCATTCCTGATACAGGCCAGGATGCTGTTGGCCTTCTTGCCCACCCGGGCACACTGCTGGCTCATATCCAGCCGGCTGCTCACCAACACCCCAGGTCCCTTTCTGCCGGGCAGCTTTCCAGCCACTCCGCCCCGAGCCTGTAGCGCTGCTTGGGGTTGTTGTGACCCAAGTGCAGGACCCGGCACTTGGCCTTGTTGAAGCTCATGCCATTGGCCTCAGCCCATCGATCCAGCCTGTCCAGATCCCTCTGCAGAGCCAACTGACCCTCAAGCAAATCAGCACGCCCGCCCACATATTTTCATAATGTGGGCAAATTTTTTCATTCAGATCTTCAGAATGGGTTAGTAGAACACACCTAAGTGTTGAAAAGTCCAGTAAAACAATTGAATAGCACCCACATACTCACTTCACCCAACTCTTCTGAATAAAATTATTTTTAGCTGTCTCCTAGCTACAGATCTTTCCAGCACAAAGGTTTATCATTTCGATCAGGCACACACATACTTATATATATAGCCTTTTCTCCCCCCTCCCCAATATAATAATAGAATTGCAGATGCTCACCTTCAGAAAACATAAAATAAAAAAAATCAGAATAGTTTCTGAAATTATTGATTCAAACAATAAACTATTCATCATGAAATACATGTCAGCCTTTAAGCAGGAAGGAGAGTTATGCTTACTTTGGGCCAAACTGTTTCAAGGAATATATTAGAATATGAATGTTTTGACAGTTCACAGCACTTTCATCTGAAATTCCCCAAATATTTCTTGTATATTAATTGAGGTTCCTTCTTGTATCAAAATGTTTTTATTATACCCAGTTTTCATATTGGCCCTTGAGGCATAAGTAAATATGACCCGCTTTTTCCAAAATGTGTCTTGAAGTAGTTGTCTCTGTGCCTGGTTGCTCTTCACTGTAAGATTAGCGTAATTTCAAATGTGTTTTGTTTTGTTTCTCTAAAAATGTACTAGGAGTAAGAGGAGATGTGAGAATGAATAACGTCTAAGAATGGGAGTGTAATAATAGGACACGGGGTAATGGCTTCAAACTGAAAGAGGGTACATTTAGATTGGATATCAGGAAGAAATTATTTACTGTGGGGGTGGGAGGCACCGGAACAGGTTGCCCAGAGAAGCTGTGGATGCCCCATCCCTGGAAGTGTTCAAGGCCAGGCTGGATGGGGCTTTCAGCAGCCTGGTCTGGTGGGAGGTGTCCCTGCCTATGGCAGGGGGGTTGGAACTGGATGATCTTTATGGTCCCTTCCAACCCGAACCATTCTCTGATTCTATAATTTAATTAATCTGTAACTTGACTGTAAGAGATAAGTATGAGAATAAGGATCAAAAAGTGTTTTCAGGAGTAAAGACGGGTTCACCAGAGACATTCTGAAAGTTATTTGTACTGGTAGACAGCTAAGGTGAAAATGCCTGTTAAAAGTGCTGAAACAAATACTCGTCATCTGAAATCTTAAAACTATCCTCAAAAA
Organism: Rhinoptilus africanus; assembly: GCA_013400135.1. Lineage (NCBI taxonomy): Eukaryota > Metazoa > Chordata > Aves > Charadriiformes > Glareolidae > Rhinoptilus > Rhinoptilus africanus. Next base: position 55,423 of record VXBO01012416.1, read on the forward strand.
GAGATTGTAAGAATATTAACCTCATGCACATGTCCAAAAGGAGACAGTGTGTGGGGAAAAAGGATAATAACCTGAGGCATTGGATAGACAAGGCAGAGAGGACTCTGGATGTCAAAGGTACAGGAGCAATGACAGCAAATCAGTGCCACATGTGCCCTGCATGGCACCATCAGAGATCTGGGCTGACGCCATCATCAGCAATGCCAGTACTTTGTAAAACATGGTTTAGCCCAGCAGCACAGAGTGACACCTTTTACTGAGACTTTCACCATCCCCAGCTATCATTTTGGCACTTTAGAATAAGTTAAAAAGAAAACAAAAGAGTCTGACAAAAACAAGGTAGGCATTTTTTGGCCTCATTGAAATAGAAAAATAAGTAAAGAACATGAATGTGGCAATAGAGCTCCATGGATACCAGGGGTAGAGCTCCATGGATACAGGCTTCTGCTTCTGCCTGTACACCACTATTTTAGGAAAAGCTTAGAAGCTGTCCTGCAGGCACAACAGTGTCAGTGCATTACTTGCAAGTATCTTGAATGTGCACAGTAGAAGTGTTTTTTTCATGAGCCCCAGAAAATGCCTTCTAGCAACCAGTCTTTGCTGGTTTAATTCCTGGGTCCTTTCAAAGCGCCATTAGTAACAGCACTTGCTTCAGCTAGTGCTTTGTTCCTAAAGACATAAGGGAATTCCTTAAAGTCAAATCAGGATTACAAAACACAGGTTTTCCGAGGACAGTACAGAAAATGAAATATCTTGTGGCTGAAAGCAAGTCCTTTTCATAAGATGTTTAAACTTTCATTCCTTTCATTTCCAAATACTGAATTTGATATTTTTGCCTCCAGAATCTTTTTTATTTGCTGCAGGGGTATCACAACCCTTGCCCTGATTGTAAGTAAGTAACTAAGCAGAGTTAGCCATGGCTGACTGGCAAGCAAGCAAGCAAGAACTGAGTTGGATGAACCATGATATGTACCATGGATCAACAAGTGCCAGGAGAACAATATCTGAAACTGCTGGAAAGCCCTACTGTGGTATCATCATGTATCAATTTGAGGCAGCATCTGGCTATAAAATACCCCAGCAACAGGGTTTGAGAAAGCCCGTACATGGACATCTGGCACCACGTAGAAGCAGAGGACCTGAGATGCAACTGTTAAAGCACTGCCTGCCAAGCCCTCAGTCAGAGCCCACCATGGAGCGGCTGGAGAGCATGGCTTTTTCTGCAGCCTCAACTTTTTGGCATGGAAATGGTGGGGGAATCATGCACATAACTCTGTATGTTAACTCTCTCTGTGTGTGTCTGTGTATGCATGTGAATGTGTGTGCATGTGCACATGTGTACAAAATACTTTACCTGACACAGCCTATCCCAATTTTTTTGGTCCACTTGATAAAGTTAGCTCATCCGTGTCATGTTATCTGATGTTCCTCTTCCCTCATGGCCTTATATTATTATCATAGAATGGAAGATATCTTGCTTCAAAATATTTTCTCCCTTTTTGTGAGGGACTACATGTTTCTCTAACTTTTAAAATGCTTTTTGTAAATATCTCAGCATTGGAGAAATTAATTTTTTTGATAAGTTCTTGCTTGTGACTCAAATAGAGAGTGAAAAAATTTAATGTTCTGCTCTCCCTTTTTAAATGATACACTTTGAAGTAAAATAATTGCTGCTTCCTCTCTCTCAAACATTGCACATGACATGTTTTACCCGTGTTTCAGTAGAAAAGAAAGGACATGAAACTAAGAAAAATGCCACTGGAAACAATTCGTAATTTAGAAGTCGTAACATTTTTTGGCAAACAATTTTTAATCAGCTCTCGAGTACCTCTCACATTCAGAGATGTCGCCTAGCCACAAGAAGAATTCTTAGTCCAAGATTAAGATATACTGGCTGTTGTCTAAGACAGTATTTATAACTGCTTTGATATGCAAAATTACTGGACAATTTGTGTCATATTTTTGTCCCTATACTAGTTTTCCAGTCTACAGATTGAAGTGACAGCCTCTTATTTTATATCTTTTTCATGTTTATATGGAGGATAACTTTTGTTTGTGTAGAGGATACAGATCTACTTTTTAAGGAATTTGTCCTGAAGGAGATAACTTTGATAAAGATAATACCAACTTCTAAATCTCTATTATCACAATTTTTCTTCTTACTTTCATTTTTTCCTGTTATCACATCTCTCTTGTGTATTCACTGTAAACTCTGAGAAGCTGCTCCTCTTCTAGCAGAGACTGAAAATAGTTACCCCTTTTCACATCTTTTTGCTACAGACCAGAGTAGTCTTTGCAACTCTTTTGCATTTGGCCTTTGTCATCATCTACTTAACATTCTGTAAGATTTCATGGAGCTTTTTTTGTGTTGGATGCTCAGACAACAGGGATCTAGCTGAAAAGCATTTTTTAAAGTCTCCTAAATTCATAACTCCTGCCTGCACTTAGTCGTGTGCTGCCACAGGCCCCTACCTTTCAACTATTTTGATCCTATGCTGAGGCGATTAGTTACTTTACTTTATTTCTACAGCACTTAGCATAGAAAGAGGAAAAAAGTCTCCTTGTTGGTTTTTTAGCACCATGCCTGGTGTGCTGTAAATTCTACAGTAATTTTGCATTTCAGTCCTTATCAGCTATAGACATAATCCAACACAATATCCAGTATATGTTAGTATTGGCCTAAGTAGGTTTTCTGTATATTTTTTATAATAGTATATTAGACTTGTTTTTAAACATCTTCATCACCAAGCTCTGTAATTACAATCTAGACTGTAAGGACAATGCTACAGTACATCTTGAAGGTGCACAAATCCATGGGACCTGATGAGATACATCTGCAGGTCCCAACGGAACCAGCAAAAGAAGCTGCTAAGCCACTATCCCTCATATTTGAGAAGCTGGGGCAGTCCAGTAAAGTTTCTACCAAGTGTAAAAGGGGAAACATAACCCCCATTTTTAAAAAGGGAAAAAAGGAAAAATAAAAAGGGAAACTCAGGGAACTACAGGCCAGTCAGTCTCACCTCTGTGCCCAGCAAGATTATGCAGCAGATCCTCCTGGAAAATAAGATAAGGCCCATGGAAAATAAGGAGGTGATCAGCGACAGCTAGCATGGCTTCACTAAAGGCAAATTGTGTCTGACAAATCTCATGTCCTTTTATGATGGGATTACAGTGTTGGTGGACAAGGGAAAGCCAACTGACATCATCTACCTGGACTTGTGAAATCGTTTGACATGGACCTGCACAACATCCTTGTCTCTAAGTTGGAGAGCCATGGATTTGACCAATGGACCACTTGGTGTATAAGGAATTGGCACACTTAAAGAATTGCAGTCTGTGGCTCAATGTCCAAGTGATGACCAGTGGTGAGTGGCATGACTCAGGGGTCGGTATTGGGATCGGTGCCATTTAACATCTTTGTTGGCAACACAGACAGTAGAATTGAATGCACCTTTAGCAAGTTTGCTGACACCACCAAACTGAGTGGAGCAGTCGACACGCTGGAGGGAATGGATGCCATCCAGAGGGACCTGGACAAGCTTGAGAGATGGGCCCATGAAGTTCAACAAGGCCAAGTGCAGAGTCCTGCACATGTGTTGGGGAAATCCTAAGCACAAACACAGGTTAGGCAGAGAATGGTTTGAGAGCAGCCCTGCAGAGAAGGACTTGGGGATGTTGATTGACGAGAAGCTCAACAAGAGCCAGCAATATGTGCTCTTAGCCCAGAAACCAACAATGTCCTAGTCTGCATCAAAAGAAGTGTGGCCAGCAGGTCAAGGTAGGTGATTCTGCCCCTCTGCTCTGCTCTGGTGAGACCCTACCTGGATTACTGCATCCAGATCTAGAGACCCCAACATAAGAAGGACACAAACCTATTGGTCCATGGAGGAAGTCCAGATGAGGGTCACAGAAATGACCAGAGGGATGAAGCATCTGTCCTGTGAAGACAGGCTGAGGCAGTTGGGGCTGTTCAGCCTGGAGAAGAGAAGACTCCAGGGAGACCTTATAGGAGCTTACAGTACTATAAAAAGGGCCTACAGGAAAGATGGGGAGGGACTCCTTATCAGGGAGTGTAGTGATAGGACAAAGGCAGACAGTTTTAAACTGAAATAGGGAAGATTTAGATTAGATATTAGAAAGAAATTCTTTACTCTGAGGGTGGAAAGACACTGGAACAGGTTGCCCAGAGAAGCTGTGGACACTCCATCCCTGGAAGTGTTTGAGGCCAGGTTGGTTGGCGCTTTAAGCACCAGAGTCTAGTCTAAAGCGTGCCTGCCCATAGCAGGGAGTTGAAACTCCTAGTTCTTGAAGGTCCTTTTCAACTCTGACCATTTTATGATCCTATGAACCTTTAGATGCTACTACTCAAGTGCACTTACAGAGAAAACATGTAACAAGCGAAGTATCTTGCATTAGCAACATTTAGGAACAGCTAAACAGCAAACAGCATTTGGTGTCTTCGGGGTTAGCACTCCTGTAAACTGGAAGCAGCCAGGGAGAGTGCGTGCCCACAGCAGGAGACAGAAAGGGATGCTCTGGGCTAGGAGTCTGGTGAGTAACTCTGGTAACAGGAAAGGGTAATTGGAAATATTTGGCCTGTTGGAATCAAGCAGGATGCCATCCAAGGCCCTTGCTCAGCTCGACACAAAGGAAATACCAAAAGCCAGAAAATTCTGAATTATCTTCTTTCAGAGTAATGAGAGGAAAAGCACTGGGGTAGGCTCTTCTTCAGACCAATTAGGTCTGAAGATATTTTTGTGTGTCAACATCTCATAGTTTCTGCTTTTATTATTTCAGTTAAGACCAAGAAAGATAAACCTTCCAACAAAATATATTTCCAAAGTGTTGATTTACCAGTAAAAATATTTTGTGTAAGCTTCTCTCTGATTATACTCAACGTAGTTTCTTACATCTTGAAAATTACTAAAGCATAGATAACCACATTGATAAGATATCACGGGTGGTTTTACTTCGTAAAACTTGATCTTCGAAAAAGAAATGGTTACTTTTCCTGACCAGCTTCCCTTATGTTACAGCTGCATACATCCAGAAATCTTTCCTAATAATTCTGTGCCAGTGATCTGACATTTGGAGGCATTAACAATGACAACCTATGGTTATTCTTTAAGAAGTGATCAAAATTCCATTCCTCATACCTGCTTAGGCCATCAGAATGGTCTGAAGACTTCTCAGTTTTTTAGTTCCCCCATTTCCTAATGTTTATGCTCTGTCTTCACCTTTGCAATATGTTGGTGCATGAGCAAAGTTGAGGAGTTTGCTCCATTCAAAACTGGTTTTCATTCCAGGGTGCTGTTAGAGGTTCTTAATCAGAGATCGTAAAAATCAGTGTCAGGTGACAACATGGGTATCAGAACTCAGATATGGGCATAAAACCAAAGGTCACAAACTTTTACACAAGACAATACGGTGAGAAGAATAATTGGTGTTAGGTGCAATATCCTCATTAAGCAGCACTGGGAAGAAGTGTTCAAAATAAAACCTGGGCTGTAAATTCTTGTTTCTAATAGCAGACATATTAACTTGTTCACATATTTGCTATGAATTTGCTACTTTTTCAGATGCTTCCAGCAATTCAAAATAAATACTGCACTTCCATCCTAACAACTCCACTAACTTTCTGAAATATGTAAATAGAGTAGTAACCAGAAGAAGCAGAGAGGCAATTTTTGTGAAACTGGTGCCAGAGCACTACATACAGCTCTAACATCAACAGTTACAATGAACTGAAAAATGGAAATGTGGGAAGATATTTCCAATTTTTCAAAGGCTAGGGAAACACCCTGCCAAGACCCAATCCTTGTTTAGCTTTATAAGAAACAGAAATAGATTAATTTTGGTAGGAAAATATATTATTGGAATAAATAAGATAAAATAGAGAATGTACTGGGTCTACTAAAGCTCATTAATACAGTAAAGAAAGGCTGCTGGCCAAAATATGAAGGCAAGAGATGCATCCACAGTCTGTTAGCGTCTGGGTCCCTTACAAAATGCAGAACATAATAAGGCACAACTTATAGATGAAGTTACTAAGTGGCAATTGAATGAAATTCTGTGGCTTGAATGAATTTGTCGATGTATCTAATAGCCCCTACCAGTCTGAAAGACAAGAAGTTGCTAGTGAAGAAACCATGGAATTGAAGGGTACAGGAAGGCATGAACATACCATCAAAGAAGATGTAGGTAACAGGAAGGCATAGCAACATCACAGTAATGACCTTCCCTTGACTAAATGAACAGCACTGATGGTTTATTAATGAGAAGCTTTGTTTGGAATGTGTGAAGAAGATCCCTTCCAACCTAAACCATTCTGTGATTCTATGATTATTCAGGGCTTTGTCTCTAAATTCCTCTCTTTTTTCTTAAAAGGATGCTGAATGGGTCACTATCCCCGACTGCCAACACGCCAGACCAACAGTGTCCTATTTTATCTCTCTGGTATTGCTGTCAAAAAGCAGCTAAATATCATAATCTTACATTATGGTAGCTAGTCTTTAATGGTGATGAAGTCCAGAGAAAATATGGCATATGGAAAGAATGCATTTCAGAACTTACAAAAATGTAACAATATTTAATGTATTACTGTAAATTGCAATTCTGTCTCAAAAAAGTGTCAGAAAAATAGACTTGTAGTGGAATTTTTAACTACATAGTTTCTCAGTATGTTTTAGCATGACAAAATTTCCTATGACCAGTGGTTTTTCCTCGAGTGTTTCAAACAAGGGAAGAGATTTGGAGAATGACTGAGATGTTGTTAATATTTAAACTACATTTTCTCATACCTGTGTTTCATAGTAATTATGCAAAATTCATGATTAATGTTCATGATAACTTTGTTGTGATTGAAATAAACAAAAAAAATTGGTAAATAAAAGCTAACTTTGACACTAAACAAACCAAAAATATTTGGTTTTGACACTATTTTTCTTCGGAAATTTACAGTCAGTTCCTCCTCACTCAAACTTGGCCTCTTTTAGTGTTCTTAGAAGCTGAAGATTCACACTTGTATATATTAAAAAGATAATATAATACAAGGATCTTTCTAAAATGGACAGCTATTTAAATAGTTTCATTTGGCATTATAGAGCCAAACATTTTAATTACAGCTCCATAATCCCTGTATTGAAAATTTACCTGACTTCATCCCTTTTAGTTTAATGGCATATGTATGTTTCTATAGCACATGAAGAGTAAGGCAATTTATATTCATGATAGGTGATTTTAAAGTTTTTAAAGTCCCAGCTAGACCTGAAGAATGTTTTTCTACTGTATTTGTGTACTTGTAACTGCATGCTAGAACTGCACAGTGCACTAGAAATGTTATCACATTTAAAATCTCTGCTTAGCTGGCATAAAAGTGCTTTTTTTCAATTCTATTTTCTGTTATGGAAAACATTCCTAATGTCAAACATTATTATCACACCTCTGGATTCCCTGCATATTTCCATTTCACAAAAGAAGCTACTTTGTCCCAGTTCTTTTTTGATGTAACTGGGGAAAGAAATGAAATTCCTTGTACAGTTAAAAATATATTAATAATTAAGTAACCTTTGAAATAGTCAAACAACTTCTTCAGAAAACATAAGTGGGTAAATTATATCATGTGAAGCTCACAGAGGCTTTTAGCTAGAGATACACAAGACAATCTGATAGACGACAAGAACAAATCTTTTAACAAATGATCTGTGGGCTCTTTTTTATGCAAAACTAGGAAGGCTTTGTCTTCCTTCCAACTCTTGACAACTTTGAGCAATTGACACCAGGCCAAGACAGAAAGAAATAGATACTTGCAAGTGCCTTTAATGCAAGGGTTGCATATCATCCAGGCAAACTGAGAAGAACCTTGGAGATAAAGAGGGAAATGTTGTTTGCATTTGTAACTGTACTATAGGTTGCTTCATTTTTTTTATTTGTTCTCAAAAAGCACTTATTTTGTTTATTTGATCTTTAATACATTGAACTCAGTGTTTCTGCTCCAAGCCCCTCAAAAGTGGCCTATGAGAACGTAAATTTGAGTCATAAAAATTGGAGGTAAAGAGACATTGACAGGGTTGAGGAGGAAAATAATGTCCAGAATATTTAGCCTGATTTAATGGCTGCACCAAATTCTCTGTTAGATCCTACATTACAGTATCTGTCAAACTTTCTTTATTGTCTATATCCTTGAAAGACTTTTAAGTTTTCCCATGTATTCTATGCATCTTAAAAATCAGAATTATTCTTCAATTGCATGGATAGTATACAGGAAGAATCCAAACTTTGTTGTATTTTTATGCTTTGTATTTCTTTTAAAATAAAATCAATGTCTTCATTACCTTAATGTTTCTAACACAGTTCACTGACGCAAAGTACTGAACATTGCCTTTCTACTTGTCCAAATTATTTGATGACTTATGACGTGGAAGATTTGTGATTTGTACTCAGATTTGATGTGATTCACACTGTGCACATGAGCAAAACACGTACTCTCTGTATACCTCAATAGCACTTGTTAATCACGTATCAACAGTATTAATCAACCTAGTGAAAACCCTGCCTGTGGATACTTACCATAGCATTTATTGAGATCATTCTAAGTAGCATTTTGCTGTGCTGTGAGTAAAATGGTTTTCAGTGGCTGCAAAACCACAGAATCTGTTAAATTGTGCACTGATTTATTCATTTGGATAAAAAAACCCAGTGAATTTATACCATTTAAGGCAAATGTATACATATTTACACTGGCATTACCTACACTGAAACATAACATAGTGTTCCAGTTCATTCAATTGGCTTTATATCAGAACCAAAATCCTGTAGTGACAAAATCAATGATCTCTTCCATCTCCAGAAGCTTTAACAGGAAGAATTGTGTACTGATAGTGAAGTACTTGAAGCACACTTAAAAACACCTGAAAAATAATCCTGTTTAATCTCCTTATAGTCTTTCATCCTGGTTAGGCACAAGCACAAATAAGTTAAGTAAAATACGACATGCTTCAGCCAACATAACAAGGAAAAAAACTTCTTATTTTCTGTGTTTCTGTACTAACTTGGTGGAAAAAAGTCTTTTGGTTGTTATATTTCAGTAGATGATAGATTATGAAGTTCTTTTAGTATTTATTTTTTCTGCTCATTTTCAGCCTAAGATTTCACAAGCCTGTGCAAATAGTTTAACTTGCAGATACTCTTCATTTTTGGTAAATTTGTCCTCTTTTGGTCTGGCTACTTTACATTTTTCACTTTGGATTTCTTTCAGTCATCTAACAGCTGCACAGTCATGCAATCTCCCTCGAAGCTCCACATTTGTTCAGGTGTAAACCCGCACCAGAACCAGACCATACATGTGAAAACGTGCTAGGATGCCAGGATGCCTGGTCTCCACAAACCCACTGCTGGAGTCCAGCTGCTCAAAAAGCTTCAGATTTCAAGTGTCCATCTCTTTGTCAGGGCAGATTTGATTTTTATCTCCTGCAAGGGCAGGAATGAAAAATTTACTGCAAAATAATATTCCTTAGGATTCACTATCAGTTCAGTCTGGAATGACTTAGAAAGCCTACAAGGCTCCTTGACAAGCTTCTGCCCCTTAGGTATTAGCTTCTGGGTTCATTCACTAAGGATGCATGAGAGATATCTGGGTCATTTTCAACACAGATAAACTGTCAAGCTAACTGCTTCTGAAATAACAGATCAATTTCTAAGTAAAGGTCTTGTTTAAAGAACTGCTAGTGAGTAACCTACTGTTAGTTTTCAACCTCTTTTAATTTTACGTTTTTAACTTTTATTCTCCTTGGTCTGGATTCTGCCGTTTTAAAATCATTAGGAGGTTGTGCCATGGGATGAAGTCTGTAAACAGGAGGAATAGGACTTACAAATTTTTAAAGTTCAAGGTAAATACATATACAACTTTGCTATTCACCAATCACTGCACATTTGCACTTTTCCAGTTTATAGCAGCCTCCAATTTGATTCAGCCCTGTAAGTCATAATAATGCTAGATTGATACAGTGACACTGTGTTTGTTTCTACAGCAACAAAATGCTAAGTCACAACTACAGGATTATGGCTGTCAGCAAAATTATTCTTACCTAAGCACAGATATGCCAGATAAAAAATAGCAAAGGAAATGCAGAACATGGTGGGCAAACTAAGTTGTTCTGCCTAGAAACATGAAAGAATCAGTCTCAAAAGTCTACTCATGAGACCAGAAAAAAATTGTTTGCCTAGCATTGGTTATTTTAATTAGAGGCCAAACAAAATTGCATTAGAAAATTTAAGGATGGTTTCAAGTGCCACTAAAAGCAGGAAGTTTTCTGCTGGAAGTGGGATCCTTGCTACAAATGTTATTAACTCTAGTAAGGGATCTTGCTGTGAAAAAGGCTTTAATATGAAGACTTCCAGTGGTAATTTTCTGATTGCTCTTGACAAAAAAGTTTATCTATCTCTTGATAGAATCATAGAATGCTTTGGGTTGGAAGGGACCTTTAAAGCCCATCCCCATGTAATAACCAGAGACACCTTCAACTACATCAAGTTGCTTGGAGCCCCATCCAACCTGACCTTGAACGTTTCCAGGGATGGAGCATCTACCACCTCTCTGGGCAACATGTTTCAATGTTTCACCACCCTCATCGTAAACAATTTCTTCCTTATATCTAGTCTAAATCTACCCTCTTTCAGTTTAAAACCATTAACTCTTCTACTATCACAACAGACCCTACTACAAGTCTCTCCCTATCTTTCTTGTGGGCCCCTTGTACATACTGAAAGACTGGAGCTTTCTTTTGTCCAGGCTGAACAACCCCAACTCTCTCAGCATTTCCCTGAATAACAGGTGTTTCATCTCTCTGATTATCTTTGTGCCCCTCCTCTCGACCTGCTCCCCTGTNGTGCCCCTCCTCTGGACCTGCTCCAATGTGTCCATGTCTTTCCTGTGACAAGGATTCCAGAGCTGGATGCAGTACTCCAGGTGGGATCTCATGAGAGTGGAGTAGAATGGCAGAATCCCATCCCATGATCTTCTTTTGATGCAGCCCAGGATATGGCTGTCTTTCTGGTCTACGAGTGCACACTGTCAGCTCATGTCCAGCTTTTCATCCACTAGTACCCCCAAGTTCTTCTCAGCAGGGCTGCTCTCAGTCCCTTCATCCTTGAGCCTGTATTGATATTGTCCCAACCAATGTGCAGAATCCTGCACTTGGCCTTGTTGAACCTCACGAAGTTCACATGGTCCCTCTTCTCAAGCTTGTCCAGGTCCTTCTGAGTGGCATCCTGTCCCTCAGGCATGTCAACCACACCAGTCAGCTTGATGTCATCTGCAAATTTGCTGAGTGCACTCGATCCTACTGTCTATGTCATTGCTGCAGATATTGAACAACACTGGTCCCAATACAGACCTCTGAAGGACACCACTCTTCACTGATGCCCATCTGGACACTGAGCCATAGACCACTAACCCTCTGAATACAACCATCCAGACAAGTCTTTATCCACCAAATAGTCCATCACATGCATATCTCTCCAATTTCGAGAGAAGGATGTTGTGTATGACTGTGTCAAAGGCCTTGAAAAAACCCATACAAATGACATCTGTAGCTCTTCTGTTGTCCACTGTGTAGTGACTCCATCATAGAAGGCCACTAAGTTGGTAAGCAAGACTTGCCCTTGGGAAAGCCATGCTGGCTGTCTTGAATCACTTCCTTATTTTCCATGTGCAAAATCTACTGTAGGCCAGTAACACCCCGGGATAAATATGAGGTCCAGTCCTGTTTACATCTTTAACATCTGATAGGGCAGATTGTACCCTCAGCAAGGGTACACAAACTGGGAAGACAGGCAGGTGCACAAGAGAGTCATGCTGCCATCCAGATGGATCTTTACAGGCTGGAGAAATGGGCTGACAGAAACCTCATGAAGTTCAATAATGAGAAGTGCAAAATCCTGGACTTGTTCAGCAAAAGCCTAAGGCACCAGTATACGCCTGGTGCTACCCAGCTGGGCAGAAAAGAACTTAGGGGTCCTGTTGAACACCAAGTTGACCACGAGGCAGTGTCCTGGTTTGAGGTAA
>VXBO01012421.1:2203-22829 GCA_013400135.1 Rhinoptilus africanus
CATACTTATGGGTTCCACAACAAAGCGTTACAGGTAGGAATAATTCTTTAAATGCTTATCACAAATTATAGTTTATTCAAATAGGTTAATTTATTACAACTGCACAAAGGGATTGTATTAAATATTCATTTTCTTCTATCTGCACTGATATTAGTAATTTAAGTTTGGCTATAGTGTAATCAATTACAGTGAAACATGCTGTGAGTAAGTGAGCCTGGCACATTAATTTAATCTATTTTAGCTACTCCTGCTGTCTCCAAAATCATTTCTATGGTTACAAGGCATTTGTCAAAGATTTCTAAAAGAAAACATCCTGTGTTGCTGATTCTTCTCTAAGTAAGGCTAGCATTTTATTATTCTATCTTGAAATACCTAGTTTGGAATTTCTGTATCTCTAAACATTTCTCACTTTGTAGAAAAGAATTAAAACATTGTCATCAATTGACATTTTCTATACAAAAAATACACGGTAGCTGCTTGTAAAACAGATACAAGAAACATGCAAATGTTTATAAGTAGCTAGGAGAACTTGACATGTCTTGTCTGAGATATCAAAGTACTCAGTTTCTTTTCACCATTTCAGGAGACCTGCTGACAGATTGCACCATGGGTTTCAGAGCTGTAAGAGCTTAGTTCTAGGCTGAGATGAATATAAATTGGTACCTATAATATCAAGAAAGGAGGAAGGAAAGGGTTGGAATTGTAATCTCTTAACATGAATCCATACCAGATTTGGTCCTACATTAGATATAGCTCACGTGCTCCCAAGCAGTAGAAACTTCAACTAGGAAAAGTTATCCTCTTGATAGTTGAATGCAATAGGCACAACTTTATATAGATGGGTTTTGTGAGAAATACGTTCTTTTCAATCATCATTTGAAAGAAAATAATACAAGCTGCTCTGAGACTCCAATATGAAATATCACCAGTAGCCTAAAAATAGGCCATGACTACTGACCACTTTACTCTTGCTTAAATTTGCACTGCTGCCCAAAGAGGCAATCTCTGACTCTTGCGCTTGGTTTCTCCCTTGTTACAGAAAAACGGTTCCTGAGTATGAATGGCAAACTGGCTATTTTGTGTTTGGCTCCACATAAAAGAAGTCCTGTAGCAGTCACCGTAATTGAGATCCAGACTGCAGCGTTGCTCTTCTGTCCTTTATTTGCAGAAAGATTGAAACTCCATCCTCCAAATTAGTCTCTCTGTTGACAGCTTAACACAAAAAAAATAGAGTTTTTTTTTTCTCTGTGAAGAAATGATGAGATCTTTTCAGGGTTTTTAAACATTTTTTAATATATATATATAAANGAGCTCAGGTTACTGAAGGCTTTGCCTTGTTGAATTATAAAAACTAAGAAGGACTGAGATTTCATGTCCTTTCTGGCTTCTGTTCCAGTCCTTAACTACTCTCACGGTGTTTACTTTTTTGCTTATCTAGTTGGAATTTGCCTTTTGCGCCTAATGTCTGAAGTCTGTTACTTTCTATTTTATAGCAACTCATTAGGTAGTTCAATCCTCCCCTGCCTAGTCACCTCTCCTCTACACTAAATAAATCCATTTCCCATTTACTCTCTTCATCTATTACATGCTCCAACCTCCTAACCATCTCAGCAGTATGGTACTAATGAGTATATCACTGAAAAAGTAAAGATGATCAAAGAAGAAAGAGGAAAGTAAAAAAATAAGCAAAGTGATCAGGGTAGTGCTAGGCACATGTATCTAGTTGCAATAAGAACTGCAAATGTAATATTTTTCTGGAAAAACAAGTTCAGCCACTTCAAACCTTTTTCTGAAGACCATCAGCCACGAAGAACTTTAGGCATGAACTCTCAAATTTTGGGAAGCAGGCTCTCTCACCTTCACAGAAACTTGTTCAACCCTCAATTTCAGTATAAAGAGCTCACCACTGTCTCCAGGACATTTATACGGAGCTCAAATTCCTTGAATGACTAGGAAGCTAGAATAAGGTTTTTCCTAATCTTGTTGTGGTTATAGTTTATAGACACCGCATTTAAAATAGAAGAACTAGAATTTTTTCATCTACTACTTGAATATTAAATAGACGGTTTACTGGAAGAAATCAGTGACAGAAAAGTAATTTGATGGGGAAAATAAAACCCTTTGAATATAGGAGACTTATAAGACAAGACTCACTTCTTTTCAAGTAGCAATTTGCAATTCTGTGCAAATTCTGACTTTAATAACAAAGTAAAAAACAAAATCAGCCCTCTCAACCCTGTGTCTCATAAAAAAAGCACCAAATAAACTTCTACATGTTAACTGGCCTATTGACTAGATGAATGCATGTGGAAGAGATGTAAACACCAATGAATTTTTTAATGAAAATGAATTATTTCTTTGCATTATGTACACACAGCTATGACTCTGTTTTGAGGTCAGATGATAGCAAGCATATGAATAATCCCCAAAAGCCGACAAGAATACAGTTCTAATATTAAATGAGCAAAGAAAACTGGAGCACATTTATAAAGTAACGGGTTTATCTACTCCATTTAATGTTTTTTGAAATATGTGGAATATGGAAAAGGACATTAACTCATTCAGGAAAGCTTGTTATAATGTAAGTATTACCTTCACTTAATATTACATTTTTTGGAAATTTAAACAGTGGTGCTTACCAATTCTAGGTGAAAGCATATGTACCCAAGAAGAAATAGGCCATGACTCACTCTTCAGCTATGCTTCATTAATCCAAATGTTGAGGATATTACTAAAAGGCAATAAAGACCATCACTCCATCACTGGAATTTTAGGAGCAGCCACTGCAGAACATACCATTTTGTGCATATTCTTTTTCTATGATTTGCTGTTTTAACTTTAGAGGTACTTTCCCAGGGCATTTGTTATAATGACGAGTTTCCATAGATGCAAATGTTACAAAACCTAGACAAACCATTAAGTTACAAATTTTCACAGAAGTGGGATCTAAATTTGCTTATCCTGGTCATTCAGAGAGTAAAACAGAATCAGAGATTGAGGATTAAGAATTTTTGGGGGGATTTTCAAAGACATTCTATTGCTAATTTAGGTTTGCTCCTATTTGTGTCAATAGGACATATACTGTCATCTCTGGCACTGTAATAGAGGAAATTAAATGTTGAATACTTTGGAAAATACTATAAAGTACTGTAAATTCATAATTTTTGTTATTTATGTGATTTAGATGCATTACCAAAAATCACAAACGCTAGGCCCCACATGTTTTCATCTAGAAAGACCCTGATTTAGTGCAAAGAGAATTTTGGTTGTGGAGTAAAGTCTTCAGCTCTCAGTTTTCCAAAATAAATATGGTTATTTGAATCGCTATAAAAATAAAGATTTTTTTTTTTTTTTTTAGAACTAAACTGGACTGTATAACATGCAACATATCAAGTTTGGATTCTGCGGTGGAGCAGAAGATTTTTTTTTCTAGATATATAGATTTTCCACAGCTTTATGATTTTAGCAGCTTTCTCTTCAAACAAGCAGTTCCACTTATGAAAACACACAGCCATGCTGAATGCATGGCCACAGTCTGATGATCACAGATCAGATTGTTTCCTTCCTTCTGGTCTTTGGCAGTGTAATGCAAGCTGAATGGCAAGACAGACCATGGCCTCTACCAGTCTCACCACGGACTCTGGGGATACTGCTCCTCATCTGCACCACTTTTTAACAAGTGTATATGACTCTTGTAATAGGTAAGCTTCATCAGGTTTTATGTATTCATAACAAATGATAGCAATTCCCTACTTTCTATTTCAATTACTCCTTTTTTTGGTCAGTGAATTACTTGCAAAGAAAAGTCACTTTGAGAACCAATGGAGATCTCATGGATGTCACCTGTAGCTTTTTCCACCGTCCCCAATAAGGTATTGAATAGTTACATCAATTCACCCATGAATTATCAAGAGTTCCTTGAAAGATCACGGCAAAATATATCTTCTTTCAGTCAGGATGTAATCTTGAAAGAAGATGTCATTTTCTGTCAGTTTGATGTAAAAGGTTCTTCATCTTTTTCAGCGCAAATGCAGAAATTCACTTTGGGACTTGACCTGAATGCAGCTACGAATCTTGATTTAAGATTACTAATTACTTTATGACTCAAACTCAATATGAAAACACTGCAAAAGCAAGGGGTATTTTTGCTTTTTCTCTGGCATTTATACACTGTGAGAAATAAACAGCTGGGGTAAGCAGCAGGCTTTTCAATATGTTTTATTTATTTATACACAGAAATTTAAGCATATGTCATATTGATGGCATTTACATCATAATATATGTTGTTCCCTATAGCTGTGCAAATTCATCAAAAATTGCCTGAATATCTACTGAATGTTAAGGCAGGAACAGCTTACCAAACTTTTTTTCCATCTGGTTCTTATCCCGCAGGCTCAGCTTTTCTGCATAAAACACTCAGTGAAGGAAATGTATGTTTTAAAGTGTCATAGTCTGCCTCTGAAAAAAAGTGATTCTTTTTCTCAGTCCAAAGGAAAGAAGAAAAAGACATGAGAATTTATTTTGTTCCAGACATGATAACAAAAGAACAGAAGGAAAGCATCCACGGAGGGAACTAAGTAAGAGGATTACGTTTAGATTAAACTAAATACATTAGAAAATGTGGGTTTATACAACACCTTGTACAACAAATACACCTTATCAGTTATCCAATTCCATTATAGATTTATATATATATATATATTCACCAGAGTTATTGATACAGAAGTTCTATTCTTCAGTTTTATGCTTTCTAAAATGATAAGTGTTTAGTAAACTAACTGTGTGGTTTCTAAGACATGGGGCAACCAAAACCTTCTGATGTGTGTCAGTAGTCTGAGAATTAATATCAGGAAATATTATACAGGGCTTCTATTGGTGTGTCAGACTGCAGTGAGTCCATGCATGCTTCACTCATGGGTCCTTGATCTCTTAGCTGCACTAGCAAGACTATATACTGTTGGAAAACTCCATCTACCCATCCAAATTAGAATAAAGCAAGTACTGATTTTTCTGATCTTTGACATTGTTACAGGGTCTGTAGATATCCACAAGAATTTTCAGTTTTATTTTGTTGGGTCTAAGTCAAGCCTGCTCCATGTCTACCCAGACACAATCAGTTTCAATAAAAATTGCATGTATTCAAAAGAGTGGATGTCTTTTCATGTTCAAACCACAATGTACCCAAATTCTGTGCTGTATTGATTTTTGCCGTAGAAGATGCATGGAGACCTGCTTTCTATGCAGTTATTCTGGACAGTGAGGGGAAATGTATGCTTTATTTAGTGGGATGTCTCCGAAGATGGAAAAAAAGGGCTCCCTCTGCATTAAACGACTAAGATGTTTTCTTTAAGCAGCAGCCATACTTGAAATACTCTTTACATAGCAGCATAATTACTATGTGCCATTTGTTATCTTGCACAAGCACCATAATAATAACAGTCCACTTACTACTACAAAACACGGGCAGATAATATTCAGAAAAATGGAGCCAGTGAGTAGTAGCGTAACCATGGCAGCAATTGTCTGGTATCTCACACATACAGTGTAGAATGAGAAGACACATGCCATTGCACTCAGGGGGATACACTCTCCAAACACCGACAACTCACCTCCTCTTTCTTTTTTTCCCACTCACATAGGAGTGATGAGTACCTTTTGTTGAGAAAAATACGGCAAGTCTGAAATATGACAGGTGAAATGGAAACCTAGCTAAGATAGAATCTTCCCTTTATTCCCAATAGATAAGCTCTATTTATTTCCTAGCAATGTAAAGATTTTCAAGACTGAAGACAGCACATAGACTTTTTATCCTGCGTAGCCTGGAACCATGAATCTTCTTAAGAAATATGTTATCTTCTCAGTATAAGTTAGTTTTGCAATATGCCTACCGCGTAAGCTGTAAAGTTGTCAGTGCTCAATAAAAAGTTTTTCTTAGCACACAAACTTTTAGAAAGCATACAAATAATGTCATGTGCCTTTAGTTCTAGAAACCTCTTGATTTCTGAATTTGTGACACAGTTTTCTGGCCTCCTGTAGCAATTTCAAGAGTATTTGCTTTTTTGCATTAGTCACTCACTGACTCACTGGCCATTTTAATATGTTTGAAAAAAGAAAACTACTAGAAAAAAAATTGTTTTCAATTACATGGTTGGCACCTGAAGATTTCTTCCTTGGGCAATGGTATCCAAAGTTATGTTCTTAGCTTATTAAACATTCCTAAGCTCAGCGGGAAAGCTGAAAACAAACATGACATTTTATACTTAGCAAGACAGATAATAAGCTGGAAGAATTCCCTTTTACCATTCCAAAATCACTCTTTGTTCTCCACCTCATGTTTATTTCTGCAAATAATAAAAAGAACGAACTCTGATTTAAAAATCATCTAGTAAAATACAGAACAAAAAGCCCTCAGCTAGAGAAAAGATACTGAGTCCTTGAGCTTACTCACAGTCCTATAATGATGTAGCTGAGAGGAATTCTTCCATTGATACAAAAGAGTCCACATAAATGCAGACGAAATGCGAAAATACATGTGTGCTATAATTCAGGGCCATCATCGGGAAATTATGATGAAATTGGTTTTTCTAATGAAAATTATCTGGTATGCATCCTATTTAATACAAACCAGAAGGCATTACTGGATCCAGTAAAGCTGGAGAAGTGTGCAAAATCATGGCATGTGAATTATTAGGTTCATGAATGCAAGAAAGCATCCAGTAGAGAGAAAAAAATTGACATACACATATTGAATTTGAAATACATCAAAAGAATGATTGGTGTGCCTCTCTAGACTGCTCAGAAAAAACTTCTCACTGTGTAGTGGTAGCAATGAACCACGGAAGAATTAATGAATAAGAGATAAGACTTTAAATGAAGAATAAATAAATAAGCCTGAATATAGTTTACATAAGGGAGATTATGGAAAACAATAGCATATTCTCACTTGGAATACTGTGCTCTGTTATGGACCTTAAAACATACATATTAAAATAATAGAAATAAACATGATTGCATGACAAGAACTGTCAAACAGAAAACAAAAAAGATAACTGTGAATAGTTTCACTTGAAAAAGGACAGGGAAGGCGTAGGCAAAAATTAGACTATTCCAGTAATATAAATGGAATCCTGCTTTCCTAGCATAGTAAAATAAATCCTTTAATTTAAGTAGATACATCCGTCCTCAGAACTGATTTAAAAAAATCTCTGTGTTTGGGGCTTATATTTTTTTTGTGGAACTTTCTGCCCCAAAATTTAATTAGACCAAGAAAATTTAGTAGTATACCAGTGTCAGTGTACTACTTACATATGTAATATGGATTTATGAAAATTTCCGTAGTTAAATCATACTGACTTAAGTATTAATTCCCTGAATTGCTATGATTCAAGATGTACCCTGCCTTCTGATTTTCAGAGAAGAAACCAGATAAGCATAGGTTCTGCTAAAACGGACTATTGTGATTTTTCTTGTGCCTTTCTCAGAATTAAGTCCTGCTGGCCGTAAAAGGGCACAAAGCAATAAAAGGCAACACTCACTCCAAATAGCAGTTGCTACTGTGTCGTCTTTTTATTTTCTTAATTATTAAATCTAGGTAAAATATGTTCATTTAAACTTCATTTCTGTTTTAAAAAGTGCACTATCCAGATGCAACATAAAAATAGATAAATCTTACTCTGGTGTGCATTTAGATAAAATAAAATAAAAATTAGTTGATGTCATTTTTCAGCCTTTAATTTCAATCTGCTATTATTACAGAATCACAGAATCACAGGGTTGGAAGGGACCTTAGTAGATCATCTAGTCCAACCCCCCTGCCAGAGCAGGGCCACCTTAGAGCAGGTTGCACAGGAACCCATCCAGGCAGGTTTGGAATGTCTCCAGAGATGGAGGATCCACCACCTCCCTGGGCAGCCTGTGCCAGTGCTCTGACACCCTCAAGGTAAAGAAGTTCCTCCTCATGTTTAGGTGGAACTTCCTATGCTCAAGTTTGTGCCCATTACCTCTTGTCCTGTCACTGGGCACTACCGAAAAGAGCCTGGCCCCATCCTGCTGACACCCACCCTTCAAGTATTTATAAGTGTTGATTAGGTCCCCCCTCAGACGCCTCTTTTCCAGGCTAAAGAGACCTAATTCCCTTAGTCTATCTTCATAGGAGAGGTGTTCCAGTCCCCTAATCGTCTTTGTAGCCCTTTGCTGCACTCTTTCCAGCAATTCCTTGTCCATCTTGAGCTGGGGAGCCCAGAACTGGACACAGTACTCCAGTTAAATATTTAAAAAAGGTTTGCAACTGTTTGATATGAAAATGAAAGATGTCTCTTTAGATACTCTTTAAATTGCCAGAACTGATATTTAATATCATATAAAAAAATGTAATATCAGATATTTCATAACATATATTTTATTTTATTAATCAATAAATTAATATCAGATAGATGGTATCAGAAATTTAATATCAGATATGTAAGTATCAGATAAAAACTGATATTTAATATGTTGCTTTATGATAGCTCTGTGCTCAGGCATGCCACTGCCCTGTAACCACATGCTCCACAGGGCTAGACGAATGGTGGAAAGTGAGGGGTGTGCATTTCTTCTTCTAAAGGGATACCTTCTAACAACAGCTTAATTGAGAAGAAAGATAACAGGGCAAGGCAGCAAAAACATACTAAAAACATTAACTATTTCTCACTGTGCTTACTCAATCACACAGTAGGATGAACACTATAGGTGATATTACTAGAGGTATGCAAGGAACTTCTCAAGTACTTTTTGCCGTAAGGGCATTTAGATATCTATGCAGCATTTTTTTTCCCCCTACTAGACTCTGTAGAAAACCTTTCCTTCTTGTGTCTATGGAAATAGACAAGTGAAAAATATTTGCTTTGGCTAAGATGCCTGTAGAAATCCTACAGGAATGAATTAGCAGTAGCCAAAAGCAAATAGGCTTCATCAGAGGCATGAAAATTAAGTATAATCATACCTTGATTTAGTCTGTGGAATTTTAACGAGGGACTCCCTACAAATCCCAGAGGCACATCACCACTTTATTTGTTTAACTTTAATTATTATTTGTGATATGAAACAGATGTTTTTCTTCGTAACCTCATCTACCTGAATATCACTTTGAAACATGTGCTAAATGACCACCTTGCAATTAGGTCAAGTGATTTAGAAGACAGCCAGATGGTTGTTTAATCTAAATGAATAATATTAGGAGCTTTTAAAAGCATGTTTAGGAATGCTTATAATTTTTGTGTATTACGTTATTTCAAAGTCTGGCTGATAGATCCAGTGCTGATGGATTTTTCAGTGCACCAGGAGAGGATTGCTCTTAATTTCTCTACAGTAACTCCTATTTTATATTAATTTTTTTTTTTTAATATTTTGACTTTGAAGTGGTGGTGTGAGAGAACAACCCTAAGAAAAATGAGCATATTGATACATTATTTTAGAAAGCTAATGAACAAAGGTTGTGTTAGAGTAATAGAACTTCCTTTTTTCAGTGGCGTAGAAACTTATAACTCACATGAGAGCTGTAGAGCTGTCCCTTCTACAGGTTGAAGAAATCATGAATCAGACTATCTCGCCGGTTCCTGAGGCTGGCCTCAAAATTAGGAAGCTTAACAATTGTTTTCAATATTTGTCAAGTTGTTTTCTTTTTTATGGAGACATAAATTCTTTATATCTTTCAGTCTGGAATTCTTCCTTAGATAGTCCCACATAGATATAAGTTTTCAGTTTTGTTTTCATTCCGACTCAGTTAGCTCTGGACCTACTGCTTTATATTTCTTTCAGTGCTGCTCATGGTTATTTGTAACTGGAAGGGCTGTTGAAGTTTCCTGAACGCATTCCTTTGTCCAGGCAGATTTTGAGACCTTTCTAGCTGTACCTGGCATTTCCAAACACACAGCTGAGAAGTGCAAAACGACTGCAGACAACCTTCAACTTCTCTAGAAATGACAGGTATGAACCTCATGGATGTAGCTAGCTATTATAAAAGCAACATATGGTTGCTTTTTACATTTGCACTATGATTGTTGTTTCCTAAACAAAGCACTAGAGCTGTCATTCATGAATAGGCTCTACAGGCCTGTGTGTCCAGATGAATCAGAGTTTACAGAACATATGCACCACTGCACATTGACACCTGTATCTGCTGAGGTATCCCCCAAAAGATATATTTTAGCACTCTCCATGCCTCCACTGTAAAGACCATTGGAAAACAAAAATAAAATAAAAAACCCCCATTGAATTTAGCTCAGCAATGAATTTTTCTTTTTTTCAGTAAAAATACACAGATGAAGTCATAAAACTGTGTTTCCTGAAACCAGTTCCTCTCTGTTTCTGATCTATCAATAAAAAAGTTTTGTCCTAATATGCAAGTAGAAGCCTGAACCTGTGGAGCAGAAATTGTCTCGTTGTTAATCAAAGCCATGGTGTAATCTGATTTAGGGCAGTGAAATAATGCTTCTCTGTGCAGCTTGATTGCTGCTACTGACATCACCACTTTTATTACTTTCACTGCTTTGGAAACCAATTGACATTCAGTTCAGAAATAACTCTGTTTGCTCAGCCAAACTGACTTCAATGCTCTCCCTGTGAGCTGACAGCTGGCTTGCAACAGATGATGATGAGTAATCAGCTGATCACGGCTGAAAACAGAACCATGCACCTGGAACCATCTTAAACTCACATTTCTATTGCGTTTGGAATAGTTATAGAGGCCTCAGGAACTGATACCGTATCGTCATATCTCTGTTCAATAGTAGCTTTTGCAAAATCAGTTACTTCCAACTGAATTTGCATAGCTGAGTTTACCGCTGCATATTTGGGGAACTCTTTTCTAGTTCTGAAAATTGAAGTATTCACACTATCTTCAACATCCACAGAGTTTTTGTCCAGAAAATGTTTCATCAGACAAGTAAAATAAAGGTAGTTATCATCAGAGATTAATGTCTCTACATTCAAACAAGAAAGTCTCTCATAGGCTTGGGTCACCAAGCCAATCTTTTGCTTTCAGGATTTTTTGTATTATCTTTCACCATGTCCTCCATAAATATAAATCTTGGTGGTACTGGCGTAAATGTTTATGTCTTAGCCAATGAAATGCTCATGTTGTATATTTTTTCATAAGAGTTGCACACGTGCAAAATGGGGAAATGAAGTATGAGCTGATTTAGTTTGTTGACATGTCAAATAACAAATGATATAACAATCTTTTCATTTTGTGAGACTGTTGCTTAATTTCAGTGGTTGGATTGCTGAAGCTTATGCCAACTCACATATTTAGGAGAAGCAGCAGACAACACACACAATTAGATAGCTAAAGAACAGCATACATGGTCCACTACGTGATACACACACCAACAAAGTTCTTCAGATTTGTCTGAAGTGTAGAAAGAAGAAGCCTACGGGAAAAGGAATTCTCTGATATTTGATTATCCAAGGACATTATGACTGAAGGAACTGCTAACTGCTATTATTGATATTACATTATTTGTATGGAATTAGTATTGTGGTATTTGCTACCAAGGTCTTATGTATAATCTCCCCTGGTAAATAAACAGTAGGCATGTGTCCTTTGAAAATTATGACGTCTTTCTAGAAATTGTAACTGGATGTTACACCCCAGTTGTACTTTGTAACAGCAGTTTACCAGGAAGTAAAAGGTTTTATTGTAAGGTTCCATCTAAGCGGATGGATGCAAGGCTGCTAGTGAGGAAATTCATGTTTCATATTTTAAATTGTCAGATAAGACATTTAATCTGGGAATTTTAATTGACTTGGAAAAAATAA
Source organism: Rhinoptilus africanus (assembly GCA_013400135.1). Taxonomy (NCBI): domain Eukaryota; kingdom Metazoa; phylum Chordata; class Aves; order Charadriiformes; family Glareolidae; genus Rhinoptilus; species Rhinoptilus africanus. The sequence goes on from VXBO01012421.1 coordinate 14,000, forward strand.
ATAAAAGCAGACTGTGGCAGCCTCTGTATTTGTTTCTCAGGTGTTCCTAATGGTGTTATACTCCTTTTATGGAGTGGGTTTTGTGGCACGGGTATTTTACCAATGTGTAAAAAAACCTGATGAAGAGAAGTAAAGAATGAGGAGCCAGACCCTTGTCAGTGCTATCCAGTGACAGTACAAGAGAAAATGGGCACAAACTGAAATACAGGAAATTCCTTTAAACGTGAAAAAAAGATTTTTGGTGGGAGAGTTGTGAAACGCAGGTTACCCAGAGAGGCTGTAGAGTCTTCATCCATGGAGACATTCAGAATCCAGCTGAACCCAGTCCTTATCTTCCTGCTGGATTAGAAAACCTCCACAAGTCCCTGACAACCTCATCACTGACTATATGACTATCATGGAAGCACCTCTGTTTTCGATGAAATTGCACTTTTCCTGGGGACCAAGCAGATCTACTCAAGGGGAGGAGCTTGTAGGGACTGTAGGATGTCAAGAACAGATGTGAGACAGAGAAAGAAGTGAAATTTCTGCACCTCAAACAGGACTTCTGAAAGAGGAGACGGGAGGGAGTAGCCAGTAGCCAGACCTCAAGGACAATGGAGGAGAAACTTCCTAGTGTGCAAATATGATTACTCTGGGCTTGATTTAGTTGTTACAAATACCTGCACATTTAATTTTAATTACCTCATCACAGAGATGTTTTTTAGTGTCATTTACTTTCTGATTTATATAATCAAATATTTAAATTCTGGCTGCTACATTATGAAGTGCCAGCTACATTATGAAGTCTGATCAGCTCTTCAGCCATGTGCATATCATCATCCATACATCACAAATACAAACCCACTTACTTTCTGTTCATGACCATTTCATCTATTGCTACTTTATCTGTTATTACTGCCTGTATATCCATAAGCTTTTTCTCAAAAAAAAAAAAAATCACATGAAATTTTATTAAACCATTTCTACCACATCAATAGGGAAAATTGGACTTGTGAATTTGTTTTAACTTTTTTTCGGTCACTTTGAAATACCAGGATGTTTTGCATGCAAACAAAGCAGCATCCCATAACACAGTCTGTTATCTTTTTGCAAAATTTATTAATGAATTGTTAAAAAAGAGGTCAAATTTTAAAATTCTTTAACAAATAATAAAACTACCACTAGCAGTTGTTTCCATGTAGTAACCTGATTCTTGGATAACAATATAAAACCACAATAAAGTAAAACCTCAGTTTGTATCTGAAAGTTTGTTTTTATTTTTCCTTCTTAATAAAAAACCATTGCTATTTGTCAAAAAGAGGTTTGTCTGGATTTTATGAATGATACTTTCTATTTTTGGGTGTTCTTTTCTTTAAAACTCTTTGTAGTTTGGTGGGGTTTTTTTAACTTTTTTTTTAGGATTTCAAAGTCAATAAGGATTGTACCTTCTTGGTGTATGGAAAGTTCAGCTGTTTATTATAATTGCAGTATTACCGTAATCTAAAGACTTATGCAAACAAAGAAATTTTTGATTGTAGAACAATGTTTAGCATGTCAACACTTAATCCGAATTCTGTTTTTCAATAAAACTTAAGCAAACTTTTTCCTGTTTGACACATTATGCCAGTTGATATGCAGTTTTTATGCAAGATTCATGAGAAGAACACAACTATTTACAGTATGCAAATGATATGTAAATATGCCCCTGCTTTCTGACAGAGGCATTGATACTCAAGGATAGCCTGCCTTCCCCAAATGATATGCAAAGAATGAAAAATGCTCCCAAGTTCAGCAACTGCCGAATTCCGCATCTAGTACAGCAGTGTCTAGCTTTCCTGGCCCTGCAAGCTGCATACCAAAATCACCACGTGTCTGAAAAGCACGAGACATCTCTTCTGCAACTAAGAAGAGCAGACAGATCCCTGAGAATGGTTCAAAGGCAGGAGAGAACTAAAGGTAGAGGAGATCTCCCCAGGAGATCTCACTGCTCTGTTATTGGAGGGAAGATGGATGCACACCTTGATCCTTGAATGACCTTCTGATTTCAGCTTCAAAAACCCCCTTATGTCTACATGTAACTGGTGATTTGGATCAGGTAGAGGCCCATGTGCTGCACTGTACTGTCACGTTATGCACCCCTGCCATGGCAACCTTATTTGAACTTACATAGATAGGCTATTCCAGATGTAATACTTAAATGAAAGAGGCAATTACATGTCCAGCCAGTCAGCAGGCATAAGTTATATTTGAAATAAATAAATTATAATTCTAACAGTTAGGTTTACTTATCACAGGATTTGTCTGTCAAACCACCATTATACAGGCAAAAGGTACAGTAGCACTAACAAGCAACAATGTATAGTTCTGAGCAAACAGGAATGACATAAAAGGTTCAATGTCCATAAAGAAGTCTAGCAGAAAGGTGGACTGGAATAGTTGTGACTCATCATTGTTTATAAAAGCATTGTTAATGTAGTGCACTATGAGCGTCCATAACATATGATTTCTCTCTTTCTCACTTGCAATTAAGGACGCAAAAAATATAACCCAAAATAATTGTTATGAGTCTATAGGTTAGGTGCTAGATCCTGTGCTTGTATACCATTGCTGAAGTTAATAGAAGGAAGCTCATTAACTGCCTCAGAGTTTCTAGTGCTAAATATTATATGAGCCGTTTCCCGTGTTCATCATCTATGTCTTACACACTTCATACAAAGGAAATGTAAGCAGTTTCTCCTTTAGATTGTATTCAATATTTTATGTGCTGAACATACAGAGTGAATCTGTTTCTTCCCTTTCCTTAATCTTTTTTTCTTTAATATAGCACCATATTAAATAACAGGTAATACGGGAAGTGACTGTATCTTAACAGGCTCATTGCTTTTCCAGCAACCACATATTATTTTAGATTGTGCTGGCAATATTTTCTATGCGATTTACAAAACTTTGTTTCAACTGTAAGAGAAATTGCAAGGACTTTGCTGACATAAATGAAGCCACAGTAATTATTAACCACTTGATTTTTCACAGTGAATTGGGAATAAAGATATTTATTAATTTATTTGCCACATTTATTAGTCTGAATACTTTTTAGTTTTCATTGAGAGTCTACGAGAAAGTTAGGTTCCACATACACAAGGGATCTGACCGTGGTGTTTCAAAAAAATGCTGCACACTGAACAATGGCCTCCTTACTGCAACCACTTACTATAACAAATGCACATTGAACTTGTGTAAACAGTGCACTAGAACTGCATACAGCTTTCAAAATGTTACATATCCACAGCCTATTTCCCTATAACAGACTTAGATCAACCAGGTACACCTCCAAATTCAGTGGTTACTCATCTCAGTCACACACCTATTTGGGGAAGAAGCGATAGATAAAGTCAAACAGAAAAAAACCCCATCCTCTCACAAGGAGAAACACCGGAGAAACATTTCTCTCGGCTGTTTCATCTAATTCTTTCTCTCTCATATCCCTGCCCCAACAGAGTTAATTGAGAAAGCAGATTCAATTCAACTTCGTCTTCACTTCCCCACATTTTCTTAGCCCCTTCATACATAAAAAAAACCACTTCACCAATTTTCTCTTCCTGTAAATTTAAAATACTACTGCTTTCCTATCCACAATACTGGCTTTTCTCCTCGGTGGAATTCAACCATGATGGATACTCTGAAAACTTCTACTTCCTCTGTTACACCTAAAAGCAATTTTCAGTGCCCTTTTAATCTGCCCCTCTCAACCTGTCAACACATTTCAAGAGGTGGCATAATATTGCATTAAATCTAAAATTAATAAAATGAAGCATTTTTATGTAATGCTTCAGCTGCTCCTCTGTTTTTAATATGTCACTTTATAGTATGGTCTGAAGGATGCCAGATTGCTCAGCGTTTTCACTGTCTGTTTTACCCTGAGGGAAGGATCAGAGGCAGCTGCTAATCTCACTTTTTCTTTACTCCTCCTGCTCATCCTAGAAACTCAGCAGCGAGTGGAGAAATGAGCAGCCAAGAAGCTTTACTTAATTCAGGAACAAGACTCAGTTTGCTTCCTCTTATACGTGCCTCCCTCTGTGTGGCGAAGAGGCTGGGAGAGGAAAATATTCCAATCAATTGCCAGAAAGCCAATGTCTAACCACAGGGATTGGAGAACAGAAGAAAGGAGAGGGCTGGAATCTCTCACTAAAAATTGAGGGCTTTAAGACTCACTTTGGGACTGTGTACTCTATTTTGTCCCTGCTGCAAGGTGAAATGCCCAAGCAATCTGCTACCTTTTGTGCATCTTTGAAAGAGGCAATTCCGAACTAATGTCTACTACATTTTAGATGAGTTTACAGCCAGGATTAGGGTCTTTTCCATTTAATCTACTTCTGTGACTTCTTAAAAGCAAGCAAAAAAAAGTTCTCAGTGCTTAATGAAAAAGAAAAAACAAAGTCTGAGCTTTTTAACAGAACTATAAGAAGCCTTTCAATTTTTTTACTTTATGGGTAGGCAGAAAAAATATAAGCTTCTTTTTTGTGTCACATTCCCATTTCCACATAAAATTTACACAACATGCAGTAAATCAGCTTAAAGATAAACTGTTAATGCACTTTTCTTGCAAAGGGCAGACCATTAACAGAAAGTTTACTTTAGGCCTTTAAAATTCTTCTCCTGTCTTCCGCTCTCTCTGGCTCTGCGACCTCAGGGGATGTAATCCCTTAAAATGCAGCTCATCTTCAATTAGCAGAGAGAACATATGTACGGTCTTCACTGAAATCCCCAGGTATCATGCAATGCAGTTCACTTCAGATTTTACAGTTAATTAAAGCCTCATACACATTTTCTGATTCTCCAGCTGGCACTGGAGAGTTTTGAAGCTTAGACCACTTTAGCTATTACTCTGCTAAAATGCTTGCTAATAAACATTAATGTCCATGTGGCTTTCTTGCTGACCAACACACTGTAATGGAAAGTTTATAACTACTGATCTCCTCATAACAAGTGGATGAGAAGAAAATGAGGTTGCAGCAGGAATAGGAGTTTGAACTGTCTGCTTAAAGATAATCCCCCATAGGCATCAGTAATCAGAGTTCACTGGGAACACGTACCTTGAAAATGTGCAAATGAACCTTAAGGAGAGGCTGGAAAACATTTCCAGGTTATAACCTTGGAAAATAATAAGAAATAAAGTACCTTTTCCTGCATAATATGCTTAGATCTTGTAGGCAGATGTGACTTGCTGAAATTCATAATAAATGACATATTCTTTGAAGGAAATAAGCCACTTTGTTTTCTGTCCAACCCCTTTCAGCTACCATTGAGTGTACAGTATGTGCTTAAACCTTTCTTTTTCATTTAGTGTTCTGTGTAAGGAATATAAGAGTTATCTTATAAGGTATATAAGAGTTGCCTTGCAGCCAGTTTGATATTTTAGGATGAAGATTCAGTGCTAATTTTTTTTGGTTTAGTCAGTTTCCCAGTTCTGATTCTCTTCAGAAGCATAATTCCAAATAACTCGGTGCTCCTGCCTCCTTTTTTTTTCTCCCTCAGCTAATATTGGTCCTTCTTTTACCAGGTTGCTCCAATCACCTTTTAAATCTTTCAGCCTCTTTTTCCCCCTTTATGATTGCTTCTTCTCTTTTCTCCATATTTCTCACAGCTTCCCTCAATATCCCACTTTTTTCCTTTTTAACATTCATGCAATTCTGAACTTTCACTGGAGTGAAGGCCCTGGATCATGGCATAATCTCATGTTTTAAGTTCTTCTCTGAAGAGTGACTTTGTAAAAATGTCAGTGCTTTGTGATTCTTCAGTGTATCTTGATGTGTGGTTGATCTTCAGATCAACTGGGCTTTTGTTATGGATGAAAATATTTTTATACTTAATGTTTAAAAACAGCACAGTAGGCCAGGTAATTGCAGCCACCAGTATTTATGAAATTAATTCTTTGAATAATTTTTTTTTTTTAATTGAAGTTACTAATAGATAAAGTTTGACAGGCACATCAAGTACCTGGAAGACTTAACGAAGATTTAAGTCTTCATTCTATTTCTGCTATGGTGAAATCAAATCCTTGATCTTTGTATAAGAAACTCCTTTTAGGTCAAAATCCATATAATCTCTAAAATGAAAGCCTTGGCCACCTTCTCAACTGCGTGGCCCCTAGGGCCATGAGTGATCTTTGGGTTTTTTTAAACAATGGTTGGGGAAACCATTAGAAAATTAACAAACATACTGTGCTCATGGGCATTTTCCCCATCTTTATTGAGGGACCTACCTACAACAAACTTTCTTCAAAGACCATGGCACGTTGAGTCACCAGCTGTCAGTGTCAGCTGCAGAACAAGGGCTCTGCAAGAAGAGCATTTGCACATTGCAAAATAGATTTGGATTCCTACATAAGCCACGAGATCCAGAGGACATGGAACCACACTTGGCTTAATGCTCAGCCTCTTTGATGTTGAGAAAACTTATGACAGAAGAATTAAGAGAATTTTTTTTATACTCGAAATATTTCTATTTCTTAAAGTGACAGTAATAATGTATTAATAATTGTATTCATACACAAGCAGGATGGTAATCCACTTTACCATTTCCTAACTTTAATAGTTTTCCTGTGGTAAAAGACATGTAAAAGCATGTATGTTTCTGAAGTAATTCTTTTTTTGTAGTCAGTATATACTTTACTACTTTGAGAATGCTGTTCTTCATAATTCCTTTTCAGATAAACCTGCTCTCTAAAACGATGACAATCTGAAAAATACTTTGCCACAGGTACTAATGTCCCTTGCATCCTTGCTGGAACATTTCCTGGATATGCGTTATTTTCACACTATTCCTGTGATTACAAGTTCAAATGGTTTATGACAATTATTTTCTTTTGGTCCCTGTTCCTTATTTAGTCTCCTGCATGTATTTCTTTGATGTAGAAAGGGAATCTGCAAAAGCTAAGAAAGATTCATGTCTAGAAATGTCAGATGATATAAATCACCATATTCCTATTTATCCTACTGCATCTATGCACATTTAACTTGACCTGTTTCTACATCTGCAATGACATAGCCTCATTTAATATTCTAGGTTGGGTTTTTTCAGTTACTTATTGTGGTGGATTTGGATGTATTTGGAGTTCAGAAACAAAAATTACTTTACTCTATAAATTTGAAATTGTTTGAATAAGAACAACTTTTTCACAGAAAAAAAAAAATGACTGTACTCTGTAATTTCCTTTTTAATGAAAGCTTATAGCTCTCATATATTGTCACACAAACGAAATGGCTTGTACAACCTGGAAGTAGATAGCTAGTGGTCCATTGCTGATCATGGAAATAAAAACCCCAGCTCTAATTCTGTGATTACTTGAAGTCAGAATAGCAACCCACTGTATCTTGACAAAGTGAAATAGAAATGTAGGTGAACTGTAAATATTCATCCTTAACAAAATAACAAGTCTGTAACAAAAGTGTATCTACAAGATCAGGGGAAAAATTATAAAACTACAAAACTTTAGGTTTCCTGTTAATATTGTACAGTAGTAAAATTTCTTACAACACCTTTGCCACAGATTAAGAAAGCTGAGCAGGTTTATTGCAGATTCTCATTTAACAGCCAATTGGGAAGGAAGACAAGGAAAGGAAGTACTGTATTTTCCATATAAAATGTGCATTTTTCTGCTCACTTGGCTATAAGGTTATTGCTGAGTAAGGAGAAATTGCAGAAAGAAATTTTTTCCTTCTCTATCAATCCACGACAACACTTCACCTATATGTATTGGAGTTGGAACACTTGCTACACTAATTTTCCTATTAGTCATCTTTGATTTTTCTAGATTCTGGGGAAAATATGAGTACATTCAGAATTTTATTTTGGGGGCATTTCTTTAATAGAAGGCAAATTGGTAAAAAGCTATTTAACTTAGTGGTGATACCAGAAAATGGGCTAGGTTCTAAATGCTGCAAATACTTTTTATGTGTGATATACCCCAAGCTTTCCTTTCTCAACAGTTTTTAAAAATTAACATACTCATCTTAGCATTTTAGTCTCTTTTGGTAACTGAGTATGAAAGCAGTGAACAGATTAGTGGAATTAAGAAAAATGACATGGGTAAATACTAAATGATGAAGAAAAGCTTATGTATCATTACAGAATTATTAGACCTGCAGTATCTCAGAACTAAAAATCCAGCAGAGAAACACATTCAGATCATTAATTTATGCACTATTATCTAAAAGTCCAGAAAATTTCAGGAAGCATTGTATGTAAATTCTGTGTAATCTATTTAAACTGGTCTTAATTTATCTTTCTAAATCAGTTATTGTGTCAATACAAACGTGCCTACATTTTTAAGATACACAGGGGAGGATTTATGATTTAGGCTTAGATTCATCTATATCAAACACATTTGTGGATGATGCCTTTAACAAATCAGTAATGCTCTCAATGTCTCTGATACACTTAGTAATGTACATGGGCTACGAAATATTTTCTTAACAGAGGGTATGTGATTGTAGTGTGAGCGTCAGAGGAATGTGAAGAAGGAATGGTCTAAAAGAGAATTATTTTCTATAATTTGTAAATGCAGGTATATATTTTGGCAGGAGTTTCCCCCCACATTAAGCTCATATCAAAGCAAAAACATACATTGGATCTGGAAGGGCGAGCAAGAGAGGGAAAAGGAAATCAGCTGCTGTGAATGTCAGTGTTTTGTCAGTGGTGGACAAGCATCTGAAAAAGCTTAGCCCTGCTCTGTCTTTCTAATTCATACTTTAGTTCTTCATTTATGTCTGTAATAGCTCACCTGCTTGCCCCTTTTTGTTTTTATTTTTAAAGAAAAAAAACAGCACTGATTTGAATAAATCTGTGATTT
>VXBO01012421.1:22894-66902 GCA_013400135.1 Rhinoptilus africanus
TTATCTTCAGAATACTGGTTAAAGAATAGCAGGACAAAGGCAAATTCAGTTAGAAAGTGGTACATAATAACCCGTATATTTTATGGTTTGTAACAAATCACTAATAAACAACAATATGTTAGAACTTATGGTCGTTCACAAAAAATAATATATGCCAGTGATTTCTTTTTAATTTTTAGGCCCTACTTTACTTTTATATTCACAGGTCGATTTTCATATTTGTTGAAAAGTATTACAAAGATTTCCAGCAGCACCTGATTAAGCATTTTAAATCTGTTCATTTTGTGGAGTTTCTAAATACTTTATTTCACTGTTTATCACAGCACTTTCAAAAAATCAAACGTGTGCGGAATGAAGTTGAAGGTATTGTCTGATTGTCTCCCATTATATTATCTCTTATTCAGTTATTTAATATAGAGAATATGATTTTATTTTAAAGTGAGATGGATTCAACAGCTTTGGGTCCTAAAATATACATAAATTTCCATATGGTTTATGTCAATGAGAACATGCACATCCAACAAATAAAGACATGCATTCATGTTTTTTTTGCAGCGTAGCCCTGAAGGAGACTGGGTAACAGCTAAACTTAACAAACATGACAGTATGTTTAGATGCTAAACATTAGTTACAGTGAATGAACAGAGACTCTTCTCATAAAAATTCTAATGTTTTCTTCTTGTAAATGTACCAGATGTTGAGTCATACAATGTAGGAGGTTTAACATTAATTATTTAGATCATTTGTCTGTCATTATATTCCCTTATGCCATACAAGTCTGGAGGTATAAATAAGACTGTTAGATGAAGATAGAGTTTTTGTGAGGAAAACAACTTCATACCATCTTTGTTTTAGGAACCTTTCAGGAAAATATGACAAAATCAGGGCTGAGGCTTGTTTTTAAGATATATGAATGCTTATTTACAGATCGTGCGATTGGATGAAGAAGATGGCTGCTTCTTTCTCAGATGTCTTTTTGATGGCATTTCAGATTAAAGGGATAGATCAAGAGTTTCCATGTCTCAGAGTAAAGATCACTCAAAAAGCCAAGAGAAGCGAAGACCTGCCTGTAACTGAGAATGAAATCTCAGCCACACAGGGCACTGGGAGACTGTAGGGGCAAGAACAAAGGTCTGTGTTTCTCTGATCCATGTCAGAAGGCTTCGTGAGCAATTGTTCTTAGAAAATGGTCATAGACTGGACAACATTTAAAAAAGAATGAGGGTATAAGAAAAAGTAGGTGATGGGAGAAAGTGAGAGATGGTTGCTAAAAGAAATGACTTGTCATGGAACCAGATGATCACCTAAAAGATTGTCACCTTAATAAAATTATAATTTGTTTATTAAATTAATTTTATGTGACAAATTATAAAACCTGCTCTCTAGTCATTTTTTTCATATGCTACTTAAATGGGATAATTTCTGGGAGGAAGAAGGAAGGAGAACACAAATATCATTCCTTTTGTGTTTGACCAGGCATCTTACTAAATGGAAAATTCAGGATTGGTCTTTGCTAATGCGTATATAATAATTACTCAACAGAGAATGATAACAGCACGATTTCCAACATGGAAAGGAAAGAAGAAAGGTTTAAATGACAGGGCATGTTTATAAGAAGATTGACCTAATATTCTAATAAGCACTATTGCCCCAAGATAAAGATGAAAAAAGACACTTTAAAGAAGAGCTCAGCTTTGGAAAGTAAGAGAAAAAAACCAACATTCTGCAGCTTGCACTCAGTCTTTTACAGCCTGTCTTCTAATTTATACAGTGTGAGTTAAAGTTACACAAGCATAAATAGGGCACATAATATACCTTTTACAGAACATATCAAAGTTTTCAGGAAGCCAGATTTAAGGCTTATGCAAAGATACACAGTAATATATTTCTCAAATATTCCTTACTCTTCCTCTTAAAGCCAAATAAAAAAGGCAAAGGGTTATTCTGAAATTGAAAAAGGACGTGATCCATTTTCTGAGCAATATTGTCAGCTGAATGCAAAACTGGTTCCAGAATCTAATACCACTGAATGTCAGAGCCACAAATGACACCAATGGGATGTTTTACACACATTGCATAAATACATTTCCAGAATGTGGTGACAATAATGAGAGGAACTTGTCAAGCTAAATGCGATGATATAGTTGGTATATTGAAACAACTAGATGCTACAACGAATTATAAAGAAAATCTTTATGAGAAGAAAATTAAGGGAATCCTGAAAATTTGGAGTGATAAAAAGCTGATTGCTACACTCGGTTTTATGTTGAGCTCAGCGTCTCTGAAAGTTATAGATATTGAGGACCCATCCTTAACAAAGTCCTTCTGCCATTTTGCCCCAGTAGAAAATTATTATCTTAAACGAACCTCTAGTATTCCTATTGAATTTAATGAAATTCTTACTGTGCTTATAGAAATATGTCTGCAATTCTCCTCCTCAGCATTTCACACACAACCTCAGAAGCTCTTAGTGGTGGGTGTTTGCTGGGGGTTATGTTGGTGTTGTTTGGAATGAACAATAATGGGTCTTGAGTTTCCTTTTGTTAACACCAGTAAGCTTCATATGAATACATTAGTCATATATTGGGTATATAAATGCGATAGGTAAATAGTGCTAATTTATTTTTTCATTAATGTTGGAAAGTTCCTCTCAGAAATATTATTTATATTTCATTTATTGATTTCTTTAATTGGGGTGTGATCCTGAGGAACTCCAACCTGTGAGAAAAAATCCTATTAAAATACATAGAGCTATTCATGTTATTAAGAATCACTCTTTTACTAAGTAGTTATGTAATGAGCAGCTTACAGTGTAAGGTCCAATCTGCATGAAAGGCTTTTCACTTACATATGGAATATAAACAACTGAAAATGTTCATTCATAGAAAATGTGAAGCTGCTAATTAACCTATGTAACTAAAGACTGCACAAAGAGCCCTAAATTTGTCACTGAAAAAATCTTTGATTCTCAACATGTTTAAAAAAAAAAAAAAAGGTTTACCAGACTCTGTAGATTTGTCAATTCTAAAAACATGTTATGCTTTATGTTTGCTTTAATTAACACCATGTTCTGATGACAACACACCATGCTGTCCATATGCTCCATTTTGACAATAAATGAGATACTAACTCTTCCTGCTTGTAGTATTATGGCAGATGCTACTCTTCCTTCTCATGCTCTCTTCGGTGTTTTTTTTGTTGTGTTTTTTTTTTTTCTCTTCCTTTGCCTTCAAAAAGATACTTTTTCAAAGTTTTATCAGAAAATTGTGAGTTAAATACATAAATAGGGTAAGGAAGACATAAGGGAAAGGGAAAGAAAAGGAGAAAAGGAGGAAGAGGGAAGGGTAAGAGAATGGGAACAGGAAGGATGATGATTCAAGGCAAGCAGAAATTAATTCCTTAACCAAAGACTATGGTTTGAGGTAGAACAGATCCAACTCTATGTTCAGTAATTTTACTTCTTAGCTAGGCCTCTTCTAACTCTTTGAAATTAGTAGCATATTGTGCAGAAAACTTCATTCTCAGAGTGGTAAGACCTATGTTTATAGTTAATGCCAATGGTATGCAGAGAGACTCTTGCTTATCATCATTGCTATAACAATCAAAGTCAACTAATTTCATTATTTGCCCCACTGAAGGTTCGGAAATGGAAAAGCAGTGAGGGAAGGAATGGACAGGTCATATGACCCAAAACTGACAAACAGGATATTCCATTCTATCTGCCGCATGATCAGTATAAAAGCTGAGGGATCAAAGGGTCAGCCCTCTTTCTTCAATGGCCAGTGTGTGTTCTTGACTCCAGCTCTGTAATCCAGTTCCCATCCCTTGCTGATTCCAGTCTGGGACTTCCCCAGTGCCTCCTGCTGTGTCATCCTGAGAGCTTGATACGGTTTTGTATATATTTTATCTATTTCATTATTTTATTTTATTATTAATATTTTGTTAAAGTAGTTTAGTTCCTTCTAAACTTGTAAATCTCTTTATTTCTACTCCTCCTCTCCTTGGAGCAAGAGGTGGGGGGAGAGCATCTGTCATCTTGTCATTGGCCGATCTGGCCTAAACCATGTCAGTAAGGGAATGGGAACAGGAAGAATGATGATTCAAGGCAAGTAAAAATTAATTCCTTAACCAAGGAATCTCTGTTGTTATTGTAAAGATAACAACTTCTGCATTTTGGCAAAACACTGAACAGTGTTTTCTCATGAAAATAAACCAATATAAAATAACCATTTAAACACACTAGAGGAAGTACAGATTTGAAAATCTCATTGACCATTGCTTACTATTCTTATATTTTCTTCCTAGTATCACCGGAAAACCTAATGATAGTAAGACACATGGCTCAATTCAGTTTTGAATTTTTGATGGCTTATTTAAGTATAGAGACTCCTTGGTTCTTGTTTGAGACATGTCCTTCATAATAGCCATAATACTTATGGTTCTCAAGACTTTTTACTCAGAAGAACTGAGGAAGACATGAACTTGGAAAAACAAAGACAAGATATAAAAATGATGAGGAATGGTAGGAAGATAATGAGGTCAATAATAAGTGATGCAGTTACTGGATCACTTGCAAAGCTCATTGAAGGCAAGGGCAATTTTTCCATTTACTTAAAAAAACTTTGGATGATGTCCAGAAAGAAAATTAAAAGAAATGTAGTGTCTGGAAAAAAGAAGTATTACGTTAACAAATATTGACCATAAAATTATAAAACTTTTTATAAGAATGAAAAAAAATTAGAAAAAGCAATATATTAGAAAGCAATATATGCACAGTAACACTTTAAAATTTTTTTATTAAAATTGTTACTACTTATTCCATCATTTCTTCAGTACCAGTATAAACAGATTTAGTAACATAAACGTATCTTACAATTTGGTCACTTTTATCAACTTCTTAACTAGAATACTGCTCCTGATCTCAAAGTAAGACTGGAAATATTTTTTTCTTCTTTAATTCAGTCAACAAGCATTAAAAACAAAGAAAAATACCTGCTTGATATATAGAAATAAAAATCTTTAAGGAAAAGGTGGAAAAAGGGAAACAAAAAGTATAATGAAAACATTTCAAAAAATGTATTTTGTTCAAATTAGGATATTTTGATACTTGTCTTTTTATGGTGACTTGTTCATTTTGATTTCTAGAATCCTGTACAATGGTTTGGATTTCAAAAGAAAAAGGGGAAAAAAAAGGTATTATGAATCTTTGTGTTTCACAGTCTTATTGTAGATTTAAAAAAGACAAATCATGCAACGTTAAATTTGTATATGAAGGAATCCTATACAGATATCTTGTGGAAAAATTAATGTTGCAAGAGCTAATGGTAATGTTTCTACCACCAAACACTATCACACAGCTCAGCAGTCCACAGGGACTTTATGAAAAGAGAATTAAGGGTAATATTGAATTACTGAAAACTGGCTGGGTCTGTTAATGCTTTAGCCCCAGAGTGTGATTTCAGGTGTGACACCACAGTGCCAGCACAGCCCTGGCATGATTCAGCACACACAAAAAACGCCTACATCCCTGTAAAGGCAACACTTGTGTGGCTATTTTTTTTATTTTATTCCCGCCCCCCCGACGCCCCCTCACCCTTCATGGACACTCCTGCGTGCTGGCTGTGGGCAGGACTGGTCCGAAGGCCAAAATGACCCCTCCTGGCTGGTCAGGTGAGGAAGGTTTTGAGTCTATTCACAGTGTTGTGACATGCTCCGGGACAAACAGATGGGTCTGGGGGTCCTCAGGGCAGGCACTCACCCCACCGATGGTGCGGAGAGGCTTTCCCGTGTTTGTGAACTTCTACTGGCAGCCGGTTTTTGTCATGTGCCTAAACCATCTCTAAGGATACAGCAACATGAAAACATCACAGTAAATATGAGACATTATAAAAGCAGGTAAAGTTTAATTGGTGACTGTGCAGATGAAGTTATCAAAGAACTAGTAATGGACAGGCAAAAATATCTTGCCCTGAACCGATCAGTACTGTTCTGTGGGAAGACATCATCAGAGACACCCGTGCCCTTTGGAAACTGAGACAGTGTCTAGACTCCAGCACAGTAACAAGACAGTAATTCAAATGGCAAAATACGAAATGCCGTTCCTGTAATGCTGTTCAAATCAATTAAAAAATGTAGATCACTACCGTCAAATTAAATTGCTTAGGGACTATTTAAAGGCTTCTCTTTTCCCAGCAGTCACGTGTTAAAGGACTGTCACAAACTGTTCCAAGCATTAAGAGCATCAACTAAGCAAAACAAATTTATTATTTGCAAATAAAAATGTGCTAAAATAACAGCCAAATGTAAGTAATATTAATTCATGCCCTGACAGCTGCATAGCTAAAAAAAATAATAAAACTTGTTCCCTCTGGTCCCAACTTGTCCCCTACTTAGACTATTCTGGGAAACTCCACTCTGCCTGGGGCACTTGGACAGTCTTTGATTTTCTCAAGGACTCCTGCAAAGCCAAGATTTTCACTTCTTTGTTATGCTCTCAGAGGTGTTGGAAGGTGTCGCTGTAACCTAATACCTGACCTTTCTTCTGACCCCTGGCTTTTTATATTTTATTTTATTTTAGGCTTTTCCAACTGTTTTAGAACTGTATGGTTCCTTCCTTTTCCTTATTCTTGGCAGAGTGCTTTACCTATTCATCTGAGACTACACTTCTGCAGTGCTGCCAATTGTTATTCTCATTATCATAAACCTAGGTGTTAAACCTAGGTGTTGCAGAGTATTTCACTTTTTGTGAAAGAGTAATACAAAGCTGTCAAACTTTACTCAGCACATCTACCATCTCCCATTAATTAATAAAAAAACACTACTACCTGCTTTTATTTTCAATTATGCTAACACCATTCATGATCACATGCAAAATGACTCTTCCTCTTCGATTTGGGGCAGGAGGGAGAGGAGAATACAGACTACATACTAGTTTTCTAAGAGTTAGAGAGAAGCACTGCTAATGCTGCAGGTGAGTGTATAGGAGGATGGGGAGGAACAATATCCAAAACATGAAGGAAAGTAAGCACTGCAAGTGGAATTCCTAGAGGAAGCATTGTTGGGATCTTTTTGCATGCATGTCTAAGATGGCACTTAACATTTAAGAGATTTCATCTAGTTTTGAATCCAGAAGTTTTCCTTAAAAGTAAAAGCTAGAAAAAACCAAAACCAAAAAAAAAAACCTATAGAAAATTAAAGGTATCAAACTAACTATTTTAGAAAATCTCATGACTTTTGAATCATTTCAAGACTCACAATATTACTTTAGGTTTCCCATTTGGATCACCTGTGATTGATGGTAATGGTGATAATTCTGTTCTCTTAGGTTAAGCAACATTTGTAGGAGATAGAGAAAAATAAATCAAAAAAGAACTAAATCAGAACTACTGCAAGAGTAGAGAAGAGCTTTCAACAAAAGATAGCTCTTGCAGTTACAATTTATGAACCAAGATGAGATATCATTCAATCTTGTGCCAGTGTCTTGGCACTTCTGTTGACAGGTCCCTCACTCTGGTTTGGATTTCTAGGGGTGTTGTCTAGAGGAGACAAAAATGCTCCTTCATCTTCTCACAGGAATCCTTGAACCATATATTTTGACCCTTATCTGGTTACTCTTTCATGTTCAAGTGTCAACACACATCATGAATACATTAAATAGGTTATTCTTCTAACCTCAACATCCTTGTACAATTAGTACAGAGACATGATTTTATTAATGTAATTACTTTTCTACCACTCTAAAATCTCCCTTGTACCATATGTTCTGGTGTATAAAACATTTAATATAAAGCACTATCCCTTGGTATTCAGCCTTTCCGTTTCTTTCTAAACAGCATGGTAGCATTCTCAGTATTTTAAAAAGACCTGCTTCAAAGGATGCCTTCTGAAGTTGCATGCAATTTTATGTCTGTATCTCCCTCTTTCCTGTTTTGTGAAATGCTTTCATGCTAATTCAACTGCTCTTTCAATACAACTTTTACAAACTAAGAAAGAAAGTACAGCATAAATCTCTAGAGTTTTCAGGGTTTTTTTAAGACACCTGTTTAATTTTGTTTTATTCAGAGAGCCTCTGGCTTCAGTTAGGGATGTAGGCCAGCGAAACATTTTACGTAGGAATATGCAAACGTTTCCTGTTATGAATGAAGGCAAGTTATTTTAAACTCAGGAAACGTAATCTGAATCAGAGAAATTCAGATCATGACATTAGGGACTAATAATTACATGTAATATGCAAAAATACTGACAAACCTCTGAATAAAGAGATTAACCTGGTTACACCAAAAAGCCATTATGACAGAACTGCTGTGCAGAAAAACAAACTCAAGCCAGACAGGAACCTCTCTTCTTTTTCATTGTCTCAACTGCAACATCTATCCTGTGGAATCTAATACAGTGAAATTTCATCCACAATTACGATCTGTCTCCTTTTTTTTCCCCCCTTCCTTTAAACAAGCACTTTGTTGACCTGAAAAAAGAAAATGACTTGGGAAAACCGTGCTTGTACTCTTTTTTTCCTCCCATTTGCTATATCTTTTTTTTTTTTTTTTTACAACTCTTTCTTTAGTCTTTGTAAATGTCATTTGTCAATGTACTCAACAGACTTGGAGCAGATTGAATATTACTAAGCAGCATCACCTTGTCAGAGCTGAAAGGGCTCCCTAGGCATAATATGTGTGATGGTTGGTAAACATGAAACACCACCCTCACTCCACTCCGTGGTCTGTTTCTCACACTAGTGCTGTTTAGTCAGTCAACCTGTAGGGAATAATTAAGGGTGAGTACAACTGATGAAGGCTGTGAAAGCAGCAGGAAACCATTTTACCAGGCTGATGTTTTTCATTATTATCACTATTACTATTTTTATTATTACTTTCCTCTCTGCTTTAGCAAAACAAGTTGCTTCACTTTCCCTGCAGCGCTGGTAGTCAAGAACAGTGAGGTGGAGGCAAATCAAGTAAAGGTCAGTCCTGTTAACCAAAGAAAAGCCTCAGGTCACCCGCTACCATGATCATAATTAAGCAGTGTATCTTGGAGCTAGTTAAAGGTTAAATGAGTGGAAAGAAGGGGAATAAGTGTGCTGAAAAACAAGGAAACAGAAAGGAATGTAATCTTTTCAGAAGGTCAGAGGTGAGACACGGCATGGTTAACCATATGAGTGCATGGTCACAGGGTTGGAGAGCCTGCGAATGAAGTGCAGAAGTTCCCTGACACTTCTGAAGGAGGACACAGATATTGCGATATGGAGAAGAAATTAGTTTTGCAAAAAAGTAAAGCTAGACATTATTAGCTGATGAAAGGGCATTTCTTTTCTGTGCCTACTGGATGGCTTCCTGGAGGTTTAACTAGCAGAGAAAGGCTACATTGAAGTAAAAAGATACATATTTGCTAAAGCAACAACTAAGGGGACTGCAGGTTGTCCCTCTATACACACAAACATAACCACCCTGTTTCGTACAAACACAGTCTCGTATGTGCACGATCTAAACCTGTGAAGTGGTGGCAGTTATGGATTCACACACAGACATCCACCCTCACAGAACAGCTGTGTTTCCTTGTGTGCTTTTGTAAAAATACTATGAGGCAGAGGGCTATTATTTGATTTGGGGGATTGTTTTTCTATTGGAGGGGATTTTTTTTTGTTTGTTTTTGTTTCTGCTTCAGTGAACAAAAATCCTCAAGCAACGGCTCGTTGAGCAGAATATGCCAATCATGCCTTGTTTTAACTAGTCTTTTGCTGCATGCTAAATCTTTATTTTGCCTTTGCCACACAACAGGCATTTCTTCTAAAACGTAATCCTGGTGGGCCAAGGAACATCTATACATCATTTATTTAATCAACTATATATATACATGTACTAAGGATTCTACCTGGCTGATATGCTCAAGTGTCCATGTCATGACAAACAAACAAACAAAGAAGCCCCAACGAAGGTAAATCTACCTAAGATACAACAATGCAAATAATCAGAGCCAATACTTGCAAATGAAACACCTCCATAAATTTCTTCTCCTGCTAGCAACACTAGGTATACCTGAGGTGAGCTGAAGCTAAAAACATGAAAAATTGAAAGGTATGGCTGACGTAAAATTTTCTCTGCTTTAGCTGAAGTGAAAAAGTGGAAAAAAATTTGTCTGTGGAAGGAAAGGAAGAGGAGCTATGGAGCTTCTGAGAAGCATGTGATGAATAAGATTGCAGTTAGAGTTTTGGGGGAATCTCTTCCTACCTGAGCTGAGGGGTGGTGGTTGGCAGAGAAAAGGTTCACGTTCACTCTGCTTCTGCTGTCTGTGCTCTTCAACCTTTTACCATTCCAGATTCCACCCCAGCTACTTCTTGCATCCCCAGATACTCCCCAAGCCACCCCTTCCCAAACGTATTCTGTGCTTGGCTTTCCAACAGACCTTTCCCCCCTTCAGTATAGCTATGAACTCTTCTCCTCCACATCCTCAATGTCTTCCTGCTCTTATATAACAGTTAATTATGTTTGAATTGAGCAAATCTGTGTCTTTAGGTCTAGACATGAGCAGTTTAGAGACACATACTTTGAAAGCGAAGAGTTTGCAAAGGCAATTTATGCCTGCAAAAGTTCTTTTTGCATGAGGCTCAATTACACGTCTATCTTTTTTTCCTTTTTTCCTCACAATGTAGAAATTATTTAGTACAGGTAAATAACCAGTTCCTTCTCTAGAAAGAGTGATGTTTCTAACATTACATAATAGATAAATAAAGCATAATTTCAGATAATCACATATTAGTTAATGTTTCCAACAGAGACCATGTCCTTAAAGCACAAATTTTTGGCTGGCACCAAAGCAAATTTACTTTTTTTCATTCTCTACCTAGTGTATAGATATATAACTGACTTATACTCTAATGTGAGGTCAGGGATATCTTTTTACATATTGTTAAATAGTACAGATTATTAAAAGACTACTTGATAAATATACGTTTATCCACCTAGGTTCTTATTCTTTATTAATTTCCTTACACATCATTAGAAGAATATATAGTTATTTAATAGCTGGCCAAGAAGTACATTAACAAAGTTAGGATGCATAAAATTTAGGATTTTTTTTATTTTTAAATTTGTGTGATTTAATGTGTATTGAAGGAGATAAACTTTGATATATAATGGCAATACCAGAGATTATATTCCATATACTTCTGCTGTTAATAACTTTATCATGTCAGTTTCTTGGAACTAGAACAGAGTACAAAACCCTCACTGTGCTCAAATTGTCAAAATTATTGAGGCTGTCCTTTCTTGGGTAATCTAATTGTTGAAATACGGTCTAGGAAAGAAATATCATTAGCCCCATTTTTAGACAAAGATTTAAAGCATAGAGGCATGAAAAAACTTGCCAAAGAAAATCTGAATACCAACCTCCTGAACTTTTACTATACTCAGTTCTTTTCAAGCACAGCTATGTCAGTACCATGATAAAAAGACTGTTCTTCCCTGCAAGTGGAAGAACAAACATTTGCCTTGTCCTGCTTTTCCAGGTGATTCAGTTTTACCCTGAAGTTGTCACATCTACCCACATCTTTAAGTGTAATTTAGACTTGGCTTCTGTTAATCCCTGGAGTGTTTACCAGTGAATGGCTACAACTACTGGTAAAGAGTGATTATTTGGTTAAGTTCATGGTGTAAACATGAGTCCAGAGTTAACAGGATGGACATAAAAGATTCTGTGAAGGTCCATAAAGAGTCCTCTGGAGAGACTAAGCCTTTTGATTACTATCAGCTGTATCACTGTAGGAGAATACAGTTAAATTATTTTTCTGACGTGAATGAAAACCTTTTTTTTTCTTTTCACAGAAAAGCTTTTAGAGCTTGTAATGCATAAATTATCAGAGCTACTTTCAGCACATTTTAATTTACTCATAATTTAAATGCAACAATTAAAAAAAATTAAGTCTCTAACTGATCCTCTTGAGATTTGCATAAACCTGTTAAATACACAAACTGGCTCTCAGATGAACTCCTGACTTTTAAGTTTCTTCTTTTATCCGTCCTTTTTTTAACTATAGCTCTATCTTGTAGGGAAAAAAAGACTCAAAAATTTCTGCATTGTTTTGAAGATCATTTTAAAAGGGGCTATATACTATTTGTCCCTGATAATAAGAATAATGAGACACTGTTTACAATGAACTTTTAAAATTTTTCAAAAGGCATTTTGGAGCCCAATATAAGGTAGTTATTCCTTTCTCTCCAAATATGAATGTCCCTCTCTTTCCCCCTTCTGTACAGCTGGAGTTCAGAGCAAGAAGTGAAGGAGTGAGAGAGAGAGAACTACAGTGGCTGGATATGCAGGACAGTCAATATTAAGTCCTGGATTAGTGACAGGTTTAAGTTTCAATATTTCATGTGCCATCTGACTTTGAATGGATGCTTTATCACATTAGAAAGAGGAGAGTCTTCCCTTGCAATGAGAGATGGTGATCCTTCCTAGGTCTGGCAGGCTTGAAGATATTGGATCATAAAATCATGACACTGGAAAGCAATCTTAGGTAATATTTAGAGGCCTGCACTGTTTGCTGTTCATAATTTTTCTGTCCCTCTTACCCTGCAGACTTCAATTCAAGGTTCAGTTTTGGTGTAGAACAAATAAGGAATAGTCATAACATTCGAAAATTTGTTACTACAGTTCTGATGAAATATGCAACAGAAGAAAATAAAAAACAATTAAAATATAGAGGTTTTATCAACATTCATGTTGCTTTATCTTTCCTCTTTGGAATAATGCTGACTTAACACATATCTCAAGGTATACTTGAACAAATAGAAACACACCTGCCTAAAGATTATATGCCTCCAGCCAGCTATATGCCTTAGCAGTCAAAAAATGTGCCTCAAAAGAGATTCAGACTTGAAAGACCTACATTTCAGGCTCAAAATTCATTGAATGGCATTTAAAAAATATTAAGGTTTCACATCTTATGATTTTAACTGAAAAGTTTAAAAAACTAAATATCCCAAGGAGACAGGACAGGGAAGTCAATGTGGTAGCAAGAAAAGAAATGAGCAATGAGCAGAAGAAAACAGAAGGATCAAAACCATCCTTTTGCTTGTTAAGTGGAATTTGTTCTGGAAGCATCAGGACATGTCAAATGTGGAGCCTTTTGATTCTGTTTCAGCAACCCTGCTTTTCAGTTGACAAGCACACTTGTGCATACAGAACATCTTCTTTTTCAAAACTGAAGGTAACCAGATGGGAACACTAACAACTTAAACTTCTGGATTAACAAGAAACATGAGATACTTCATGGTAAAGGATATTTTATTAAACTATGAAACACACATGAAAACATGAGCTTTAAGGAAAGTACTTTCTCAGCCACAGCAACTATATGATATTGAAACTGCACCATGATAATAAAATTTAAAAATAAATATGTATTATGGTAAGTAAAAAAAAAAAGCAATTCTTTCAATGCTTATTATTTATGTGATTGATTTTTACATATAATCTGCAGATATCAAGTATAAGAAATATGAATTTCTATATACAGAATCATAGAATCGTCTAGGNTGTATATGTTTGTGCATTCATATGGACACATTTATGTATGTGTACAAATATTAGGTTAAAGACCATTACTTTTATAAAATATTTTAAAAAATAATATATGTGGACAGGTTTAGATATTCATGATATGATAAACAGATAGACTCAATATATTTGAAAAAGTAGTGAACCAAGTTCTGTTCTTGCTAACACTGATGCACTTTCATTTAGGTAAGTCTGAAAGGAATTTCGTCCCACTAATCTATCTATCCTTAAAGGCTAATCAAATAAATCTCTTTAATAGCATTAAGACTCATTTGGAAAGTTTACAATCTGTAATCAGCCAGTTCTTTGAAACCAATTGCTAAAAATGTAGTTTCAGAACAGATTATAGTTCAAATCATACATGTGCATGGAAAATTGATTTTTGCAAACATGCCAATTTTAGACATTACTCAAAAATTAACATTAAAATCCACATGATTTAAAATTTTGTTTTGATATGAGCACTTTTAAATAGTAGCCTGATCTTTTAAGATAAATTGTATCCAATACCAGAATTAAAGATCAGATTTTAAGATTCAGTCACTAATCTTTATAAAAGGGCAGAAAGAAAGCAAAACAAAACAAAATCCCTTGCAGTCACATTCTGTCATTCTCTTTCAACTACTCTTCTGTGTTTCTTTCCCTTACCTTTAATTTTATTTCATTATATGTAGCAAGCCTAATTTTTCAAAAAAACATTTTGATTCTGCTCATTTTTTTTGCCACACTTTGACCATTAACCTTTTTACCCTGAAGCATTTTGTAACAGAATTCATTTTAATTTGTTTTATTAAGCTAAGGTTTTGGAATGTTTGAATGGAAGTTTGAATGCACTTCATCTTGTGAGGTCCAGAGGTACTGCAGTATGTTACATACTCCTGATTTGTGAAATTATTTTTTTTTTTATGGAAAAATATGATGATTTGTTACATTAACTTTTACTTTTTCTAAGTTGTTTTTTTTTTTTAATGTTACAATAAGTGTAATTTTTACCTTTGCTCCATAGAAAGGCAATTGTAAGAATTTTCAGGGAAAAACCCCCCACTTCTTTCACCCAAAAATTCTCATAATGAAAATATCAGACTAGAAGCAAAGTTCTGAATCAACAGATGGAATGTGTGTGTACGCACATGCATTTTTTTGTTTGTTTGTTTTGAGTTTTGGGGGTTTTTTAGTTGCTAAACAATGTTATAGATGCAAACAGAGAATGTATTAGTCCCAAATTCCTGTCTTGGATTCTGTGTCTCTTGTTTTGGTTTTGGTCATTGTTTTGGTTTTTTTATGTTGGCTGTTATATGATACATTACCATCTCAATTTATCACCATCTTCATTCTTCTAGGAAGAACAGAGGAAGGGAATAGGAGAGTTCTCATTTCCCTTCACCACCTTCTGTGCAGATTGGCTCCGTATTCTAGTAAAGAGGAGCTTAGCTTTGCATCTGGTGACTGGTGGCAAAAGACCCTAGGGAAGCACGTACAACAGTCACCCAAATAGAAAAATAAGCAAACAATTTGTGCTATAAGATCATAGGAAGAACAAAAAGGAAGAGTGGGATAATGACAGCTCTGGCTGTCTGCCTACTACATGTATTGGTGCCTTATATATCTGATGAAAAGAAAGTGTCAAAAGTTTTAATTTGGAATAAGAGTATGATTTAATAAGCATAACAGATACTTAGAAAAAATTACTCAAATTAAAGTGATTTCATACTAAATGGTGTGAGCTATTTGGGAAGGATAGTGTTAAAAAAGTGAAGCTATTCCTTTGTATATCAAGGATGTGACTGTTCCCTCTGAAGTCCAATATATGGAGGAAGTCAGAAGTGAAGAAAGTCTGGCTAATACCAGAAAGAAAGTCTTAACACAACTGGCAATATGCTGGGGATCTACTATAAACCTTGAGACCGGAATCAGCTGAAGAAGGCTTACCAGTGATTTCCAGCGCAGGATAACAGTGTTAATTAAGAAGCAGAATCTACAGGATTTGTAACTACAGAACCAACCTTAAGATAAATAAATGCCTTATTTATTTTGCTTCCTATACTGTTTAATGAACCATACCATTTGTGTTAGATGAAGATGGAGCAAGATACTTTTTGTGCTTCTTGTGACTTTATAAATATGTCCTATATTCAAAATATTAAGTAATTCAACTAAAGCATTGCTTCCTTCAGGGCAGCAGACTCCTGTATTGAGATGTCTGACTTACTCACTTCTATTTACCAAATTTACTAGATAGGAATTTTTCTAGCCTGCATACTAAAGCATACAACTCATACTTCTGTGACAAGCAGTCTCAGATAGTTCAAAAAGCTTAAAACTGCCTGACTCATTCTCCTCTTGTTAAAGGAGATTTAACTACAGAGGCATTTGCTGAAAAACAAAATATAGGACAAATGCTATCTAGCAAGTTCTTGTTGCTCATTAGTGATGACTTTTTTGATATAAAAAACAGAGTAACCTATCTAGGTGTGGTAGTCACAATCAGTTGGCAGGATCTAGTTAGGAAGGGGAAGTTGAGTGATGAGATGGACAGGAGTAAAAGTGTAACAACAAACCAAAAGCAGACATCTTTAAGGAACACCCAGAGAACACAGGTAGAAATAATCATCTGCAAATATTCAGGATGTGGGACAACTGGTCATACTGTTGAAGAGGAACGGGATATTACAATATGTCACAATGTTGAGCACACATCAAGAAGGTGATGCTATAACAAAAAAGGCAGAAATCATACTAAAATACACAGAATCACAGAATGATAGGGGTTGGAAGGGAAAGTGTCTCGGTGGGTTTTGAATGTCTTCAGAGACGGAGACTCCACCACCTCCCTGGGCAGCCCGTTCCAGTGCTCTGCCACCCTCAAGGTAAAGAAGTTCCTCCTCATGTTTAGGTGGAACTTCCTATACTCAAGTTTGTGCCCATTACCTCTTGTCCTGTCACTGGGCACTACCGAAAAGAGCCTGGCCCCATCCTCCTGACACCCACCCTTCAAGTATTTATAAGTGTTGATAGGATTCCCCCCTCAGTCGTCTTTTTTTCCAGACTGGAAACACCCAAGTCCTTCAGCCTTTATTCATAAGAGAGATGTTCGAGTCCCCTAATCATCTTTGTAGCACTTTGCTGCACCGTCTCCAGCAGTTCCCTGTCCTTCTTGAACCAAGGAGCCTAGAACTGGACACAGCACTCCAGCTGCAGCCTCACCAAGGCAGAGTAGAGGGGGAGGATGACCTCCCTCCACCTGCTGGCCACACTCTTCTTGATGCACCCCAGGATGCCATTGGCCTTCTTGGCCACAAGGGCACATTGCTGGCTCATGGCCATCCTGTTGTCCACCAGGACTCCCAGGTCCCTTTCCTCAGAGCTGCTCTCCAGCAGGTCAGACCCCAACCTGTCCTGGTGCAGGGGGTTATTCCTCCCCAGGTGCAGCACCCTGCACTTGCCCTTATTGAATTTCATAAGATGTCTCTCCGCCCAACTCTCCAGCATATCCAGGTCTCATCGTTATGGCAGCACAGCCTTCTGCTATGTTAGGCACCCCTCCCAGCTTTGTATGATCAGCAAACTTGCTGAGGGTACACTCTATCCCTTCATCTAGGTCATTGATGAGGACTGAACCTAGTACTAACCCCTGAGGAACACCACTCGTTACTGATGCTTGTTACCTCCAACTAGACTCTGTGCCCCTAATCATGACCCTCTGAGCTCTGTCTTTCAAACATAAATCTGACTCACACTTCCTTAATTTCCCTATGAGGATGTTGTGGGAGATGGTGTTGAAAGTCTTGCTGAAGTCATATCAAGGGAGTACTGCTTGTGAAAAATAGAGGATGGTCTGTCTGTTTTACTAAACAAGTTTGTAAATATATTGGTCACTGGGGAAAGTACTACCTTCATCCTTGGGAATCCCAGGCTGGGAGAGAAGTAGATGACTTAAAGAGAGTACTGAGAAGATGAATAAGAATGAACACATGCCGAGAAAGTGTGACATAGGTAGAAAAGTAAAAAAAAAGGTAAAAAACCCCCTACAACAACTACTTGATCTAAAAAAGAGTAGACTGAAGAGGGTGAGGAAAAGCCATCATAACATTTTTCAGATACATGACAACCTCCTGCAAAAAAGAGTGTCCTCTGTGACCTTCCTGAATGGCCCTCTAAAAATGTGTGTTTCCAGGTCTGTGATGAATAGAATGAGAAGTCTTGTGATTAAACTGCAGCAGAGGTCATGCAGGTTAGATAAAAAAAAAAAATTAATAGCAGTAAAACACTGGTATGGATTTCCTGGAAATTTCATGACTACATTAGACGAACATTTCTGAAATGACACAGATATATCTGGTCCTAACAGATACAGGGGATGGACAATATTACTATTGAAGCTGTTCTCAGATTTATATTTTTGTGTTTTTTTTTTTGGATTGACAGATGTTCCAAATAGAATAAAACTAACTCTTATGTACAGCAAATATTAACAGATATAGGAGATATGTAAAAAAACCCCCCAAAATACCACTGAACAGAACTCTGTAATGTAATTTTCCAAATGATTGCATCACCATTTTGGGTCCACATGCTGCATGTAGAGTCCACACAGCTTAGATGAATCAAAAGCCAATCAAGAAATAATATAAATTTAGAGATATGCAACCAATTATTGTTTAGATCATGGAATTACATAATGGACTATTGAGACAAAATCTCGTCAGGATAATGTAAATCATACCTGCACACAAAGGAAATCATGCTGCTCAAAGTTATTGAGTTACATGGGCCTCTGCAGTTTACCACAACAGGTTTCACAATGGAAATGCTCTTTGGAAGCTTTTCTAACATCTCTACATCCTACCCTGGACCAACTTGTTTACTCTGTCTGAATCTTCATTTTTTTACAGATGAAGATATAATTTGCTATCACTATGTGCAGTCACTGCATCCTTGCATCAGTGAACAAGAGAGCAGTCAAGGAAGAAAACGTGACTTCAAAAACACTAAGGTGTTTGAAGTGCCCTGACTTCCTCTACTGCTTGTTCTGATGATGTGTTGCCTTGGGAATGCACAAAAGCAATAGTTACTCTCATACACCTGTGATCTGCTTGACACAAGGAGCACTGATTAGCTGTCAGGGAGCTATGAATCATTTCCCAGTTCTGTTGACCAGTTAATATTCACCTCAGGGGAGGTAACATATCACTGAAGTGCTAATGTACACCAGCAACTTCTGACCTGCTCATTCAGACTGCAGTATCCCACCCCTCTCCCATACCCTGCTTTTGTAATATTCCCTGTGCAGGACCCAGGGAGTTGGTTCCATCAGCTGTAGAAGTGATGAGTTTTCCACTGGGAGGATACCTTGGTTTTGCTCCTTTCTGACCCAATTATGCTGCTTGAAGGCAGATGATATGGCTGTGCGTGTCTAAAAGGTACCCACTGAGCTTCCAACAGACCGTCAAGGACTCTGAGCAGCCAAGGTCTGCTGCTAATAGTTACAATAGGTAACAGGTCCTCCCTTTGGCCTGCCACTTAAAGAAGGGAGAAAGAAAGCAAGTGACATTGAATAAGGATGCTTGCTGGTGCAGAAAAAAGAAACACTGCTCTTAGAAGGGAAAACACAGACTGCTGCTAGAGGGGAAAACTGTAAAAGGGTCCTGAGCCTGGATCCAGCTGCTGCAACTGGCAATATGGGACCACTATGCTCCAGAAGCAACTTTGCTGAAAAATAAAGGAAAAATGATTGCTTAGGGATAGGACTTCATGGCTACATAGTGTAGTTTTCTGCCTAACCACTAACAGTGCTAAAAGTGTTAGTAACAGTGTTAGCTGTTACCACTGTTGTTTATGTTATGTCATACGTCTCTGAAAATCTAACCCCTATTCAGCATTGGTATGTGGTCTTGTGAAACACCACATCTCTGAAATGAAACAGCTGGGGCGCTGTATTTGTTATCTTTAAATTCAGAAATATTCTAATAATTTACTAATTAAGTCTCACTAAACTGAGGAATAACTGAGAAGAGCAGAGGCTCAATGGCATTTTGTATATAATACTCAAGTCCTTTGTACTTAATACTTTGGTTTCTTCTAACTTTTCCTTTATCCCTGCTGTCACCAACATGCATTTTAAAAGCTTGCATGGGATTTATTCTTTTTGTTTCCATGGCAGCAATAAGACTGATCCCTCAGATATGGAAATCTCCATTTATTCTGAAAATTGTTTCCTGGCAAAATTGCCTTGGATCAGATTCTTGCAATTGAATATACAGGAATTTTATCTTTACATATATTGTGTGTAGATTTCTTTTTGTATGCAGTCAAGGACAGAGACATTTGGTCTGCTTCCTGGGCTATCAATTGTACTAGCTGATGCTTTTGTTGTGAATCAATTTCTATCTTGAATTAGGAGTTAACTATTTTACTGACCTTTGGACTAGTGTAACCACATTTTTGGCTGTGCAGCTTGTGGCATTTCTGTTTCCAGAAAAATGAATGCAAATTTTGTTACTTCAACAGAGGAAAGCAAGAGCACATCTGCTATTTAGCGTTTCTGATCATTTTAGTTGAATGATGATAGACTTTGCAGAGAATTATTTATCTGGTTTTGTGGATTTGTCTTCCAATCAGTTTTTCAAAAAGTCACAGATGATATTTTTGTTGTATTTATGTTGGGTCCCATTTTATTTTACAAAGCTCTTAATTAATCTTGAAAATGAATAGAGGAAAAAAAATTGCCTTGCTTGCTAAGCCATCTATTTTATTAATAATTTCTTCTTATCCTTGTTTAAAATTGAAATCAGATAGATTTGCCTGCAAGCATGAGGGAAATCAAGCTCAGACACCTTAGTAGAAGTGAAACTGGACCAGTACTACATGCTTCTAGGCTAGCAACTGCAGGGAGATAAATGACAGAGGTGGGAGTGAAGAAAGAGAAGTTCTGTGACAGTGTCCTCAGTGTTTGCCATGGTCAGCAGCTCTGAATTTTTGCCGTTTGCTCTGGACTCTTTCAACCTCTGACACTGTAATAGGTTAAGCTATGAAATGCCACTCATTTACATGGGGGTAAAATATTCAAATGACTTACTAAAGGAGCTTAAAGCACTATAATTAACCCATCACAAAATATAATATACCACAAATGCTTTCTAAAGTTTAATCTACTAATGACGCTCAGCATGCATTAACATTTTCCACATTTTTTATGTGTCATACATCAGTGGTTAGATAAACACTCTGATTATCATCAGTTTTATGTCACTTTGAGAGTCCAAGTTGATAACTGCCATTAATCACAATCTCAGCGGCACAGCACTTTGAACATATCTACCACAGAGCTCTGACAGCAGTGACCAATAAGGAACGTAACTCGTTGTGGTGAATACAAAAGGATGTGCTTCATTGCTTTATATCCGCATACCATTTCAACCACAGAGAATCTCCAAGAACCATGAATATTAGGGAGGCTGTTTGTATGCTTTGTACTCAGGACAAGTTTTTTCCCTTGGGAGCTAAAATACAAACTTGTAGTGATTAAACTGAGAGTGGTTTTTTTCATGCTCATTTGTATTTTATCAACTACGATAAAGGCCCTCTGGCCTGTGAGGCCATGTGTGTTCTAACTGAGAATGCGAGGGAGATAAGCAGTTGCAGGGAAAGTAAGCTATGCCGTAACAAATTTAGGAAAAATACTGGGAATATAACTATGAGGAATTGTTCGTAACATGGTTTTGGTCCTGTTTCAGCAATTTTTACAATATTCTCAGTTTAGCAATGAAACAACTACTGAATATAAAACTTCTGAACAAAAGACAAAATCCAGCATGAATTACTTCAAGCTTCATGATTTTGATAACTTGTCTGTGATACTTTTTTTTCTTGAGAGAGAGAAATGAAGGAACTAGTTTATGCTTCTTTGAACATTGAGCTGGTATAACTGACTCTACAGACAACATATACAGACGTTCTGTGCTATCAGATATGCCATGATTTATCTATAAGAAAATGTGAATTCATTCACATGCATTTTGGTGACTACCTGAATGTCTATATACATGCTATAGTTCCCTTAACATATGTCAAATCCGTTATATATTTAAAAGAAATTTTTTCGTGTTCTCTAGACACTTCAACAGTTCAGATGGAACATTGCCCATTAATAAGTCACTGAGGAAGTTACAAACTGCTGTGGTTAGACTGATGTTTCCCTGCAAACCAGTTATACTAACATCATTCAATAGGGGAAAGTCAATCATTATTAATGTAATGACTTTATACATGCCATGTTAAAGAGTTTCCATATAGAACATATGCAACTATTATTCTACCTAAAGATAAAACTTTTTTTTTTGTAAACATAAAATGTGATTGCTTAGTTTGAACATTACAGTTCATGTTAAGATAAATTTTGCTGCATAAAACTTGAGCACTAAACACAAGAAGTGTAAGACAAAATTGCAGATTTCAGAGTCTTATGGAATAAATTTATGAGGTATATAAAAAGACTGAAGAAGTAAGTGAAATAATTGAAATGCGTTGTCCTTTAAGGTGTTTAAAATCAAGATATATGTAACTATGAATAGAAGCTGACTTAGCCTATATTCAGTGATCTTATTTTTAGACAGGATGTTGATTTTTTAATTTTTAAATTTTTAATATCTACAGCCATTCTTATCCAGTTTTAGTGACTGACCTTCTTCATAGTTCATTAATGCAGAACTTTTTATTGTCTTTTGAACTGACCATACTTTTGGCCTAACATAAAACGATAACAATTTTCATGGCCTCTGATACTGAGAAGGTCAGACTAGATTAGCTAAAGGTCTCTTTTGGCCTTAAAAACCTCTTAGGTAACAGGTTTTTTTTGCTGGAAAAGTCATAACAATCTTGTCTAACTGCATGTTATTAAATTAAATTATATGCTTATTGAAAGCTAACTTGCTTCTTAAGAAGTACAGCTAAATCAAAAATATTTCATTTAAACATATGAGGCAAATTCTGAGCCCTCTATTTTATTCTTTTCTGACTAGGTTTTTACCTACTATCCACAGTGACTGTGCTTCTTGCAGGCATATGCTAAGGGATATATTTCATGTGTGAATCACCTCCCCAGGCAAAGGAAGGTGTGTGCTTTCTTCACTGAAGTAGTTTCTTGGTAAACATTTCTTAGTTTTGGTTTGGTTTGGGTTTGTTTTGTTTTTGGATTTGTTTTTTTTATTTGAAGCTTTTGGGGGTTTCTAATACAGTGTTTTGTTTCAAGGGCATTTGTAGCTATCCATTCGTTTACCTAGAAGGGTAAAGTTAAAAAAAAACAAACAACCACAGCCATGCCTCTCATCTGAGTAGAAAGTGCTAAGATACTTAACAATCCTCAGCTCCTATGAAAATTTGGCTACTGGTAACTTCCATTTCCTTCATAAGATGGCTACTACCTCCTTGAATAAAAAGAGGTCATACCAATCGTGACCTCTGGCCTCAAGGGAATGTTTTTCACTGTCCTGAACTCTAGATGTGTAGTTTTGGTAGCAATAAAGGCAAGGCCATACCTTCAATTCCAAAAACACTACATGGTGGTTGTCACTTTTTAGAGCCCTGTCCTCTCCTTCTGTCTTACCTTGCACAGATTTCTTTTATTCATGAGCAGATCTCATAAAAACACTGGGTCAACCTTGAAGTAAATCATGTGGCTGCACATTGCAGTAGGCAGGCAGGCTTACATGGCACATCCCCAGGTCTCCTGAAGGTTACGTGTAAATTTAAAAAATGTATCAATAGTTGATCCTTGTGAGGAGCCTAGTAATAAGATATACAGGATTCTGTTACAACACACAGAATGGAACTTTATACAGGGATCAAAACCATTTTTAATATACTTTTCCTTTAAAGGGAGGTAGTAGGATCTGCTAATCATTCAGATCAAGCAGATAAAGGGGATCAGGAAAGGAGAACAGATGTTTGCCCTTTTCTGCTGACTGGATGGATCACCCAGCAGTGCCATTCTGCTTCATTTCTTTGTCCTGGAACAAATCCCAGCTCTACCGGATGCTGATAATTAGGTGAATACATGTAAAATATACATGACATCATATCTTATAGCATATATAACTTTCATACAATAAGAAAGGCAGACAGTTGGCTAGCATCTGTGTGGGTGTGCTCATTCTGCAGCTGAAATCTGCTCTGTGTACATCAAACTTAGTTTTCAAGGATACTACAACTGAAGACAGTGACAAAGGTACAGGTTCCAAATGAGGAATGGTAAGTTCATTCTGTCTCTTTCCTCTGTACCACAAAGTATGTTCCTGAAAGTAAAAATACATCAAATCGAAGGTATTTTAGAGATGCATTCACTCCTGTTTTCTCCTTTATTCAAAACATTATTACCTTTTCAATTTTAATGTTGAAGTATTCTGAATCATAAGGCAGAAAACATAAAAGACTAGATAAAAATAAAAGGGTATTGCTCTATTTGTACTGCCATTAGTCTAGAGTGACTCCTGCTTATATTTTTCCAAAAATTTCCTTTAACACATTAGAGTTGGAGAATTCATATATTTTTTAAAATTAAAGTTCAGACTCTCATAAATGTAGTATTTAAAGTACCAAGTGAGGAAAACCAAAACACAACTCACCAAAAAAAACCCCTGAAAACAACAAAACCCCCTTAGATATTGAAATTTTGTTTCAGTGTGAATATATAGTATTTTTTTCCTGAAGTTCTCAACAAAATATAGGCTAAGGAACAATGAGATTGCCTCACAAAAAATCATAAGAAATATTCCATTTCAAAATTTTACCAATACATAAAGATTTTTGGAAAGCTTTGTACATGCATTTGTTTTGACGGTTTTTGAAATAACATATGGTTGTGACTGTAACAGTATTACTATGTGTTTATTTTTTTATCCTAACACAGATGTTTATTAGAAGCACTAATAATATTCATATTAGTTTTTCTATATTAATAGACTTTTAGATGTCTCATGTAAGACTGTTTATAACCTTGCTAAAGACATGCAATCACATTTGACTCCACTCTGTTATGAAGGGTAATTAAGCACAAACATTTGATACCATTTTTATTGTAATTCAAATCACTTCACATGTCTGAATTATCAACCCCAAAAAATAAAAAATATCCTCAAGCAATCATCCCCATTGTGTCTAACTTGGGTGCTGGAGGATTTACTGAAATCCTCTATTAGCAAATTCTTGGATTATATAACTGTACCTCAGTTACTTTAGTGCTATCTAGTTTTTGGCATCTGTGGGTGCTCTCTCAGGAAAAAAATCCAAGTTCAAATGTCCCTTATGATGCTTTAGCTTGTGTTAGTTGTCTGAAACAGTAAAGTATTTTACAAAGATCAAATTAAAAGGTGACTTTTTCTAGCTTTTGCACTATCTATCTGTGCTAAAGATTGCTTGAGTACATCTTTGCTAAAGCAGAGGATTTGACTCATGGATTTTAAATGGTGTGAGCTTTTTGGTTCAAGTTGGATTGCTTGGAAAGATACGTTTTCAATGTGCGGTAGGGTTTTCTAGGTGGACGTGATCACCGCCTCTGTGACACCCCAAAGTGCCATTTGGTTTTATTTGACTTCATCAGCGCTTTGCCGTTAGCTGACTACTACTCCTGTATTGATAATCAAAACCCAAAATGAAGCTTCATGGGGAAACCATCAGAATTTAAGATTGTATACATGAACTGTACTGTTGGAAATGCTATCTATCAAGTGATAGATACCTTGCACTTCAGCTACCCTCTCTCAATTGCCATTCTTAATATTTGAGATCTTCTGCAGCATAATTTATGTTTTTTCCCATCCTTTATGGTCATTTTTCCCTAACTTGGTAACTTGTTTCTCACACTTGGTATGGCATTTCACCTTTGAAATAACACATGCTGCAAAGGAATTGAAAAGAACAGGTTTTCGTGTTTCAGTTGCTGCCAACCAACTGCTCATTTTTGATTCTGTAGAGTGTGGTAGATAAAAAAGATCATATACCATGTTTTCATTTCTTCCCCTTGGGGTAATCACCATCTGGTAAAAATTGATAGAAACACTTCTGTCTAAGCACAGTAGAATACTAGTTTTATTTGAGCTTATTTTAAGATCCAGTGTTAGTTAACACCTGATAGGGCTGTAGCAAGTTGTCAAAGATTTAAAAAAAAATTACTAATTCCTCAATTTGCCATATACAGTAGAAAATATTAAATGAATGAACATCAATGGCTAGTTTTCTTCTTGGAACACACTCAGGTATGCATGTACTTTCTAAGTCTACCTCATTTCTGGATGTCTAAGGAGTAAATTGTAATCTTTGTTACTAATCACACAGCCAACAGAAAGGATAACATGCAAACAAAAGATTTGGCTATGTCTTTCCTATGTGTTTTAGTATATTGTAGCAATATACAACACTTTTAATGTATACACGTATAGAAAAATTGGCAACAGATTTCAGATGCCACCTTTTCATCAGGTCAAGATAGAAATCAGTGAAGTTATGCATTTTCACTGCTTCACATTCACAAGCAGTATAATTGCATGTATTTGAGAGCTGAACAAAACTATATATTTTGTCTGAAGGACACTATGAGCTATTCCTCTACACATACATTTCTGCACACAATTTACCTGTGGAAAAAAATCAAATAACTTTCCTCTAACAAAAGCAGAGGTGAAAGCCTATGATATCAGCTTAGTGAAGTGACAATGAGTTAAAATACATTCTTACTTTACTGAGGGATAATGTTGTCACTCTAGTGCTTTTAGTCAGAGTAAGATGATTCATCCTGTGTATCCTGGAGCATTGGGAGTGAACATCACACTAACACTGCTAGCACTTGAACTTTTATAACTTATATTCAAAACTGTTTCAAGTTTGGCAACAAATACCAACAATTTGTCTTGAACAACCTTCTATTCTGGCCAGTAAGACCCTTAAATCAGGAGTGATTGATTCTGAGCAATATATAATTGCATTAAATACAAATACAAATGTAGAGATGAAAGTATATATAGACATAATGCCTCACTTTATAAAATGCTGTCCCATCACATACCCTGTAACATGTCAACATGGCTTATCTTTGTTGTCCTGATGCTTCTTGGTCTTGTAGTTCTTTATTGTACAAAAAAACCCTACTGAAGTCATTAAATTCACCTGGCATTTCACCTCCAGAAATAAAGGCCAACAAATTTCTCTTGCATTGGTAATGAACATGTACTTACAGCCCCTATAAACCAATATTAATACAATCACTTCACTGTATTAATTCTTCCCAAACGAGCCATCTGCAAAACTCCCAAATTTTATTTTTCCTTTTCTGAAGCACTGCAAGATACACACAGAGGCTGTGTTAAAGCAACTATATGAAGTCTCTTCTTCGACACCGAAACAAAGATAATTGAGAAAAGGTGCATTTACAGAAGACTGACAGTAAAGATTGCAGTGTGAGAGAGACTAATTTCTTGTTTTAACCCTTTTTATTTTGTGATATCTTGCTTTAGCTGAATAAAGACTGTTTTGATTTAACTAAATTTTCTAAGTTACTATAATTGTCTGTCTTTAAAGACTTTTTGAAAATACAATGTTTGTAGGTATCAAGCCCATCATAGTTGATGAAATTAAATGTCAGAGACTAGAGAAAAGCAGTATTCCCCCCCACACCCTTCCACCATGATTGTGTTCAGTGCAGTGCAGAGTAACAGCAAAAGCTGTCACTGTGAGGCCAAGGTATAACTTTTGAACTTACTCTATCTCCATTTAAAAAAAACCAAAATAAAACAAAACAAAACAAAACAACCCCATATCTCCACACCCCCACACCCCCCCTCAAACCTCAAAAACATTCATAGAGATCAAGAGAACAGAATGGACAAATGAATTCCCAGCAGCCACAGAAGGGAAGGTCAAAAGAGATATTTGAGTGCAGGTCTGCCATACCCTGGGGTCAGCAGCAACACTGCAGGAGAAACTGTCTTCCCTGCAAGAGAGACAGTGTAATGTTGATTGAACATCCGCTCTGTAGAAGACCTACATTTTCTAGTGTGCCATGACAGATTTTTTCACCTGGCTTTTATCACAAAAGCTTGATTTTGAAGCCTTTGTTCCCTTCATTATTTGCTTTTTGATTAAACACCACCCATTGTTACATATTCTGAGAAACAGCAGCCCTGCAGCAGTTGTAAATCGATAGCTGGATGTGGAGGAATAAGAAGGGGAATGTAAAAAAAAGGAGAAAAGTTGCTAACAGTTAAGTGAGAAAGAAAGTTAATAAAAATAGGTCAGGCAATTGCAGCCCTTTCTTATATGAAACAAATGGGCTAATCCTAAGTAGAAGTCACACATCAGGATCCTCAGTGTATTTGGGGCTCATCAGGAAGTGTCATATAAGTAGCAATATAAAAATCCTTTTTCACCGATATCAGGAAGAGTTTGCAGGATAATAGATTATCCTGCAAAAGATTTGTATTACATATGGCTTTTTACCTAGGATTGAATAATTATTGCAGAAATTAAACTGATCTGTTATTCAGGTCGTGTACTCAGTGATTATTAAGCTGAAGAAGTATATACGAAGATACCAGAATTTTTGTTAAAAATCTGTAAAACTGTAATCTAAATAGATGAAAAAAAGAAAACAGGTGGTGACAGTTTTTTTCACCTCAAAGGACAATCACCTTAGTTGCATAGCTCCCAGAAACAGAACCTTCCCTAATAAAATGAAACAATGTCCAAAGTAACTCACTTTAAAAGTCTACAGATTGAAATACTACTGAAACTCCTACTTAACTGTCTGCTGTAATTAAACTCATCATGCAATTGTTAAAAAAAGAAAGAAAAAAAGGAAAGTATTTAAAACAGAACTTTCAGATTCAGGCAGATAAATAGAAGACATTCAAGCAGAACAAAGTTACTATTCAGGAAAGATTTTGCTAGCTGTATTTGGATCACAAGCTATAGCAACTGTTAGCATGTGTCACTGCCTCTAATGGTATATGGGTTCAATCAGAGCACACAGAATGCCAGATGGGACTGGAGGAAGCTGTCAGCAGAAAGAAACTATGCTCTCTGATTTTTGCATTCCTGTGCGAAAAGCCACTATTGTCAATTGTTTTTATCTGTAAAGCCAATGCTTTTGTTATAAATCTTGGCATGATCTGGGATTACAAAGCCAGCAAGCACCAGATGGCTGAAGAGATTCAGGCCAGGTCTACAGCCTCCTGCCAGCCTTGTTTCAGCAATCAGGAGTTTGCAGAAATATGATCCCTGTTCAACATGTCTGGGTGAGCAGGTGCTCCTCACGTGTAGACACAGTAAGTACACTGTAGCATGACTGGTGGTACAGATGCTTGAGGAAGGTAAGGAAGAAGATTATTTAGACCAGTGCAAAGCACAGCACTGGTGAAATAGAGAATAGCTGTAATCTGCAATCACAAATTAGTCCTAGTGTAGGCATTGCTTTAGATGGTAATGAATATCAGCACCATGTCAAGATTACTTTGCCGTTCATTAGGCAGCTGCTACTATGAAATGATGTATTTGCTCAAGTAGAAAAAAAAATTATCTTGACCACTGAGAAAGATGGACTTTCCCCAAAACTTTGAGTCCTAAATTTCTAAGACCCAGAAGAAAGATAAAAAACACTCCATGGTGAGCACACCCACAATCTTGTGAGAAGTTTCTGCAAGAACATGGAACTGAACCAAGGTTGCCTAAATCCTGTTCTAATATCCTGACACAAGGCTGTTTTGCCTCATCTACTAACAAGCAAAAAAGTTGAAATGAAATGGTTCCTTTACCCTTTTTGTGTTCAGGCGGTTCTTAATTCCATGATCTGTGAGGATATGAGATTATTTCTCTTTAATAGAAAACAAAAATAAAACCTGTCACTTCTCTGAGAGGCAAGTCAGGTTGTGCTATGCAGCCACATACCTGTTGTCCAGTGATAAATGCCAGCAGAGTGAGCTCCCATTTGTCTGTGATATGTCACGCAGCCCATCCTGTAGCTGAAAATTTCTGATGAACTTCAGCTTTTCCTTGCTCTTCTCTAGTCTTCCTCATAGAGCTTTATTCATGCCTGTTGTGGATTGCTGTTAGGAGATGTCATGGGAAACATGTGATGAGGGTGCAGAAGATGAAGGGAGAAAAATTGTTGAGTGCCCAATAAAAGCATCAGCTGTTGAGGTTTGAATGATTCTTTAACTTTTGTATTTTTGTTTATTAGAACCATAGAATCATGGAATATCTCAAGTTGTAAAGGACCCATAAGGATCATCAAGTCCAACTCCCTGTTCCTCACGGGACTTCCTAAAACTAAACCATGATTAAGAGTGTTTTCGAGATGTTCCTTGAACTCTGACAGGCTTGATGCCGTGACCTTCTCCCTGTGGAGCCTGTTCCAGTGGCTTCTCAGTGAAGAATCTTTTCCTAAAGTCCAATCTGAACTTCCTCTGATGCAGCTTCCATCCATTTCCTCATGTCCTATCACTGGTCACCCAAGAGAGGAAGACAGCCCATCCCTCCTCCAGTGTACCCCTTGAGGAATTTGTAGACTGCAATGAGGTCACCCCTCAGCCTTCTCTTCTCCAAGCTGAAAAAGCCAAATGACCTCAGCCTCTCTTCGCACATCTTACTCTTGAGACCTTTCGTCACCCTTCTCTAGACACACTCTGATAGTCTGAAGTCCTTCTTATATTGAGACACCTAAAACTACACACATTACTCGGGTGGGGCCGCACCAGTGCACTGTAGAGTCAAACATGTTTAAATGACACATCCAGCTAACATGGAGCTATTTATTTTTGAGGAGCTTCTGAATCCAGTAGGCAGAAATGGGTGAGGCTGCTGCAGCTCCATGTCCCCAGGTCGGGTCAGTAGTGAGGCTGAACATGAATCCCAATAAGCACAGTCACGCTGTAGGCAACGTTAACGGATGTACAGAGCTGGCCATACAATCTAATACATATAAAACCACTCATACAAACACAGGTGGCAAAAATGGACTAACCTTGTTGCCCTTTATGTCAGGATGAAGGTCTGTTAGTGAGAAACATTTACATATGTAATGTCTGAGTACCTACATTATATATGTATATATGTCCTACCTACTAAGGACAGTAGCTGTTAGGCACTCAGCCTCTCTAGCAGTTGTTTCCTCCAGCAGCTGACTCTCAAACCGCATCGGTTTCCCAGTTATTCAGCCTAGATTTATGGCCACTCCAATAACTGGCTCCCAAGCTAGTTATCCTACTTGCTGGGTATCCCAGCTTGATGATGACTAGGGATCATGCCAGCATCCATACACACATACCCCCCCCACACACACAATATGCACACTAGTCTCTCCAGCCACTGGCACCATGGACGCAACGGTTCTGACCCCTGGTCCCATGCTAATTGCCAGCACTCATACACATATACACACAGCTAGACAGTCCCTTACCCAGGAAAACAGCTAGAAATGGCATTTAATAAAAAGCAGGACTGACTACAATGATCAGGCATAGAGCATGCACAGACCAAGCTGCTGCCCAGCCACCTGTTTACATGTGACTAACCCCTTTTATCTCTTTATTCCTTTGTCCCATACTTGTTCCTCCCCAAAACACTTTGACCTTTCCTGCCTCTGATTCCTCCCAATGTGACATCTAATACTGAGGCTGCAGCTTTTCTAGGACAGGAACTGGGGCTCCTTTTTCTGATGGGGTTATTGGGCATCCCCCACTTGTCACTGTGCCTCTGTGTATGGCAGGATGAGCCTTAAATCACATAAACACACGTTTTTAACTTAAAAATGACTATATGGTGTATGATTATACCGATGGTTTTCCCTGGTCCAGGCTAAGACACTTAATATTTCTATAATCATTTTACAGAACTCATCAGGCTGCCTGGCTCTCCAAGCAGTGTTTAACAAAGCTGTTATCTTTTGAGACAACTAGCACTCTGGGTAGGAGTTGTAAATCACCTGGAAATACTCTTTACCTAAACCCAGCATAATATATTGAATTTGATATAGCAACACACTTGTGCATGTATGTGCTAATCTCATTCAATAAGCAGCTGGAATATTTTAGACAATATTTCTCCTGTGCATTGCCTGTTAATGGAAGGAAAAGTACTATCTCAGTAACAGGTTCAGAAGGGAGAAAAGCCAGAAAATCTTATTGAGTTGTCTTTGCAAATCAGAATTATGCCGTGAGGGTCTCCGCCCATTCTTATCTCCTGTAAAAAAGCGGTGATGATGGACTATCCTGGCTATGTATTAATAACAGAGGTAGCAAGTATGCATATGTTCCATTTAATTCATCATCTTCTTTCCAACAGAATATAATTCAGGAGAATGAATGTCCTGTCCTAGTCAAATGAAATATCATTTACAAAGCTTCTTATGTATCCTATCTCAAGGGACAGGGCTGTTGTAAGAAGAGGCCTACCATTGATTAAGCTTTAGAATATTTCAGTACAAAGACGAATGCATTTCATATATAATTTGCATTACCAAGACTCAAAGAAAATCCGGAGTCTTGTGTAGCTTAGCTAGTACCCAATGCAGAAAAATTTTAAAAAATTTGTTTAATTATGTGAAGATTCCTTAGTAGAAAAAATAAACTAAATAATAATAATAAAAAAAAGAAACCAAACCCATTTATATAAGTTCCTATCAAACCAAAAGAGGTCATTAGTGTCTTGTTTTGATACCTTGGACAAGCCATGTATATCCACACATGTCATACTATAAAATATCAGAAGAGATTTAAGGCAATAGCACTGCAAAATATAGGTGACACATAAACCAGAGAATGAAATCCTGACTCCACTGACACCTGCAGGAAAACTCTGCTAGCTCTAGAAAAGCTGAGGCTTCACCCAAAGCATTCAAGAGCCACAGAAGCTCTTCAGCACAGCACTTTTCAAAGTAACACATGCAAGTCATCACTACACTGTTTTATCCTCTACCACTTTTTTTTTTTTTTTTTAACAGGTCCCTCTTACAAAGAGTACGAGACAGGAACAGGAAGGAATCAGTCCCCAAATGTTTTGTGAAATCTGTCTTCAGTGTCCCTGGATCCCTTTGGCCCTCCATCGAGGCAGTGAATAGCAACAGCACATTTCAGAGAATGTATTAACCCTGCCGAGACACAGGAACACAGAATGCAAGGGACCTAGTCCAACCCCCCTGCCAGAGCAGGTTCACCTGGAGCAGGTTGGACATTAAAGCATTCAGGAGGGTTTTGAATGTCTCCAGAGAAGGAGACTCCACCACCTCCCTGGGCAGCCTGTTCCAGTGCTC
This sequence comes from Rhinoptilus africanus, assembly GCA_013400135.1. Taxonomy (NCBI): domain Eukaryota; kingdom Metazoa; phylum Chordata; class Aves; order Charadriiformes; family Glareolidae; genus Rhinoptilus; species Rhinoptilus africanus. Next base: position 55,737 of record VXBO01012421.1, read on the forward strand.
TGTCACCCTCAAACTAAAGAAGATTTTCCTTATATTCAGATGGAATTTCCTGTGTTCCAGTTTGTGTCCATTGCCTCTTGTCTTGTTGCTGGGCAACACTAAAAAGAATCTGGCCCCATCCCTTTGACACCTACCCTTTATTTATGAGTGTTGATAAGATCCCCTCTCAGTCTTCTCTTCTTCAGGCTCAACAGACCGAGGTCTCTCGGCCTTTCCTCATGAGAGAGATGCTCCAGTCCCTTGGTCATGTTCATAGCCCTGTGCTGGACTCTCTCCAGCAAATCCCTGTCCTTCTTGAACCAGGGAGCCCAGAACTAGACACAGTACTCCAGATGTGGCCTCACCAAGGCAGAGTAGAGGGGGAAGACAACCTTCCTTGACTTGCTGGCCATGCTCTTTTTAATGCATCCCAGGAGACCATTGGCCTTCTTGGCCACAAGGGCACATTGCAGGCTCATGGTCAACTTGTTGTCCACCAGAACTCCATGGTCCCTCTCTGCAGAGCTGCTTTCCAGCAGATCAACCTGTACTGGTGCATGGGGTTATTCCTCCTTAGGTGGGAGGGCCTCCATTTGCCTTTGTTGAACTTCATTAGGTTCCTCTCTGTCCAACTCTCCAGCCTGTCCAGGTCTCACTGAATGGCAGCACGGCCTTATGGTGTGTCAGCCACTCCTCCCAGTTTTGTGTCATGAGCAAACTTGCTGAGAGTACACTCTGTCACATGTCACAGTTCCTATGGGCACTATGCACGTCAGCAAGTACGCATGTATGGAGAATCAGACAATTACAGAACCATGCCCACACCTCTGCGGTTCATCTTTGCTGCTTCCCAACGCATTCACTAACCAGTCCTCAAGTCTGGCTTTCCCTCATTTTACAGAGTTGCAGGCTCTGCAACTGCAGAGTTGCAGAGTTTTAATGAAAAGCCTAAGACTGGGCTATGAAATGCACAATTGCATAAAATAAGTTGTCCAGATGTCATCCAGCCTGTTTCCTTTGGGAAAAATAAAATGTTAAAAAAAAAGTCATCAGTGTTAGGAAGCCTCAGGGAAATAGCTCCCATAGATTCCCATTGAATTTAGTTTCTCTCTAGTTATTAGGAAGAAAAAGTATTCTCTAATACATTTTTGAGTAACAAAAAGTGACTTTACATTTCAAAGAGAGTATACTGCATGTGATTAAGTTCCTTTTTAATTAAGGTTACTCTCACTCCTTGTTCTGCTAGTGAAAAAAGAAAACCTAGAATGTCACCATCATTAAGAAAATAAGTGCATCAAACTCATACCTACTGATCCAAAAGCAAAATTAATGAATCTTAACAATTTTTTGAGAACCCTAGTTCTACTGGACTAATACCTCATGTAAACTATGCTTGTGGAATTCATTGGAGCAGTGGTAATTTCTACCATCTGGCAAAATGGTTCACGGTGTTTCAAGTTATTACTTTCTATATCTAAACTAGGGCCAAAATATTCCTATCAAGAGCTTCTGACATGGTTTCAGATGATTGCTACCATTCACAAATGTTTCTAGAGAAAGTTAATGAAAAGGCAATGTGACAATCATTGCTTGCTCATGTTAAAAAAATAAAATTCCTCTCTATCCATTCTGTCTTTTGAGGAAATATTCTCTATTTCTATAAGTTGGTACAAATGCTGATTAAGCTGTACTATTTATTTCCTCTCATTTTTGCTTAAGCAACTTTGAGTTCGGTTTTCCTTTATTTTCTCAGTCCTACACACCAACTTTTCTCAAAGACTCGTTTTATATTCTTTTTTTTTTTTAAATGCTGGCACCCTTGTTGTGTCAAGATTACCATGTTGACAAACCAAACCCTAAAGAAAACAAAACCAAACACCAAAAGCCACCACAATGGCAAAGTTTTGCTACACAAACAAGTGCCATCATTTTTTAAAATAAGCAGATATCCAGAAGCTGGGTTCAGTCAAAATTCCTTATGACTTAAACATCACAGAAGCCAACACATATATACAAGGGCCAAAATTTGACACCAATCACAGTCACATTCCAGTTCCTCACAAACCCAGTGAATGAGACAAATTTCAGATGAATTAATGTTTGCTTATATATAAGAAAATGTTTCTAATGCAGATAATCAACAAAGTGAATTGGAGAAGATACTGACAATCACAGATTTCACTATTTGGTTCTACACAGGAGGCATCACTAGCTGCATCATCAGCAAGCTGAGAAAATTAAAGACACAGAATGAAGAACTGTGGACTTATGTACATCCTACAAACTTTACAGTGGAATAAGTTGTATAACACAGTAGGAGAGCTTTGTACTAAGTAAATTTTTTCAAAGAAATTATTGTCTTAGACTTAGAAAAAGGTTGGAACTGTGTATCAGGGAAACACTGCCTACATACCCACTAAAAATGACAAGTTGTTAAAATAGTTCCTGCCATTGTTTTGGGCTACAGTCTCCCAAACAATACCTAGACATGTTTAGGGAATTATCACACATTTGCAGGCACTTTACTTGTGGATATATCTTACCTATGAGCACCTTCTTTTGGGTAGTTTATTAGCATGGACATAGGCCATTATGTGTCAGTTCATCTCAGAAAATGGCCTCTGGCATATTTCATTTAATAATATAGCCATACACTCTAGAATTCCTACCATGTTCTTCATTGTCATTCCCAATTCACTAGGGAGCAATCATGATTCACTAGAGCAATATCATCAGGCTCTGTGTGTGTCTACCTGTTATATCCTACAGATTTCATCTGAATTCAAAATATCTGAATGATAAGTAAATCCCTGTAAGTTTAATGAAAAGAGAAAAATGAATAGAGAAGTAAGAGCTGGAAGTGCCCCCTTTTATGGAACGGTTGCAATAAAACTGCACTAACACTGGAGAATCTGCATAACAGATCAACTTTGAGAAACAAACCCATAAAAAGTGTGGCTTCATTTACATTTCTGATTACTGAAATGTTCATTGTTTATTTGTTCCAATATTTTTGACAGAAGTAGATTTAGACTCTCTGATTTTTAATTCCCTGTTTCATTCTATCCCTCTACCTTTACCACCTCCAGGCGTTTCCATCTCTCATGCTGTTTAGGATTATATCCAAATCAAGACAATATTTGAAATTCTAAGGGGATGGTATTTTAGGGAGCTATAGGCTAGTAACTAAACTCTTGGGTAGACAGTCCTGTGGTAATTTAAGGGAAACTGTGACCACGTTTGAGTGGTGAAGTGTCCTTAAAAAGAATGGCATTAATAGTCCCTGTGCTGTTCCAGGCATAGGGACTGAAATCTGACAGTATGGGACTCTCTCTGTGTTCAGCTAAGATTCTTTATGGATTTTGTCTCCCCTCCATGTCAAGGTCTATGAGTGATGTAATGTTTAATTACATATAGCATGGAAAAATAGGGTTAGAAAAGACAGCAAGAGGCAATCTACTTCACTGTCGTAGCACCACTTGTGTTGATCCTGAGAGACATTTATCTGATCTATTCTTAGAGATCTTCAGCAGTAGAGATTGCACAACCTGCTGTTCACCTTTCTATCACCTGTGCTGAGTAACTTCTGAAATGCTTTCTAAAGTGAATATCCACATAGGCCTATGTATACTGGAGAGTCTTACTATTTCTGTCTTGCAATTATTGTCTCCTCAGAGCTGAGTTATTGATTCTACTGAATATATTCTGTCAGATGGGGCAAAAAAATATGTATCCCTTAATGGTAATAGTAATGGGACAGTTGTTATATTGTTGTAAATCCTGATTAATGCCTGTAAGTTTACAATGGTAGAACTGATATCATGGTTTACAACAATATAAGTAAGAAAATACTGTGGCCCAGAGATCTTAAATGCTTAATTTGTTTGTATGCAGCTCTTTGAATGCATGTTAAAAAAAAAACATGTCAAGAAGTTATTATAACAGCTATCAAAGTGCTGTTTTGCACTGATTTTACCTCACTTTAACTATTCATTATGCATGTCTTGTTGACGGGTCCTTAAATTTAGAAAAAGAAATTAGAAATGTAGATGCAAAGATGCATGGCAGCCACATTTTGGGGGAAAAATACATTCAACCTGCATTTGCTTTAGCCTCTGTGGGACACCGAGACACTTGTCAAAGCCCAACAGACGTACTGAGCTTCAAGGATTCATAGGATTTAAATGACTTGCTCTGGGGGAAATCAAGTGTGCAGGAGACCCCCCAGGGTCCCAGCGTCTAATTAAAAGGAGTTTTCTTCTTGATCATCCTCATGTAAATATATAATAAGCCATCAGACTAGAATCATTCTGTTTACACATCATCTGCCAGTCAGGAAGATCAATGATGAGAGCAAACACTTTATGTTTATCTGTTGAATATGCTGCAGATCATCTAACAGATTTCTTTATGAAGACCTGGATCTCCATATGCAGGCTGGGAAGCCTGGAACAATTCTGAATTCTCTTAAGATGCCATTTTCAACATGGAGATGCTTAAGTTAAAAACCTCTAGGAAACTTAATTTTTGGACATAATGCATGTAGAATTCTTATTGTTGTAGTGATGCTTCTTTCCAGAATTGAAGCTATCCTAAAAAGTACTTCTTTGTGCACAATACACATTATAAGACTTTATCTTTAGCACTAGATTTTAAAATGTGATGCTATCAGCATCAGCCATTGAACTAAATGAAAGCAGACTACTCTCCAGTCTAATGAGATAAAGCAAAATGATTTTACAGTGGCAGGGTAGTAGGATCTTTTCTGAAACAGCACTACAGTAAAAAAAAAACAACAAAACCACTCATTTCATAAGTCACCAGAAGTGTACATGTTGGTACATTTGCCTATGTTTGAAAATACTGCCTTTAAACCATTTAGAAAATAAAAAGCTTTTGGGATAGGTCAGGAAGACAACAGATCTAATGTAGAATTTTATAAATGGTCATATCTCAGTTCTTATTTTGGGGGATTTGCTGTAAACAGAGCTACAAACAGCAAATATACATTTGCTTCTGATTGCTTCTCCAACTGCCTTCCTATTTCACTTTATTAGTTTAACTTTATTTCTGATTTTATCATCATCATCAGACTTCAAGCTGGTTCATGATACTCTTCCCTGCTTTTTATATTCCCTTTTTCATATAAACAGGAGCTTTTTTTCTTACCCAGAACAGCCAGACATTTCTCAAAGGCATGGAAATCCAACAAGTGAGGCATCTTTTGAAGAAGCTACAAAGGATTATATGAAGTATGAATGATACTAATTAGATCCTGTAACTTTAAAACACTTTGAAAATTTGAGAACTTCTAAAGGCAAGTTAATCTCCTTTCTTCCTTGTTTGCCTTTTAACCTTCAGTGATTACTCTTTATTCTCTGTCTGTAACCAAAGAAATAAGCCCAGACGAATATACACAGTATTTAGCATTTTTATTGGGGAGAACTGCCAGTTCTTTGATGTACACTATTGTTAAATTCCTTGCTTTGGTATTAGAAAATGTTAAGCTTACACCAAACCTCTACTCTTGCTCTATTCGTCTTGTTTTCTGTTAACAGAGAGGCTCAGCTAAAACACAGAACTGCTTCATTAGTGAGGAAATTTGCTTAAAGGGTATGAGCATCTATATTAATATCATCCATTAAAACAGGAGGTACATTTGTTCTCATCTTCCACTGGAAATAGAAATTCTCTAACCTATGCTAGATAGGCCAGACTGGATGATCAGTGTTCCCTCCCCTTTTAAATATCTATGCTTTGAGAAGACAGCTCAGCCCAAGGCATGAAAGGGAAAGAAACGATGAAACATTAACACTTATATTCAAAATAAGAGCACATTAGATCAATTTTGTGTCCGTTTACTATGTCACCTCATCATGGCCTCCCTCTGCATCTGCAGTCCTCTATTATGCTTACAAACCTGGCAGTCCTTCACTTGATAGGTAAATAACTAAGCAACTACAGCTTCCTTATCATTTGTGATTTAGCATTTAACTTTTGTTGCCAGCCTTCATGCCTCTGCCACACAGTGTGAGGACATGTCCAAGTTAAGTAGCTCAGTGTTGGAGAGATTGCTTACTCCTTCATGGCAGCTTCAATTTGCTCTAGGCTATTTGTACCAGCTACAACTTCTTCGCCCCATATAGTGAAACTTCTGTGAGAAAACCATCCATGCTTTTCAATTTATTGCCCTCTCCTTTAATGTCTCTACAGTTCTTCAGTTCTGCAATCACCTCCTTTTTCCTTTTTTCATCCTTTTGTCCACAGTAACACTCAATTCTAAACATTGCCCAGTTCTCCATGTTCTTGTTTTATGTGTGAAGCAAATCAGTGCCATTACTTCAACTTTTTTTTTTTTTTTTAACTATTCCCCCACCCCCCTGCAAAATCTCCTTACTGTGTGTTTTCCCCCTGCCCATTAATCTGGATCAGTCTCTCAAGACAGATAGAAAGGCACCAAGAGCCATTGCTTCAAGCTGACTGCTGACAAACGCTGATTGAATATAATCTCTTTGATCCTTGGTGTTAGATTGCTGACATCTTCCTAACATTTTGCTCACTTCATACCACTTCAGAAAAACCTTAGCTCACAAACACATGAGCACAAATACCTTACAAAGCATGTTTCTACTTCATGCTGCAGTCAGAAGTGGATGAACAACAAAAGAAAGAGCAGCATTACCACAGCACTTATCACACCATATCTGAGCTGATATCTGCTGCAAAGATGTACAGCTTTCGTACAATATCACACAGGATTATTTTTTCTAACTCAAAATATGGCTGAGTGCATCTCCTAACCATACATATTGTAAATCTTGGAAGTCAATGTAGAAGATGTTCTTGGTGGATCCCTGAATTTCAGGCACAGTGTCTTCTACTATACCATTCATTTCTTGACTCTCTTACCTCTAGTGCCCCTCTCAACTCTGTCTCCTTTAGTGAATTCTGGCTGCTGTATCATGTTGAGACAAATTTATCTCAATTTTAGATCACCTCTTTTGATTTGGGATCTTCTTCTCATATTACCTACATACTTGATTGATTGGGTCGAAGTATCATCTTTTTGCCTTTGGCATTCCAGTTCTCATTTGCTGGTCTGAAGGAGTCTATTTTCCTAGCAGCTTCCTTGTGCGTGAATGGTACTGGAGAAAGATTTACCTCTTCAAATGTCTCCTCAGAGCCTTGACCTGTGCTGAGTTGTATGAACTTCTGATTAACCTTCCCTTCAGATTTTAATTCTACTGTAGACTTTTCTAGTACCTCCATATTGAATCTGGTCTTTTGTGCTTACAGATTTAATTACAGCAAGCCTGATGTTACAGCATGAGCCCCACAAAGGGCAACATTTAACAAGAGTATTGATTTATACCAAAGATTTTAATTCACTTTCTTGAATAACTTACACGAGCTAGCAAAAGTCACAACAAATATTTCTGGGGGTTTTATTTACTACTTCCTTTGGGTATAGTTAGCAAGATACACCATCATGATTGCTAGATCAGTTTCAAGCGAGCCACACATTCCATCTCCCTGTACCTGTGCTAGCAATGCCAAAAGGGACAGTGGCTTACTCCACCACTTCACGTTCATGATGAAGGTGAACACAATGAGGGGAAAGACACAGGAACTCTGCTTAAGAGATGCAGACTAAGTTCATCTTAACAAATATTCACATGAAGGCGGGCTTTTCTCTACCTTTCCTGAAATGTAACTCAGATTTAAGGCCTAACAGAAGCCAGTCAGCAAAGCAATAAAAAAGCATGTCCTGAAACAACCTTGAAATGGAGTTCAATAAATTGGGATGTTGAAAATGAAACAGTTAAAGCAATTGAAAACTGTCATTAAATCATGAAACACCTGACACTAGGCTTAAACATCTTATTATGTGTAATCATATCCCAAATAAAAAAAATAATTTTACATGTCATGCTACTGGGTTTAGGTCACTTGCTGACTGTTAGGTATGAGGAACTGGTTTAATGTGCACAGATTATTCCACAGCTGTCTACTAGAGGATTTCTTTTATCCTCCTGTTACAAGCTACTCTCAGACACAATATTGACTGTGGGTCAGATCCAGTAGGGCAATTGTTATGGGCCTAATTTAACAAAAATTAATTTATGCATGCATTTTATTTATATTTACAGAACCTAAGATTAAATACTTATTTTAAATTTTTACAATAACTTTGCCATGGAAAGAAGTGGAGAATAATGAATAATGGTATGGAGCATGAAACTTTTAATTGACAGCTCCAATCTCAGTCTAATTGATTATTACTTTTCTTCATCTACTTTCAGAAGTCTGTGAGGATAAGAAATCAACTTTGAGCTCACACAGTTGGTTGTAGAAATAGAAGATATATGTCTAAAGAACTCGCTGGAATGGCATCTCATTGTGTAGGCACTCTACAAGCACAGAGGGCAGTCTCTGACCCAGAGAGAAATAGACACCACAGATACAGGAAAAAATATGACTGCAAGTTATTTATTGTTATTATTTAATTAAAAGTCCTGCCAACAGACTGCTAATCTTCCTTCAATAAATTTGTCCAATACTCGTATTACTAGAGAGGATTAATTATACACTATATGACTCTATAAAACAATGTCGTAGACTTTCTTTATTCAGAGAGCTTCCAGCTCCCTGTTACAGTGCAAAGGCATGTATAAAAGGATCCCAATTACACAGTTGTCACAGCTATAGGAGTAATTGCCTCTTTGTCCTATGCTGATGTCCCAACCAAGCGGACAGACATTGTAGGAATATTCTATGGCATGTCCTGGGGCCATCAAATTGGTCAGAGTTTATCATGGTCACTTTCAGCTCTTGAGGGCAGGCTTCCTTCCCAAAGAAACTACACCTGGGCAACCCTGAGTATCTGTGAGACAGGACATGATTTGGTTTGCACTTATAATCAGGAACCAGATGAGGTCTGACATTCACTGGTCCAGATATAGGGTCCAGCTATAGGCTCTGAGAGATCCCTCGGTCACTTGCATTTTCAAGTCTAAGTCATAACTTTCCCAGAGACTGTACTATAAGATATTGAGTTTCAGTAACCAGTATCAGAATATTTGACTAAGGTTGTGATTCTTTGGGAAAGCAGAGTCAAGAATCAGTGTGTAAAGAGGAGGAGAGGGGAAATTCCAAGGTGATTTCCTACATTTGCTTATCTGGAGTTTCTCATTGTGATAGAAAGTCCTCTATATAAATTAAAACAATTAAATCCTAAACAAAACTAAATTATAATAGATTATCTACATTGCAATAATAGGTACAGCAAATTACTACTGCTACAGTTGTCATAATTCTTTATGTGTATTTTGGACATGTACAAAGAGAAAAAAATACAGCCCTTATCTATATATACTTTCCTGTCTAAGGTGAAGGATAACCTAAGTTTGTTTTGTATGTTACCTAGAATTTTGTTTGTTGTGTGACTAAAGGTATGCATAATCACATGATATCAGGTTTTAGACTATCTGAAGGTTCTGTTATACTATTTTTGTATTAATGAACTTTGATATTGAAGCCTAAAAAGTTGATATAATTTGGTGTTATTGACCTGGTCATTTTTTAAATGGTTTTAATCATTGTCAGCACATCACTACCTTTATCACTTTCAATGCAGGGAATAAACTCTTGCAGTAGAGCAGGAGTCAGGGTGCACATTGGAGCACAGCTAGAACACAGTCTCATGTTTTGACCAGCAAAGCATAAATCACTCAGAATTATCCCTCTCTCTTAAGTAAGTGCTTACATATGTTTGGATACATAAAACACACAAACATGTATTTGTATGCATGTATACTTGCATATGCATAAATCATATATATTTGTTTATATATATATCCAGTATGATGCTTTAAAAAAAGCAATCCTAAATACACTGAGGACATTTCATATTTGAAGATTTCATTTGGAAAGTTATCAGCAAATATCCAGATGTCACCTTCAATAAGCATTCAGATGTTAATGGCAATGTCTGGCAAGTTTACAAACTTCAGAGATACTGTGGTTTCAGTGGAAAAAAGACAACACATCAAGCAACTTTGTCCTAGCATAATCTACTTGTTTGATTGTCTCTTTAATTTAGCCCAGCTGTTGCACCATATCTAACCCATAAAAAGAAAAATAAACAAATCTGAACTTAAACTTTGCTGAATTTAGGAAGATTTTGGATCATTCTACCTGCCTGGTGAACACCTGTCATAAGGGTTTGAATTGCGGAAATGCTTAGTTAAAGGGACATTAAAAACATGTAAGAAAAAAAATGTGTTTGCTGTGTGTATAGCGTATAAACACCATATGAGCCCTCTTATGCCAGCTGGAGGGTTTGAGAAGGAGGAAGGGAATCTCAGATCATTGCTCCAGGTGAGATGTGAGGCTCTAGGTGAGGGCATGTGGTGAGACCAGCTATGCCTTTATCCCAGCAGTCCCCTCTCACAAGGGAGAGGAGACTGACAGGACCTTAAGGTCCCCTTCCAACCCCCTCTATCACCTGCTGCTGCAGCATAAGCATGTCTGCGTCAAGGACTGCACTGGCACATACGTGCTGGGACAGAGTCTGCTCCAAGGGTGTGGTAAGAAAGGAGGTGTATGGCAGAGGACACCAGCTTGCAAATTCTGGGTGTTTATACAGTTCCCAGGGCACACTACAGAAAAGTTGACTTAGCTGTATTAGCTCATGAGCTTGCTCAAGGTTGGGAGGACGCAAAAGCTATTTAGACCTATGGCACTTCTCATTTGGCAAGCTGCAACACTCAGGGAGGACTTCAGTCCTTTACAGTTATTTCATTCCGAAGTATCTGTGCCAACATACTCAATAACACTTAAGCAACATTGTGCAAACATACTGCAATCTAAAACAAACAAACAAAAAAGGGCGGCAGTTAAACAAAATGGGATTGAAAAGAAACAACATGGACAATATTGTATGTTTTATTTCAGATTTTTGCAACACTAAACTTAGTAAAATGATTACCCACTTTAAAAGCAGGAAGTATGCTCAGTAAGAATGTTACCTTCCTTTAAACTTGTAATAATGGGCCAATCCTGCAAAGTCTTGCTTCTGAACTCGGAGATGCTCATGGAGTTGAAGCAGGAACAGCCACAAAATTGAGTTATGAGTCATTTGCTGTTGCTGTTAAAAATAGTCTTGTGAGGGTGCTTTGTTTTTTT
>VXBO01012421.1:66936-80841 GCA_013400135.1 Rhinoptilus africanus
TAAGACACTAAGAAACGGTGATTTTTAAATTGCAATATGCCCATTAGGAAATTCAGCTATATAGTTAGTATAGCTTGTTGACGGTTTTGGTTTTCTGCAGTGAAACTAGTAGATGAGTGTAGAATTAACTCTTACGCAATCAAAAGTCATCGTTCTACAAAAACTTGAACATTTGTGTTAGCTTCCCAAGTCAAGCAGTATCAGGACCTCAGTAGGAGCACTGAAAAGGTAAAACTTATAGATATGTTTGCTGCACTGAGACCACAAGAACTTCACAGGTTTGGGAACCTCACAATTGGCCTAATGCATGAACCTCAAAATCAACTTCAGACCAATATTTTTGACTCTTATGTTCCAAAACACACATTTGGAAGGAAAAAAAAATACTTAAAACGTTTGATTGTCATACATTCTGCAAATCCTAAGGCTTCCTACCTAGTGGTGGATGTTCAGACCTTCTGAAAATCAGAAAATAAGTGATCCCTGGTGGATGTAAGTCTTTTTTTTATGGTGTACTTTTGAAACAATACACAACATACTTTGAATTATCAGAAGTCAGTTAAAAAAATCCACTGCCCTTTCTCTCAGCCTTTCCTCCCTCTCATTCTAATGCTCTAATCAGACTCATTTAGAAACCAGTGAGGAAAGTGGAATTCACGAGGGCTTCTCTGTATTTACAATACCACATCTTCATGCCCTGGCAGCTCAGCGCCATTCTTCAGAAATCAGACAGCAGAGCACAGATTGATTTTCTTTTTTTAATTGCATCCCTGCCAAGACCCTATTGGGAAGAAAACAGAGATATGGAATCAGGTTTTTTTAGATTCACTGACACAAGCTTATTTGTCAGAGATCAAATCTCCAGTGAACAGCTTGCTGCAGCTTTTATTTCCAAGACTTTGATAATAACATCAAATTGATGTTGCATTGGTGTGCACTGAGACAGCAAACAAAACTGCAAAGATATTTGGAAAAGTACGGCAAATGACAGAAAGAGAAGAGGGAAGAAAGCTGATGTTTTTAAACAGCTTAAAGACAAACGTGTTATACTTTTGAAGATACACTGCTGAGCGATATGCTTTATCAGGCATAATGCAGCAAAACTAATTTGTGAAAAGCTATACTGTTGATTTGTTTCTTCTAGGAGTTTAACTTTGTCTGCAGAACAGGATTTCAAGACATTAATGACACTCTTGACACTCAGGAACACAGTTAAAAAAAATCACACATTTGCCTGGATTTCAGGTGAGATGTTGTCATCTTCACACAGGCAAAAAAACTTTCAGTGAGAGTTGCTTTGGCGGGGATGAATGACTGAGGCCTCTAACTCTTGACAGTGTTTTGAATCAGAGAGGTATATTTTTAAGTTTCTTAGGAGTGATTCTGATAGCAAGAGAATCTTGCCAATCTTGAGAGCCCTAGAAAGCCAAATGCCGTGTCCACTAGCTGCTAGCATTTATGAAATATATAATTCCTTTCAAATATATTTTGCCGTCCTCCTCTCCCTAGCATCCTCTGCTCTTTTAGAAAATGAGGACACCTACCTAGGAGAACTGAAACTTTTCTCTGCACTTTCAAAAGTATGCTATAATCACTACACCACTAGACTTTTCCCTTTCATCTACTTTGAAATTGTGCTGCTGCTAGTTAACAATGCTAATCCCAATGAGTCAGAGAAAAGCAAGCTTGGGAAAATATCATTACTGTTGCCAACTTCCACTGCAGACTGCAATGGCAATTATGACTCTCCGGCCATGTTATTGCATCCGGTATCTGTGACAGGTTTCTATGCCTCACTAATCCCTATAGCACTTAACAGTGAGCAAGGGAGGAGCAGAGGGACTGAAGCCCAGATGTGGAAGAACCAAAAGGAAAAAGGAATCTCATACCTCATCCTTTTTTTTCTGCCTACTCCACACTCCTTATTTTGTCCAGCTTTCATTCTGCAAGTGCCCCTTGTTACACAGTGTGTACCAGACAATGCTTATTTCAGTATCTGTAATTTAAGACAGCAATAATGTGCCCATTCTCTAGATGAGGGACTCCCTGGTTTATGAAGGAAAGATTTTTATATTGCAAAAGTAAAATTTCTGACTAAGTGTATGCACAAATTCCAACTAGGTGTGTAAACACACATATGCCTGCATACAAACAACACTCTCTCGTAACTGGTGTCTCAATCCAGGCAGATATATTTTCTCAGCCACCTTGTACATATATGAAAACTACTGAAGCAAGGAGAGGGAAAGGGACAAGCTAACACAAATATTCAGGAACCGTCATCTAGCACCTTGAGAGTTTTCACATGCTTACACAAGCAATTCAAACGTGCGACAGTATTGCAGCTACAATCCCTTCAACCTATAAAAATAAATCAGAGAGCAGATGAGTAGTTGACCTAAAATACTTCAAAGGTCAATTAAAAAAAATCAAATTAATGATAAATACTTTTAAAAAACATAACAAATGCCATTAGAAAGAGGACTGTGTGACCTCAAGACTTTGAAAGATGCCTGTAATTCACTTTTGTCCAAAAGTCTCTCAAATTTCCTGGGGTGGAAACACAATCCTCTGTGAGTTTTCTGACTATAGGAAAAGAGCACTTGAAAAATCTCAGAGTATGCTTTTGTAGTTACCCACTTATATACTTCTTTTTGTTCTGGAACAAGTGTTTCATGCATATACTTTTTTTTTCTTTTATTTTTTTTTTATGTAGCTTTTTCTCTTTCTCAACTTCAGTTAAATTTCATCACTTCAGGAAAATTGTCAGGTCATTCAAGTGATGGAAGAACTAAACTGGATTCAAGATTCAGCCTTTCACTCAGGGAGCCTTTCATAACTGATACAAGCCCAAAAAGATGAGGTGCTCATAAAGGGTTGAAACAGTTCAGGGAATTAGATCTAAACATAAGTATACTAAATAATTCAAGTTGCTTAACTATGATAAAATAAAGACTTGATTTGACTCTTACCTATTTTGATAGGTAATTAAGTAGAGACACCCCAATAAAGAGAAACAAGGACAAGAATATGGTTACCTAGTGATTAAGAACATCGAGTTAAATTGCTTGTCATACGTTGGAAAGAAAGTCAGCTTGTTTTTTGCATAAAACTAGATTTTCTAAAATGAGTACTACACTCAATATTTCAGTCCTTATTAAAAACTTGGTTTCCAGAACTGTTTGTATTCAATTCAAGTCATAGTGCATTAAGGACCTCTATAAAACAAAATGCCTAGTTAAAAAAGTAACCAAAAATATTCTTCCCATCTTTAGCCTTGATCTGATTTGGTGAAGTACCTTAATACTTTCCTAAAAAATGATACCTGGAAATTACTTTACCTTCAAATTAAAATTAATGCTGAATTCCACAGAGGACAGGAAGCAATTCTTTCTTCTACCTGTCTACTTAGCTTTTCAGTACAAATAAAAAGGAAAACAAAACTCAGTCTCAACTGGAGCATCTCCAAATACTACATTTCTCAGTTCAGATGAGCAAATGTTTTGGTTTTATTATATTCTCTGACAGATTTTGAGTAGGCCAGAGCAATGTTCTACAAGTCAGTAGAACATAAAAGAGATCCAGAAACTTTTTAAATGAGAGAATAGAGAAAATATAATCTCATCTTCATAATCAGGGCTCCATAATCAGTTTCCTTAGATTTCTAGAGATTTCATGAAGATAAATCTCTTGAGCCACATTCAGAGACATCTATGAGTTTGACAGTCGTGTACGTTCATATTTTCTCTTATTTCTAATAAATTATCATCTAGTTACCAGATATCATTTCTTTATATTGTAGACAAGCACTCTTCACTGGAGGATCTTAGTGTTTGTGAGAGTTGTTTCTTTTCAACGAGGCATATCGTAGTTTAATCTTTCTCCTTCACAGGAATTTCACCCGGTAACATTAATCCATGATCCTAAAAGAAATTTGAGTGGAAAACACTGTCCTTGCCTACAATCGTTTTCTCTGTCAGTCCACAGAGCAAACTTGTGGCAAACTGTGATTAATTAGCATAAGAAATAATAAATAATTAGCATTTAGAGTTTTGTGTTCATCAAATTAGTTCCTGTGAAATATAAATGTTCTAGTTAATCTGTTACTTTTCTATCACTGTAAGCCAGTCTAGAGATTTCCAAACTGTTTGTCTCAGCTGTTGCCACAGGACTGTGGCGCCCATCTTCACAGACATTAACTGACAGTTTCGACTCCAACACCATTAGCAAAACCTTATTGTTGCAGCTCTGTAGACCTCATCACTCAACAAAGGAAATTATAAGGTAACAGATACATTTCATATTGATTTTGATGAGAATTGGATCAGACCTTGATTGTCTGGTAGTTAAAGTCTCATTCTCATTATATACTTGATACCACCAGTTCAGTCAGTTTCCTTCATTTACTGATTTACATGGGCTGTTACAGACTACTTAAAACACAAGTCAGCAAAGATGTCATGATAAGGTACATTTCATAATGCATCTTGGTTTTTTTGGCAGATATAAGCCACCCTCATATTTAATATTCCATAGGTATTTTTTTTTCCAATTTCAAGTTTAAAGTCTTATGCTTCCTAGATAGTACATCACAATTACATTAGGAAATGATACAAAGTCTTCTGTGGTCACTAAGATGCTTTTCATTGACTTCATTAGGGTCTGAAAAAGGTTCATAATCTCTTTCAGACTCCATGTCATCATCTTTTTTGTGACCTGGCTTCTGAGGTCTTACAAAAACTTTTAAGAACATGAGGCAAATGCATGAAAAAGTAGATAGCAATTCACTGATACAAACGAGACATCTGCATCTATCTGGAAATACATTATTTTTTCCTAATTTTCATAAGGCTTTTTTTTTTTTTTTTTTTAAAGCATAGTAATTTCTGTCTACAATTTATTTTAGAAAAGGTCTGAATAGCATAATTATCAGAGTGGAAAATGTGTATAATCACTTTTTGAAGAGTGAGGTGGGCTTGTTGTATTTCCTTTAATTAAGTTTTCTAGATGACTCAAACTATATAAATATTTTTTGAAATTTTCCTCTATTACGTTCTGCAGCAGGTAAGTTAGTTCAGTAAACATTTCCAGAGCTTGAATTAAGAGGGCAATATATCACTCTATACATCACATATGGAAAAGACTTATTATACAGGGAAACAGATTTGTGCACCCAGTCTATTATCTGTATATTAGATTATATTTCCATCTCCACCAAGATGAGGTAACCTCAAGGATCTTTCTTATTAATAAAAAAATCACAAACATAATGAGAAATGTCATTTTGATGACATAACCTGGAAGAAAAGAAAAAGAAAAAGAATTCCAAATATAGTTATGAAAGCGGAACAGCCAACCTAAAAATCATTAAAAAACCCCACCAAATTTCAAAATAATTTTGTATTTTTTTTTTAACAATGCTTATTTTTGCTTATTTTTATCAGTGAAAATGAGTATGGGCGTCATTTTGCTAGCATCCAACCTACTTGGCCTGGTAGAATTTGATGACAGGAGGTGCACAGATACTGTTACATGAATATTTTGTACCAGCTGCCTACTTAATAAGTGGCCAACACAAAATTTTGCACTCTGATTTGTCATTTACTGTGAAAGATCTGTGATTATAGCCAAATTTCTTTCCCTGATTCTTTATCCTTTGTTTTATTGTGAAGTATTTTATTGTTAGATTGTGACACTGGTGTTATACCCCACTGACTGGCTCGGGGTTAAAATGTATAACTACAACTGAGTTTTTCAAAAAAGAGGAACACACAACACAACTTGCAACACAAGTAAGTACTGAAATTGAGCATTAAATGATAAATGCATATTTTTGAATAAAACCTGTTCACAGTAAAGAACCACAGCATCAACTTATTTATTTAGATGGAAAATATTTTAATAAGAAACTGTAACACATGCAAGTTATATATTTCAAGTATATTTTAAGACCACTTAAAAAATCAGTATAGTGTGTACCATCATGGGACCAGTAATTATGTGGAAATGAGTTAACAAAAAATAATTTTAAAGGAAATCTTGGATTTTAAATAGAAGGAATGTTTTCTATCAAATTATTTATTAGATACTTAAATGTCTTTTTCTGCATGTATAATTTGTGAGCAGACCATAGTTTTCCCTAATGAATTGTTTATTCAAATATATTCAACAAAAGTCTAAAAATTTTGCTTTATAGATTGTACATCTTCAAGATGCACCCGTTGATTGGGATTGACTCAATAAGTCAAAGTAAATTGCTTCTTTTCCCTGATTGAATGTCCACACAGGACATTTTCTCTGTAAGAATATAATTCTGGGAAAATCTTCAGATAAATATAAGCTCTTATAGTTGCATTTAAATGAATAGCACTGGAATGGTTTGTATAGATATTGAGCATCTAGCATTTGACTTTCAAAGGCACATGTATGCTTTTGGAAACCTTACTTGTTGATACTGTTGTCCCAAATCTGCGTTCTTTACTCAGTATGCAAGCAAATAACACACAGAGCAGAGGTATTTTCAAGTTTATTCCATTAATGAGCAGAAATGGAGTGCTCGTTCCAAGGGAGCACACCTTAGTTTAAAAAATTTCCCTTTTTATACACTGTTTATTACATATTCTAACAATTTATACATATTCATTGTTATTCTCTTTAATGATTGGTCAATGTTTCTTTGCTTCTTATGTAAATAAGTATGCAGACTGTCTTCTTTGCCCAGTGTTCTCTTTTAAGTAGGTTGTATCATTTGGGTAGGTGGTCAATGAGTCAGTGGTCATGATCTCCCCTTGCTGAAATTACCTTTTACCTACTTCTCCTCTAATTTTGGCAGAGGGGGTTTTCTCGGTCTGATGACTAGGCCTACATTCATCATTCTCTTGATAGAAATACGCTGCTTATTAACAAAGCTACAATGTCTAGTAGTTAGTTGCTTAATTCAATCTTAGATGAATCACGTTTAGTTACTATTTGTCTATAATGAATGAAATATGGTTGAGGCTGTATAGATGACTTTTAGCAGCAGCAGCAGGTTCCCTTAGTTGTTTTGGTTACATGTTACATTTCATTTTTCTAGTTAATATCAGTTTTACTACAACAATATGTTCCTGGAAATTAAATATAGAAATAAAACTAAGCATGGAAAAATTACTTCAGTATAATATTTAATTAATATTTGAGAATTTTTTTCTCTGCCTCTTAATGAATATCACAGAATTTTCTCTCTTTTTCAGGACCATCTTTACAATTTTATCTTGAATATCAGTAGGAAGAAAATAATGTCAGGAACTCAACACATTTAGCATGTGACTTCCCTTTTATTAATGGCACTGGAACAGCAAAAACACTGGGGAAAGAAAATGAAGGAAGTATCGCACCTATATTCCTTTGATCCAGACACCACAGATAACCTGTAGCTTGGTAAGCAATTCAGTTATTATTATATTTTTCTGCATTACTCCACAGAGAAAAATGTTTTAAAGACAGTTAAAATCAACATGTTTTTTCATGAAGAAGAATTATTTTCTGCTTGAAAAAATGGATTAGCATCCTGTACAATGATATTTACTGTCATGTAGATAAATGCATTACAAATAAGGATTTTACTAGATTTTTCTCATGTATTACTGCATTTACAGTAACTCACTGATACTAGTTTTGATAGAAGAGTATCCTGATTTATCTAACTTGTTAAAGACTGCCATTTCATGTGCAGTTTACATCTACTAAACATGCCTTAAAAGTACAGGCCCATGTCTTGGAGTACTTGTAGAGCAAACGTTTTCTACAGCAGAAAAGAGCTGTAAGGGACATATGAAGAAATTACAGGTAAACATTATGAATTTAGTCTTTAATAACTTTTCTTCTTTATACATTTTCATTTCATTTTTATCAAGATCAGTACAGTCACATAAATATATGGAAAACCATGCAGAATTCCATCCATATCAAACACATTTTCCCCCCAATTTTTTAAGGTAATGCTCAGTTGTTTTAAATCAAACTTGAAGGCGTATCTTCAACCTACTTCATTTTCTATATTTTCACTAGGAAAAGCTTTCAATATTACTTTTCCTCAAGCAATTACTAAAACAGAAACTGTGCTTCTCATTATGAAGAATCTACGGTCCATCCACCCCTGCAAGTCCTAGATTGATTGGTCAGTTTTTCTACCTAGTTACACACTTCGATATAAATGAAACATCTGACAAACATGTCATAGAAATAAACCCACAGCATAGATAAGTTCTTAACCAATATCTAACTGATACTCACTATTTTCATATAGATATAGAACCTATATGAAGAGATCTTCTAATGTCAAAAAGATTTTTACTAGTCTTTAGGAAAAAAGAAAGGGAATGAAAGGGAATGAACAGAATGTCATCCATGAATTTGTGCCTTCCAAGACTAAGAACAAGAAAACCTAACAGCTTTTATACATATATCCTAAAGCAATATTGTATTTGTCTGAGGTAATAAATTTTGCTCTCAGCATCTTCTAAGAGTAAAAAAGTATATCTACTAATAAGTTTGGTATTCACACCTTTAATTCATAGAATCATAAAATCATAGAATGGTTTGTGTTGGAAGGGACCTTAAAGATCATCTAATTCCAACCCCCTGCCATGGGCAGGGACACCTCCCACTAGACCAGGTTGCTCAAAGCCCCATCCAGCCTGGCCTTGAAAACCTCCAGGGATGGGGCATCTACCAGCTCTCTGGGCAATCTTTTCCAGTGTCTCACCACCCACACAGTAAAGAATTTTTTCCTAATATGTAATCTAAATCTCCCTTCTTTCGGCTTAAAACCATTCCCCCTCATCCTATCACCACATGCCCGTGTAAACAGTTCCTCTCCAGCTTTCTTGTAGACCCACTTCAGTATTGAAAGGCTGCTATAAGGTCTTGCCAAAGCCTTCTCTTTTCCAGGCTGAACAACTCTCTCAGCATGTCTTCATAGGAGAGGTGCTCCAGCCCTCTGATCATCTTCGTGGCCCTTCTCTGGACTTAATCCAACAGGTCCATGTCTTTATGATGGTGGCCACAGAGCTGGATACAGTACTTCAGGTGAGGTCTTGTGAGAGCGAAGTAAAGGGGCAGAATCACCTCCCTCAACCTGCTGGCCACACTTCTTTTGATGCAGCCCAGGGTGCAGTTGGCCTTCTAGGCTGCAAGTGCACATTGTTGTCTCATGTTGAGCTTCTCATCCACCAACACCCCCAAGTCATTCTCCCTAGGGCTGCTCTCAAGCCATTCTTTGCTCAGCCTGTATTTGTGCTTGGGATAGCCATGACCCAGTTGCAGGACCTTGCACTTGGCCTGGTTGAACTGCATAAGGTTTGCATGGGCCCACTTTTCAAGCCTCTCCAGGTCCCTCTGGATGGCATCCAGTGTGTCAACCATGTCACAAAGTTTGGTGTCATTGGCAAACTTGCTGAGGGTGCACTCTATCATAACTTTGACATATTTCTTTTTTTTCTCCAGCTCTGCAGCTCCCAGCATAAGAAGGACATGGACCTGTTGGAGTGAGTCCAGAGGAAGGCCACAAAGATGATCAGAGGGCTGGAGCACCTCTCCTATGAAGACAGGCTGAGAGAGTTTGGGTTATTCAGCCTGGAGAATAGAAGGCTCCATGGAGACCTTATCGAGGTCTTTCAGTACTTAAAGGGGGGCTGATAAGAAAGATGGAGAAAAGTTTTTTAGCAGATTCTGTTGCAATAGGACAAGGTGTAATGGTTTTAAACTGAAAGAGGGTAGATTTAGGCTAGATAGAAGGAAGAAATTTTTTACAATGAGGGTGGTGAAACATTGGAACAGGTTTCCCAGGGAGGTGGTAGATGTCCCATCCCTGGAAATATTCAAGGTCAGGCTAGGTGGGGCTTTGAGCAACCTGATCTAGTTGAAGATGTCCCTGCTCGTTGCAGGGGGTTTGGAATAGATAACTTTTAAATATCCCTTCCAACCCTAACTATTCTATGATTCTATTCTATGATTTTTATCTGCTAATTTTTTGCTTTGTGTTTTTTTTTAAATACTCAGAATTATTTTCCAGATTTATACACAAAATTCTGCATTCGTTGAATCCAATTATGAAAATGTCATGTTTTCTTACAGTCCTATCTTTAAAGCATTTGGGGAAATGAAATGCTATTTGTCATTGAAATGTTGATGTTAACCTGCTTTAACACACTGCTGAGTGTGTTAAATAAAATGGAGATATTCCACAGAGATACTTCCGCATCTCCATGTTTGTTCAGAGGAATGTTTTATTCAATTAATTTCACTAGAAAGATAATTAGATAAAAGAGTTCACAGAAACATTCCCCTCCAGTTTACAACTTTCTGTTCTTGAAATTAATATAGCTTTTACAGAATGACAAGTGGATGGATCACTTTCAGGAAATTGTACAGATCAGTTTGGAAAGTGTACAAAATTGCCTCAGTGAGATATATGTCTTTATTACCTCATGCACCTTATTACCTTATTTCAGTTTTCTTTGGTTTGAACCATCTGGCTTTTGTCTCTTTGATGCCACTCGGTAACTTCCATTTTTTCTTATCAGCAATAATCTTCCCAAAATGCAAACAAGTACAAGATCCTTACAAACAATGTTTCTCATGTCAGTCAGAGAGACTAGTGAGTACTGAACATTTAAATTGCTTTGATAAATTTGTGAAGTCTACTACCCATGGTTCATCCAAGCCTTTCTTTTCATCATCACTCTTTTACCCTATTAAAACAGAAGTGTAAACGTCTTAAAAACCAAGATTGCAAATTGTCCACTAGCATACATCAGAATAAATCCAGTGCTAAAACCTTTTCATGAAGCTGAGATGGACAGATGTCCCAATGACTTTTTGCACAATGAACTTGCCACATGGACGAGCAGTTCTTTAAACTGCTCTCATGCAAACTTTGCATAATTGATTCTGTGAGAATTGTAAATTGTTGGTATAAAAAGGATTATATTTTTTAAATTCAAACACAAACTGACTTTTTTATTTTGGTTTGGTCTTATACATCTATTCAGATAAGATTTTGTTATTTACTTTAATATTCAAACAGTGATTTGTCATTCAAAACATACTATTCATAAATTCAGTGAAAGTCCCTTAAGATCTGTATTGTTTAGTCATTCTATAAATAGTACAGTAATAAACTTATTGATTCAAGTTTAGCACTTAGCTAAAAGGCTTGTTATAGTGCCGACAATATTTCAATAGGTCAATAAAATAAGGAAATACAGGGAAAGTCAGTCAATAACTTTAACAATGTCAATTAGTTTGCATGCCAAACCTCCAAATCAATCAAATGTGCATGCAAATAGCTCTATTAAATCTAATCTGGATTGAGAAGAGAAAATACTTAGGCGTGTAATGAAAATTGAAGCTCTTCTTTAATTATCTGCATAAAGTGCATCACCATCAGCATAAAAAAATACAGTTAATGCTCGTTGGGTAACAATCAACTGCTTAACCAATGACAATAATACTAAATTTCTTTTAAGATTTATGGTCCTGACTCAGCCAAGTACCTAATTTCTTATCTAACTTCAAGTAAAAGCATAGACTGTTTAAAGACAACGGAGCAAGCTATGTAGCTGTTACAGAAGATGAATGCTTAAGAGCTCACTTCATATCATGGAGGAATATGAATTCTTTCCCTTTGATTTTGTATCTTGTCAATAAGTGAGCTTTAGAAGTCAATGTGAATAAACATTTCACCACTACCGCAGGTGAATCCATTAATGTCAAAAACTGCATCTTTGGAAACCTATCAGAGAAGACCTTTGAAACAGGCATTTGGGTGTAGGTGGGCAGGGAAGGTGAAAGAGAGAAAGGTAAAGGACGATAAAGGAAGAATATATGTTTATACTCTGTTCTGTTGTTTGAAGTCTGACTGGCTTTTGAGTTTAGTATCTCTTTCATTCACATTTGTGAAGTGCAATTCCCTACGTTTCTACTAACAAAACGCTGATTGTGTAAATCCAAAGTGGCTACATACTTCGTACCTCACTGACAACTATTAACTAGCTCTTGTAGTTATATGGACTTCATGATACTTTGCTTGGCGTATACACTGTAGCAGCTACAGGACCAGAATGAAAAAACCTGAGCAAGAAGATCTATTGAGCTATATTTTTTAATCCAGGAGTTCAGTTCCTAGGAGGTGTGGAAACTAGCTCAAATATTTTTTTCTGCATGATTCACCTGAATCTCTAATGCATATGTGCTCACCAACAAACTACAGAGTAGTTTGAAGACGGGAATAGGTTTTCTAATTTTGCCTTATTGAAATTTTCAGTATGCACGTATAATTAAATATTTATTGGATCGGAAATGGACTGATGTAATGAGAATTACTCTAGCCTTGTGACAGAAGGAGACCTGAGCTACAGTTCCTTTTCCAATGAATGCTTATGGGGTTTATATTAAAGAATTTCATATTAAGTTATTATTGAAACAAAGGACTAGACTGCAATTCTTATTATTCCTCCCTAACCAGTAGGCAAGAAATTCATTCTTATTCTCTTTCTGATTAAATGAATATTTAATTATTTCATGCAAAACTGAAAACTCAACAAGAGTATACCCACACTTACTGTACTCCTTAACCATAAGTATTTGACTATTTGACTCAATCGTTATGTACGAGGAAAAGATATACATAGAAATGTCCACAGAAGACATGACTCATGCTTCAGTCTAATTTCCCTGGACGAGGTGGAAGGGATGTTGTTTCCTTCAGGCACCATGAGATCCAACTTTGCAGAAGACTGTTTCATAACCTTACTTTAGCCACCTTGTTATCTTCCTTTTACCACATAAGGCATTTCTTTCAACAACTGTAATATGGAATGCTTACTGTCTTCATAAGCTCCATATTCAACTTCTCAGTAGCTGAGTTTACACTGCAGGGGTGCACTCTGTAATGTACCTCAAAACTCTGCATCCCAGGTGCAAGCACAGATCTTATCTTACCTGCATATGCCCCTGCTTCTCCTGGTTCCTGTGGAGGGATGTCTAGATTTAGAGAAGAGAAGAGCACTGATACGTAGTTCTGACTTGCATCTGTAATAATCCCCAGTGACTACTAATGAAGTTACTTAGGGGACCTAGAAATGGAAAGAAAGAAGAAAAAAGGGGTAAGTTGAAGAATTGCAAATGCTAAGAATTATGGAACAGATTAAATTCTTCATAAGTGCAGCAGGTGACTGGAAAAGATTATTAACAGAAATTCCATCTGTGAGGCAATGAACAGAAGCGATCTCTTTCACCTGCATATTTTTGGACAGCAGCATTACATTTATCATTATACTACTGAGAAAAAAAAATGAGGTAGTTTTGAGGCTGCATTACATGAATAATGTGGTTCATGAAGTTCACTAAAAGTGCTTAAAGATAATCATGTTCATATTAGTGTTTCTAAAATGGAGGGAAGCCACCACACCACACTGTCTCAACGAAACGAGCAAAGCCGAACAAAGCATGCAATGCTTCAGAAACTCAAAAGCAATGAACGTCAGCTAGAAGGTGACTCATAATAATTGATATAATGGACGGGACTGTCAGCACAGTGCATGGCTTTCTAGAAATTGAGAGCCATATGAGTAACTGGCCTTTAAGACACTTGTGTTGAACCATAATACTCCCTATTGAACCCTGTAGAGCACTCTAACTGTTCTCAGCATTAACATTGTGATGGATTAATAAAAGAGAAATTTCATTGTGTGAAGATCACCATTTCATGAGGATAAAAGCTGTGGCCTTATCACTTTTGTCATAAAAAATGTGCCTACACTTATAACACCACAATTGTTCCTTCTNGGCTTGTAAGTCAGAGAGATAATTGCATTTATTACAACTTCATCACATTTTTTATTCATACAAATTGGAAAACCT